>CM058040.1:3486288-4086288 GCA_030169165.1 Centaurea solstitialis | reverse complement strand
ATAAATGAGTTATTTAAAATCATCCGTCTTTATTGAAAATCGTTTTTTTTTTGTTGATAAGTTTTGTAATAATGTTTTAAGTTGATCTAATTTTTGTTGATGAAAGTGTAAAAATGAGCAAAGAGAAATAAAGCGTACAAAAATAACAGTTTAAAGTACTTGGGTTTTATGTTTAAGAATGAGGATGATGTTCACCTCACCGTATGAAAGCAAAATGGTCAAAATGGAAAGCTACCACCAAGACCTAAGCACACGAACGAGTTAGGTGACAAAAATGTCACGTCAAAATGCGTGTAGAGTAGGTACATTTCTTGTCCTAAATGAACCAAACCAAACAAACCCGGTACACAAATCTGACACAATTTGTAACCATGTAGATCATAATTCGTAAAGACACTCTTGAGCATTAATGATATGTCATTAGGTAATAGGTATATTTAGTGTTTGCAACAATAGCTATTATGTACCTTGCTCCAATGATGCATATTGGATTTTACATATTTACCCTCCAAAAACGACGATCTACGCCAAACAAAATTCATCGATCACTAGATACTTGATGAAACTAAGCTTCAAACTATATCTGCCTTTTTTAATATCAGCTGATCGTCTCATAGTGCCCCATGAAGCCATTCCGACACTTGAAACTTGCTCCCGGCTCCACAAATTAACTAGGCTACCATTAACTAGCTAATTCACCACGGCTCTGCTGCACAAGCTGCTTATAACCTGCTGCAGAATTATGCCATAAACCCTCTTAACAAAGTAGAAAAGAAACGTATATACATATAATATATAGGGTCAGGTTTAAGGGAAAACCATAAAAAAATTGCAAAACTAAGGAACACGCTGGTAACCGTTCATCTGGATGGTATGCACATGTGCATACAAGTAATTTATAAGCAATGTGTCCGGTATGTACATGTGCATATCATCCAGATAAATGGTTACCAGTGTTCCTCGTTTTTGTGTGTATATATATATAGGCTCAAATATAAATTTTTTAGAACCGCAAGAACCTGTATATTTATTGATGCATATACACCATCAAGCTATGTATTCCATCAATGAGTATATTCATCAATACGTATCTAGTACGTATGCAAGTATATATGCATTAATGCATATACAGGTTCTCATGGTTCTCAAATTTTTTGTGGTTATCATATGAATCGCCCCTATATATATTTCTATCCCAAAGAAAGAACTTTTGACTTTTGAGGTCAACCCTTGTACTTTCACGTTTGGCAAAAACCAACTGATAAGCTAGTTGACAAATGTAAAATTACTAAAAGGGACATGTTGAAAAAACGCCAACTGGATGAGAAAGATGAAGGGTTGTTTTTACACGTACCTTCGTGGCATGCTACTACTTTGCTAAACGAACGGAATATTCAAAATTTAAGATTATAAATCTTAACTTAATTGTTTTAATGCCTTTTGTCCCCAATGCTCGTGTGTCCATCAACCACATGAATACACATCATTTTTTTGTTCAGAGGACAGAGAATAAAAAGACGAATTATATAAACTTATATCAATTAGAATAACTATGTATCCTCACATGAGTAGTGGAACCTAGAGGGGGACATGGGATTTAGGAAGCGAGATTTTTATTCCACAACCCGTGTGTTTTAACTGTATAAATGAATATTCATCATGAATAATAAGAAAATAAAGAATCGGGATGTAGGACAAGAAGCAGTGAGAATAACCTGATTTTTCTTAGAAGTTATGATGACAACGGAAGCAGCCCGCAAAGGAATTAGTGACGTATCTACGTAAGGTCTTGAATTTGCGGGAAGATTTGGGAGCTTGATCACCAACACTCTCTGATACGTTCCTTCTCATTTCTTGGGCTTTCATTTGTGCAGCTCTATGCTTGTTCAAGATTTTATCCATGGATGCTGACTTCTTCTTTTCCAGTTTCATCTGACGAAACAGGACAAAACAATTGTTCAACGTTTGGTAAGACAAAATAAATAAAATGACCAATTCACCCCTAATGAATTGTATATATCTTTTTTTTGATTATTTTATGCAATTTATTAAATTATAATAGAATTAATACGTTTATAATGTTTTCATCAAGACGATTAAAATGACATAAATATAAGTATGTTCCATCTTGTTCCATTTCCATAAAAGTCTTGCCAAACATGGAACAATGATCCTTGTTCTGTTTTGTCCAGTGTACCAAACGCATACAAGAATTTGAAATCTTCATTAGAAAATTTTGACGTAAAGTTCGGTAGATATCAGGAAGTGGGCACGAAATAAATTAAGTTGCTACCGGTAAATCCCTTCGACTTAAGGTCTTTTTTCTATATAACTCTCTTTGTACTTGGAATATTCCTCCAAAAGTGGGAAGAAAGGGAGGGAAAGAAAATCTGAAAGGAGTACCTTATATCACAAATAAAACCTCATGAAAAGTGAGAAAAAAACAAATATAAAGGATATATTTGTAAAAATGAAATCTTTCCTCCTTTTTCTTCTCTTATCACAAATAAAACCTCATATGGAAAGTGAGAAAAAAACAAACATAAAGGGTATATTTGTAAAAATGACATCTTTACTTTCCCTTTCTTTTCTTCTTTTATCAAAAATAAAACCTCATGAAAAGTGAGAAAAAACAAATATAAAGGGTATATTTGTAAGAATGACATCTTTCCTTTCTTTTCTTCTATTACCACAAATAAAACCTCATATGAAAAAGTGAGAAAAAATAAATAAATATAAAGGGTATATTTGGAAAAATGACATCTTTAATTTCTTTTCTTCTTTTATCACAAATAAAACCTCATATAAAAAGTGAGAAAAAAAATAAGGGTATATTTGTAAAAATGACATTTTTCCTTTCCTTTCCTTTTCTCGCCAGTTCAGGAACCTGAAATATGTTTCATTTCCTTACTTTCCCTTGCCTTTCAAGAACACAAATACAAGAACTTTATTTCGTTTCTTTTCCTGTCCATTCTATTCCCTTGCTTAACTTTCTTTTCTTTTCATCTCAATTCAAGAACGTAGCGTTAGAATAGGTATATTGTTTATTTATCATGAAGAACAAACCTCAAGTTTCCGGATTGATGCCTCCGCTTTTGCATTCTGCAGGTTCTCCCATGCAGTGATCCTTGCTTCCTCTTTCTGGAGCCTGCAAATTACAAAACAACAAAAGCATGATTCTTGTGAATATGTTTATATATATATGTATGTATATACATACAAATGTGTGTGTCAATTACAAATTAAAGGTGCTCCCTATCTTTTAGTACATGCTAAAGAGAAATTATTTTTATTTTACTTTCCAAAGAGGGGCCACTGCCACCCCCTTTGTGACTTTGCATTTACAGATGGCTATCCAAAGAAACTATTCATATATCACTCATTGCATGTGATAATAATCAAAGGTAGTTGGTGGGTTCCCCCACTAATCTTGAAAAGATAACGGGCCCAGCCCCCAATAAAATCAAAGGCGAAATAGCTGCGATGGAAGGAGCAGAAGGAAGGCACTAACACACTGTTATTTTGACATTTATACAAAGTGGATAGAGCTAAAAGTAAGCTTTTGCTACCCCATGCATGTTAACTTGTTATTGAAGCATCATTGAATGTGATGAGATCAGATGTACAAGAAATATATGAAGCTTGGTTTAATTGTCAACAATTAGGTTACTTTTCAAGAATGGTCATAGGATAGAGAAAGTAAACATGCAACATGCTCTACTAACTTAATTATGGCATGCAAAACTAAGAAAAAACTAAAAGTACCGAAATACGATAAGGATACCATATGCAGAAATAGCTATGCCATATTGAAGTGATCATTCAAAACTAGTAAAGGTAGGTAACAAAAGGGGTAAATAATTTGTTACGTTTTGCATCATCCATGAAAGATAAGTTGTCTTAAAAAGGAAATCCAAGAAACTTTAGTCTCAAAGGTATGGTTTACATGCATAATTTTTCCTTAAAGATAGAAAACTAAATCTCTAAAAAAGTAGGAAAAAGATATAGCTAATCTACAGATTTATACGACTATATTTACACTCCAAGTCACGGAATAAATATTAACAACGCCCAACTTGCTAATATTCCATAATTGATTTACACGAATAATCCTTTTGTAAGGATATCAGCCACTTGTTGCATGATTGGAACATACAACATGCATATCATTCCATTTTCTATCTATTTCAGTATTTCATTAATAAAGTGACCGTCCATTTCCACATGTTTGGTTACGTAATGCTGCATGGAATTATTAGCAATGCTTATAGTAGACTTGTTGTCACAGTAGTTTCATACGACCTTCCAATGGTGTCTGCAGTTCCTCCAGCACTCATTTGAGCAAAATTGCTTCACATATTCCATATGTGATAATGTAAGTTTGGGAAATCATAATTCTTTCTCGCTTAAATAGAAATCTACAAGGTACGGTTTAAATACATGTTTTTTCCTTATAGATAGAAAACTAAATCTCTAAAAGGCAGGAAAAAGATATAGCAAATACACAGTTATAAACAACTATATTCAACCAACACACGCTTTTTAGAAAATTCTATAACGACACTTTGAAAAAGAGTTTGATGTTAATTAGTTTCCAATTCAGATAAAGTACCAATAAAAGTACACATTAACGGAAAGAGTTAAAGGCTTGTACTTAGAGACATACTTTGACAATTTCATTGCTCCTTCTGTAGCATTCCATGTCAAAGCTAAGTCATTAGCCTCTGGTGATCGGTTAGTCTTCATTTTCATCCTGTGTCTTTTTGATGGTTTTGTCATAGTGGCTCCTTTGTCTACCTGAACATCCTTGACTTCCAATCTAGCAGAATGGCGGCTGCCAGATTCCACAGGTGGAGGAATATACGGAGAAATAGATGTCGACAGCCCTCCCTTCGGGGAGGTTTCAGGGCTGCACACAGGGCTCATCTGGGTCGCCATATCTCGCCGCGAAATCACACGGAAACACCATTTTCATCATGCTTCTCTTCTGCACGTAGATACATCAGTTACAAGCAGCTATCAAATATGCAAGTAAGATGACCAGAAGTATGTGATACAATAGTGAGCATGATAGAGTAACTAGAGCTTAATGAAACTCCCAGGTTATTCGGTTGCCTATACATGACTGTTTGGTAGTGGCTTAATGATATAGAAAGTGGCTTATTTAGTAAGTTTTTAAGAGGGAGGGGGGTTATGCAGAAAGCCAAGTTTTTCTCAAGCATGACTCTTTCAATTGAAAAACATGCTCCTTCCATCTATGAAAAAAAAAAAAAAAAACTTACAAACAAAAACTTTTCAAATCTATACAGACAGGTTAATCCACATACAATACTTTATCCATACAGAACTAAATGGAAAACCAACCAAATAGAAGCCACTTTCTAATACTATTAAACCACTACCAAACTATCATGGATAGGTAACCGAATAAGTTGTGAGTCTTGTTAAGCTCATTAAGCTGCTAAAAAACAGACCCTTAGCTCAACACCCCATCCAGATTAATCTATGGGGTTTCAAACACATGTTAAACTGTCTTTAGCAGCAAACCTTAACATAAAGTTGAATAAAATAATACCTGAAAAATGGTACAGGGGCCATCATAAACATAAAAACCCTTTAGAACAGGAGAAAGGTCAAGGTAATGGAGAAGTATGCTGATTAAAAGTGGAAACAACAGAAGTGAAAAGGCGACAATGATGAAAAGAAAAGGCACCAACAAATCATTTTCTCTAAAATATTTTATTATCATACAATTCAATTGGCCACTTCATCGACAAAATATCACTTTAAATGCTGACCTGCCCAAAGCCCCAAACAGGCTTTTCGAAGTGCACCGACCAAATATCATGAAAATTGTTGCACGAAACAAATACTTATCTAAACCCAACTTGCATAGGCCTGAAATCTCTTGAACTTCTTACAAATTAAGTTTTCAAGTGCATCACTTTGTGTTGTGAATCCATGTCAAGAACGTAGTACGTCTAAACAAACCCATAAAAGTCCAAGGATGGAAAAGATTATACCTTGAGAATCGGAATACGAAGACTCGATCAACAACTCAGACCATCCAGGTACATTGGCAGATTGAACCACTCCATACTCATTGTGACCAGAATTAATCATACCACCATGATGACGAATAGGTAATCCATCCGGTACTATGACACCTGTCGTAAGCGGTGAACCAGCAAGAAAATTGTTAGCACTCCCACCTTCAAGAGCAGGCACAGCCGGTGAATAGTTCGAAAAGTAAGCAACCCCAGGAGTCCCTCCCAACGGTCCACTCTTTGCCTTAGGTCGTCTCTGAGGCTGCTGCGGAGCTAGACTCTTGCAAACCCCAAAACCAGAAACCGGGCTCGTAATCCATCTCTCGGCATCATCCCATTTCGACGGCAGTGTCCTCCCACTATTGAAAGGCATCAATGCGGCCGCACTAATATGCCTCCGGCTGCTGTTACTCGGCAACGGTACCCTCTCCGAATACCATCCCTTTGAAAACCCTCCCACATCGTTATTATCACCGTAATCCGGAGTCCCGGGGCTCGTGTAAGCACCCGAATTACCGAAAGAGGATGAATTCTTGTTCACAGATCCCAACTGTGGTGAATAACAGACCTGCATTGCATCCTCTAATTTCCACTTCCACCAATCAGTTTTTTCTCAAAATCACTCCCCAAAACAATCTGCAATTCAATTCAAACCAGACTTTTTATGATTCCTTTAAGACCATTAAATTCAGTTACCTAAAATACAAAAAGGTATGAACACTAGTACAATTTGCAGCTGTACCTCATGAAATCTAAACATAGCATTCACACAGTATCATTTTACAAAAAAAGATATACATACAAAATGGCTAATTTTTCATTGTGGCCACTGGCTTTGGGGGACCAGTATACACATACTTCCAAGAGAAAAACATCAAATCAAGATAACGAAAACTCATCAAAAAGAACGTTCTTTTACAGCTATAATTATTTTTTTTATTATTTTTTATTATTTTTTTTATTTTTTTTGAAAAGGAAAACATCAATATGCAAACAGTAAACACTCATCAGATGTTTCCAATGTAACCAAAAACAAACAACAAAGATTGAAGGTAGATTCAAACAAAGCTGATGAAGCGATATAAACAACAAATAAGTTGAAATTTGAATGATTTGTAGGGCTTTACTTTACCTGGGTGAAAAGGTGGTTTTTAGTTGACTAAAAAAAGTGTAGAGAATCGAAGAAGAAATGGTGGATTTGGAGCAGTGATATGTTGTTATTGGTTTGAGTAGAGGAATGCAGAGAAGGTGTTTGATGAAATGTTTGAAAGAAGATCGGAGTAGATTTTCTAGAGATCGATAAGATGATGATCGTAGACAGGATCCATGTGACAATTCCCCTAAATTACGGAAAAGGAGTCTCCCACCCTTCTTATACAAACACTCATTAAATGTTTGAGATCTCACTCTTTAATCTTATAGGTGTGTTATTAAGCTATCTGTTGACTAATAAGCTGTTTAAATTTTAATAGCTGATAAGGTGGCTTATGAATGAATTGTGTTCCGTAAAAATTGGTTCATGAGTATGTAAAATGATCAAAAAAGGCATCTTGGGGTGTAATAGTTAATATTAATAAATGTATAACCGGAAAAAGCTGCAAAAAGCTCCTGAAACGCTATTTGAACTAGCGTTTCAATAAGCTGGTTTATAAGCTAGTTTATGGTTCACCCGAACATATACTAGTTTATAAATTAGCTTGTTTTTGTCAAACACGACCTTAATAATTTTGTATTATAACAAACCAACCACTCGTGTTACCAACCATACTTATTAGATAGGTACCGATTAAATTTGTTGGTGGTATTGAACCAACTTCATAAATTTGGTTAGTAAATGTTATTAAAATTCCTTAAAGATGATAAAAATATATAAAGGAGTAGAAAAGAATTCAAATATACATTATAGATATTACAAAACTACAAACTGATATTTATAAAAATGATAAAAATTTATTTGTTATGATATGATATTTATAATAGAAATTTAGGCTATAGGTAGGTTTATATTTGTGTATAGGTGAGATCCAATATAAGAGGGTTTACTTTTATATAAGTGAGAAAGGATTTATAAGAGGCTTAGATAACAACACCCTATTTATATTTTGGACATTGGCATGTTGTTGTTTACTTGTGTGGTCAATAAGTTTTCATTCACTTGTTTGGACAACAAGTTTATGTTAATAAAATTTTGACTTCGACTATTGAGATGTTGGTACAAAATTGTATTTATAAAAAAACACACATTGTACAAAATTGTAATCCACAAGGGTGGTGTTGTCTTTTATCTTCATGATCACTCTTGGTCAAATGAGTGAACATTTAACTAACCACATATTTATTACTTAGTAGATAAACTAGTGACCGGTCATCTTTTGGAATTTGTAAAAGTTATCTTTCATTAAAGTTTGAGTTAAATGTAAAGTGATGCTACTTGTTTATAGACTGGTCCAAACAATCTTCCATAATGTAGTTCAAGAGAAATGACTATTTAAGACATCACGAACCACTAACTCGAATATCTTGCTTTGTTCTTTTTTGGCAAAAATAGGATTTGGTTTTTTTTAGTGTTTGATTAAATTTATTGTTAATAAAACAAGTATAAAAATAATTACATAATTGAATACATTTTATTAGAGTATTATGCATCAAGTAACATCGCTTCCATGATTTATGGTTTTTATCCGACGAAGAATCGTGTAAGAAGCTGATCTGGACCCTTGATCTCTTTTAGTTTTATGCTCTCCCATGAATTGCAATTTAGAAGGAATTGATCTGGTACATCTCATCTTAATTTGCATCATGTGCATTCAACGACTGATAACCACGTCTTACGTTTCTTACGCTAACATCAACTTCTTCCCGGAACTTAAACCGTGACTTTTAGTACTAATATCTCAAGACATTTATATGAAACTTTAAGCAATAAATTTGTCTTTAAAATTTTATTTCAAAAAAGACGTTGATTGTTTTATAATTAATAAATACTTTATATGTTTGTGTAAAACATTTTTTTCCCAAACCAGAAACACCAATTTCTGTAATACTACCATTCGCAACCAACTATGATACCCCCGGGAGACTAAGGGCTCGTTTACCAAGTGTTTATCGGTAAGAGTCAATATCCTTACTTGCTTTATCTATTTACATTTCAGGTCATCAAAATGAATTGTCGGTTAATATCTCTTTTCCAAAAAAACCCGTTAGGACTATTTTTCTCTCATTTACCGGTAAGATTCATTGCCATGCTCATTGGATAATATACATAACACCTTAAACATGTTTGATAAACAATTCCTAAATATTTATATATTCTTTAACAAATACAACGAAAACATTTTTATGTACCAAATTAAATATAAATGTTACATAATGATAACTATTACAACACATATAAACAATATAAATATAAAAGTGTACTAACATAAATTTTTAAGGAGTGTTTGAATGTACCACAGAATTAACTATTGTAATAAATTGTTATGTACGTTTTATAGTTTTAGCTTGGTTTTTTTTTTTTTTTTTTTTTTTTTAAGAATCAAAATGATATTAAGATTTAAAAGATATGCTACAAGAAAAATTAATGTAAAAACTACCTAATTGTATATATTTAAATGGAGAATAATTGTGATTTTTTAAATTCATGATAACCGCGTTAAAAATATAATCAAATTGTCAATTTACAATATAAATTACACGTTTATTTTAAGCCAAAAGATAATATTTTTATTCTTTTTTAAAAACTATAGAAAAAAAAGGAGGTTGACGTTTGAAACCGACCAAAATTAGTGGGCCGCAATGGTGAAACAATTGTCTTAATAGTCAATTTCGGATTTGATCCTTGAACTATTTGATAGTTGGCGAAAACCGTCATAATTTTCGTTTATTTTAGATTTATTCTTGATATGTGTATAATCAACTGGTTTTAGTCCTTCCTACCGAGAAATGTTAAATATATAGATAAATCCGGTTAAATGAGTTTTTTTTTTTTTTTTTTTTACTAAAAGGTAAATACATGTGTATTATATACTTATTTTGTCTTAAAATAAGTATTTGCAAAAAACAAACACTTTTACAAACGTTTAATTATTACAACTTGTACATTGTGTTATTTTTTCATGCCAGAATAAATGCCCACACTGTACTATGTGATTTTCTCTACTCTTACAACTTTCACCAACATGGTCAACCTCATTAATCATCGCTTTTGCATTGTTGCATTTACCTTTATGGGCTTTTACAGACCCACATTCTATTCATTGTGGTGGTTGCTTGAAGAAGGATAGAGATGAGGAGGAAAGGGGGTAACCAGGGACAGTTGCCTATAAGGCTCTCTTGGGGCAATCCTCTTGTGAATTTTTTTTTATCTCTTAGGTAGGTAAAATTTGGTTTACTATGTTAAAAGTTTTTTTTTTCACTTCTCGTCTTCCCATCTTGATTGAAAGGCCTGTGTTCCGTCATTGCGGGTGACAGTAGAAATATGGCATATTTGGTGCTCAACTCGAGTCGAAGTAGGTGGGGGTGCCACGATGGTGAATAAATGGCGTTGAAAATGGGACAAACAAAGATGGAGGGTGGATGGAGGTCACAAGCAGAAGGGAAGGGTTGTCGATATTTACAAGAAATTAAACTAAGTGTTAAATGTAAAACTGATCATATTATTCCTACATAGTTGGAGTTAACAGAGAATTAACAGACCTTAGTGGGAGTCACAAAAAATCAATCGGTTTTGCCTGTGTTAGGGTCAAATTTGTAATAAAATGAAAGCGGTGATGTAACACCCGTAAATTCGGTGTAATAACGACTCGTTAATGAAATATGGAATTTAGAATTTTAGATCAAATTATGCATTTTATGGTCTTATATGTTAGGGAATTCAATTACGAGCCCAACGGTTCTTTCGGAATCGAAAACGGAGCTATAACGAAGAAGTTATGGCCGAAACAAAATGGAACTCAATTCGATCAGATGCTAGCGATCGCTAGCCATGACCCTAGCGATCGCTAGGTACAAATTAGGCATCTGCTGTTTTTGCTCGCGATCGCGCTCTCGACCTGGAATGAACCTAGCTAGCGATCGCTAGCCCTCAAGCCTAGCGATCGCTAGGCAGCTGCTGTTTTCAGAAAACGGGTTTTAAACCCTTCCTCACTTCATTTGGCCACAACTCTCTCATCCCTTGTCCGATTTTGGCGATTTTTCTTCCTACATTCTTCATTTTCAAAGCTCTTCAAGATCTTGAGGTTGGATCTACACTTGGAGCTAGCTCGGGAGGAAACCCCACTTCACCTACCTCACCTTCTCCACTCTTCCTCTCACCACCATTGTTGCTTGAGGAAAGGAAAACTCCAAATCCTAGGGTTTTAGTTGGATCTCACTCGGTAAGCTTCGATTAAACCCTTGTAGGTTGGATCTATGCATATAATAAGGGTTATGAACTAACCTAGGTTGCGATTTACTTGATTTTAGGTTCGTGCTCGTATTTGACCTAATCTTGGAATTTGGGGGTTTTAGTACAAAACCCTAAGGTGAGTTGTTTAAAACTATTTTGTTAAAACTGAGGGCACATCATCTTGATGAATATATCTATATCTTGTTTGATTTACATGCTATGTGTGCTTCTTGCAAGAAATGTTATTATGGATGGGTCCATAAGTTGTTAGCTTGGGAATTGCCATGAAATATATGAATAAGGGTATTTGTATGGACGATATGAGTGGATTATTATGTGCATTGAGTAGGTATTTGTATGCTACTAAAGTGCGAACTACATCACTGTGTTATGTGATAATTGTATATATACATGGAATATGCGTGTTGTTATGTTGCCATGAAACAAGGTGAAGGAATTGAATTCTGAGAAATGTTAACTCGATGAGAAATGAATGAAGGGCATGAGACCCTCGTAATTACCTGAGTAAGGTTGAGAATTAGTATGAGTCTTTCAAGACAGTACGAATACGCCTCTGATGGTGCCATGGTTGATATGACATCGAGGTATGAATATTTGGACATTATGTATACGCCTCTGATGGTGTCATGGTTGATATGACATCGGGGTTGCTTGTAACTAAACGACATGGACGAACCAATGCAGTATTTCCTCACCGAACAGTCTTGGGAGGTTCTGAAATAGGAATGCCCCTATGTCGCCGGCCCTCGGGTTGCTCCTTGGTGCGCGGGCCTCTGATGGTGTCATGATAGATATGGCATCGAGGTGTTCGGAAGTAACGAATGATGGCGTACTGATTGGGGGAAATGGGTCGCTCCCATTGTTTCCGAAAATTATAATAAACCGGTTTAATATGTCAATTGCATTTCTATTATGATCATGTATACCTCACATGCCTTATATGCATTATGCGTATGATATTACTTGTACAACTCACTAGGCTCCTTTAGCCTAACACTTGTTTGGTGTCGATGTGTCTCTCAGGTACTCGGGACGTCGCTCCCAAGTAGGCTTTGGACTAGAGTGAGCATGGGGGAAAAGATGAGAGACCGGCCTTTTAGGTCGCGAGGCTTTGGCGTACGATAACCCTTTTGTAGTCTTCTACCTAAGTGGAGCTAGACTAGTTAGGTTATTGTATTTACTCATTCAATTACAAACATTGTAATTATACATTACTCATACCCCATTTTGGGAAGAGCTCACGCTATGGCGTTACATTTATATACCACCTTTCTATTAAATGAAAGTTTTTGTTCGCCCCGATTTTTAGGGTGTTACAAGTTGGTATCAGAGCTTTAGTTTAAGCGAACTAGGTAATCACTGTAGTATGCCTAGACTTAAACTTAGCAAACTAGTGATGCGAAACATACCTTGGGTAGAACCTTAGGTGGGGAGAGCAATAGGATTGCGAATTCACGTTTATTCAAAATTGTGGTGATGGTAACGAGGATGCTTATGTATGATTAGTTCATAAATCACTTAGCTACTGATCTATGAATGCGTTGTACGCGAGTGTTTGAGTAACTGTTATTATGATGATGATAAATGTTGAGGTTCGTAAGTAGTCTATTCTTATCCTATTCTCGTGCATTGTGTATTACAGATTAAATGGCGAATACCCGTAGTCAAACGGGCGCCGCAAGAGGACCACCCGACCAAACCGCTTCGACCGCCGACCAACATGTTCGGGTCGAGACGGTTGAGAGTCCCCCGAGGCTTCCCGTTCTCGGTGGGGGAACGGAGCATGTGCCAAGGGTAAATCTCGAGGATCCAAACCCGGTCCTAACCGAGGTGACCCCGGAGATGAGGATGCTCGATAGTGTGATGAAGGCCGTGAACGAGGCCATGAGCAAACAACAAGAGTCCTTCATGAAAATGTTGGAGGATCGTGATGCTAGCCACCGACGCAATGAGACGGTGGGAGAGAACGCCGCTACGGCGTCGGGGGATGCGGAGGTGGTGGTGGTCACCGAGGAGACCCGAGTCACCGGGGACAAAGAGAAGGGGAAAACTAAGGGGTGCTCCTACAAGAACTTCTTGGGGTGTAAACCGCCGGAGTTCCGGGGATGTACCGACCCGGTCGTTTGCTTAAATTGGCTCCGGGAGATGGAGATGGCCTTTGAGGCTAGCGAATGCGACTCTTCCCAACGAGTCAAGTTTGCATCCCACCTTCTTAAGGGCGAGGCCCTCACATGGTGGAACTTGACCCGCTCTTCCCTCACGCCGGAGGTGTACGCTAGGCTCTCGTGGGCCGAGTTCAAGAAGAAGATGCTCGAGAAATACTGTAGCGAGCGAGCCCTTGACAAGATCGAGGACGAATTCCGAGGACTGAAGAAAGGCAACAACCCCATTTCCTTTTACGCAAAGGACTTTATGGAGAAGCTTGGGATGGTGGAGCACTTGGCTCCCGACGAGAAGGCAAAGATCAAGGCCTATTCTCGTGGGTTACCGGCCGAGATAAGATCGGCGGTGAGGATCGCAAGGGTCACCACCCTCCATGAGGCGATCGAAGAATCGTTGAGGATTGAGGACGACATCACCCAAGCCCGGGTAGAAGGATATCAAGCCGGGCAAAAGAGGAAGTTTGAGGAGGCCGCCATGTCGGCCCGACCGAGCAAGACTTTCCAAGAGGGGAGACGAGGTGGAAACCGGAATGAAGCAAAGTGGTGCAACCGGTGCCGAAGTAAGCATTTTGGACTATGCCGACGTGACCCTCCCGCGGGCGACACTTGTGGGAAATGTGGTAAGAGGGGTCACTTGGCTCGAGATTGCGTCGTCCGAGTGGCGGTTTGTTATGAATGCAAGGAACCGGGGCATTATCGAGATGCTTGCCCAAAGTTCAAGAAGGCGGCTACCGGGGGTTCGAGCGGTTCCGTTGCAAGAGGTGAAGCCCAGACGAAGGTGACTAGCCGAGCCTTTCAGATGACGGCTACGGAGGCGAGAGAGGCATCCGATCTTGTATCGGGTACGTTTCTCGTTAACTCCATACCTGCGCTTATTTTTTTCGATACGGGTGCCGAACGCTCTTTTGTGCATGACACTTTAGCTAGGAAATTCACTATGCCTACCACTCCCTTATCTGATGCGTTAGTAGTAGAAGTAGCGGGCGGATTTCTTGTGACCGTTCGGGATTGCTTTGAGGGGTGCACAATAGAGTTAGATGGAGAACCTTTCTCCGCTACCCTCATACCCATGAATGTCGGTAGTTTCGACGTAGTACTAGGGATCGATTGGTTGCGCGCACACGACGCCAACATAGGTTGCGGCAAAAAGATGGTCACTTTACCGGCGCCTAGCGGAAAGCCGATTACCGTGTATGGGGATAAGAAGAAGGGCGCCTACACGACCATCTCGATGGTTAAGGCAAGGAAGTGTCTAGCCAAGGGATGCACCTCCTTTTTAGCTTACGTCATCGATACTAAGTTAGAGAAGAAAGAGCTCGCCGATGTGAATGTGGTGCGGGAATTTCCGGACGTCTTTCCGGAAGATTTGCCCGGATTACCACCGGAACGCCAAGTGGAGTTCCACATCGACCTTACACCCGGAGCGGCTCCGATCGCGCGCGCTCCGTACCGATTGGCTCCGACCGAGATGAAGGAGATGATGACGCAGTTGCAAGAGCTCTCCGAGAAGGGGTTTATCCGACCGAGTTCGTCACCGTGGGGAGCACCGGTCCTTTTCGTCAAAAAGAAGGATGGCTCCATGAGAATGTGCATCGATTACCGGGAACTAAACAAGAGGACGGTAAAGAACAAATACCCCTTACCTCGGATCGACGATCTCTTCGATCAACTACAAGGTGCCGGGTGCTTCTCGAAGATTGATCTACGATCCGGATATCACCAAGTTAGGGTGAAGGAGGACGACGTGCCTAAGACAGCCTTCCGAACGAGATACGGGCACTATGAGTTCCTGGTAATGCCGTTTGGTTTGACCAACGCACCGGCGGTATTCATGGACTTGATGAATCGAGTGTGTAGACCATTCTTAGATAAGTCGGTTATAGTCTTCATCGACGATATCTTAGTCTACTCCAGGGATGAGGCCGAACATGAACGACACTTACGAGAGGTGTTGAGCGTGCTTAGAGACGAGAAATTGTATGCCAAATTCTCCAAGTGCGAATTTTGGCTCCACGAGGTACAATTTCTAGGCCATGTGGTGTCACGAGACGGGATCAAAGTGGATCCGGCGAAGATCGAGGCCATGATGAGTTGGAAGTCGCCAACGAACCCGTCAGAGATAAGGAGCTTCTTAGGCTTAGCGGGTTACTACCGGAGGTTCATCCAATACTTCTCGAAGATTGCTTCGTCGCTCACGGTGCTAACGAAGAAGAACGCCAAGTTTCTATGGACCGACAAGCAAGAAGAGGCCTTTCAGACACTCAAGAAGAAGTTATGCCAAGCGCCGATTTTGTCATTACCGGACGGGACGGAAGACTTCGTGGTCTATAGCGACGCGTCCAAGATGGGACTCGGGTGCGTGCTCATGCAACGAGGCAAGGTGATCTCCTACGCCTCTCGACAGTTGAAGGATCACGAAAGGAATTATCCGGTGCACGATTTGGAGTTAGCGGCGGTGGTGTTTGCTTTGAAGTTGTGGCGACACTACCTTTACGGAACCAAGTGTACCCTATACACCGATCACAAGAGTCTCCAACACATTTTCGACCAAAAGGAGCTCAACATGCGGCAAAGGAGATGGCTCGAGCTACTAAAGGACTATGACTGCGATTTATTGTACCACCCCGGTAAGGCGAACGTAGTCGCCGACGCCTTGAGCCGTAAGAACCATGGTGATGGCGTTGGTGTGACCCTTAACCGGATTAGCGTGGTGTCGAGTTTGATGGAAAGGATCAAGGCGAGTCAAGCGGAAGCCCTTCGAGAAGAAAACCTCAAGGATGAGGTGATGGTGAAGCAAAAAGAGTTGTTGACCGAGGATAGCCGCGGGCTCAAACTGTTTCAAGGTCGAGTCTGGGTGCCGAAGCTTGGTGGCAACCGGGAATTGCTCTTGGCTGATGCCCACAAATCCAAGTATTCCATACATCCCGGGAGCACCAAGATGTACCGAGACTTGAAGATGAACTATTGGTGGCCGGTCATGAAACTTGACGTGGCTAGTTATGTCGAGAAGTGTGTCACATGCCTTCAAGTCAAGGCGGAACACCAAAAGCCCTATGGAAGTTTGCAACCCCTAGACATCCCGGAATGGAAGTGGGAGCATATTACCATGGACTTCGTGACCAAGCTACCGAGGACCTTGAGGGGTCACGACACTATTTGGGTGATCGTGGACCGACTCACGAAGAGTGCTCACTTTCTCGAGATGCGTGAAACCCTACCCATGGACAAATTGGCCAAACTCTACATAAAGGAGATCGTGAGAAGACACGGTGTACCATTATCGATTGTCTCGGATAGAGATAGCCGATTTACTTCTCAGTTTTGGCATGGATTACAAGAGGGCTTGGGTACGAAACTCAAGTTGAGCACCGCATACCACCCTCAAACCGACGGACAAAGCGAACGAACGATACAGACATTAGAAGACATGTTGCGGTCGTGCGTGATCGACTTTGGGGGGAATTGGGATACACATCTACCGCTAGTGGAATTTGCATACAACAATAGCTTCCACTCTAGCATTGGAATGGCACCGTTCGAGGCACTATACGGACGAAAATGTAGAACGCCGACGTGTTGGTTGGAGGCGGGTGAGAAGCAATTCGCGGGACCCGAGATCATACAAGAGACGGCGGACAAAGTTAAAGGGATTCGCGCACGCTTGAAAGCCGCCCAAGATCGCCAAAAGAGTTACGCCGACAAGAAACGACGCCCCATAGACTTCCAAGTGGGAGAACGCGTGATGTTGAAAGTGTCTCCTTGGAAGGGCATCATACGGTTCGGGAAGCGGGGGAAACTTAGCCCACGTTTCCTAGGACCGTTTACCATTTTAGAAAAGGTTGGACTACAAGCCTATCGGTTAGAACTACCGCCCGAAATGGATGGGATACATCCCACCTTTCACGTATGTTATTTGCGGAAGTGTCTAGCCGAGGAGGAGAGCGTCATTCCTCTATCGGAGATTCGAGTCGACAACGGTAACCGATGTGTCGAAGAACCGGAGGCGATCCTAGAAAGTAAAACGAAGAAATTACGCCATAAAGAGGTAACAATGGTCAAAGTCCAATGGAAGCACCACCGAGGTGCTAATGTCACATGGGAGGCCGAGGAGGACATGAAGCGGAGATACCCACACTTGTTCACGTAGGTGTAACAAATTTCGAGGACGAAATTTTAATTAGGAGGGGAGGATTGTAACACCCGTAAATTCGGTGTAATAACGACTCGTTAATGAAATATGGAATTTAGAATTTTAGATCAAATTATGCATTTTATGGTCTTATATGTTAGGGAATTCAATTACGAGCCCAACGGTTCTTTCGGAATCGAAAACGGAGCTATAACGAAGAAGTTATGGCCGAAACAAAATGGAACTCAATTCGATCAGATGCTAGCGATCGCTAGCCATGACCCTAGCGATCGCTAGGTACAAATTAGGCATCTGCTGTTTTTGCTCGCGATCGCGCTCTCGACCTGGAATGAACCTAGCTAGCGATCGCTAGCCCTCAAGCCTAGCGATCGCTAGGCAGCTGCTGTTTTCAGAAAACGGGTTTTAAACCCTTCCTCACTTCATTTGGCCACAACTCTCTCATCCCTTGTCCGATTTTGGCAATTTTTCTTCCTACATTCTTCATTTTCAAAGCTCTTCAAGATCTTGAGGTTGGATCTACACTTGGAGCTAGCTCGGGAGGAAACCCCACTTCACCTACCTCACCTTCTCCACTCTTCCTCTCACCACCATTGTTGCTTGAGGAAAGGAAAACTCCAAATCCTAGGGTTTTAGTTGGATCTCACTCGGTAAGCTTCGATTAAACCCTTGTAGGTTGGATCTATGCATATAATAAGGGTTATGAACTAACCTAGGTTGCGATTTACTTGATTTTAGGTTCGTGCTCGTATTTGACCTAATCTTGGAATTTGGGGGTTTTAGTACAAAACCCTAAGGTGAGTTGTTTAAAACTATTTTGTTAAAACTGAGGGCACATCATCTTGATGAATATATCTATATCTTGTTTGATTTACATGCTATGTGTGCTTCTTGCAAGAAATGTTATTATGGATGGGTCCATAAGTTGTTAGCTTGGGAATTGCCATGAAATATATGAATAAGGGTATTTGTATGGACGATATGAGTGGATTATTATGTGCATTGAGTAGGTATTTGTATGCTACTAAAGTGCGAACTACATCACTGTGTTATGTGATAATTGTATATATACATGGAATATGCGTGTTGTTATGTTGCCATGAAACAAGGTGAAGGAATTGAATTCTGAGAAATGTTAACTCGATGAGAAATGAATGAAGGGCATGAGACCCTCGTAATTACCTGAGTAAGGTTGAGAATTAGTATGAGTCTTTCAAGACAGTACGAATACGCCTCTGATGGTGCCATGGTTGATATGACATCGAGGTATGAATATTTGGACATTATGTATACGCCTCTGATGGTGTCATGGTTGATATGACATCGGGGTTGCTTGTAACTAAACGACATGGACGAACCAATGCAGTATTTCCTCACCGAACAGTCTTGGGAGGTTCTGAAATAGGAATGCCCCTATGTCGCCGGCCCTCGGGTTGCTCCTTGGTGCGCGGGCCTCTGATGGTGTCATGATAGATATGGCATCGAGGTGTTCGGAAGTAACGAATGATGGCGTACTGATTGGGGGAAATGGGTCGCTCCCATTGTTTCCGAAAATTATAATAAACCGGTTTAATATGTCAATTGCATTTCTATTATGATCATGTATACCTCACATGCCTTATATGCATTATGCGTATGATATTACTTGTACAACTCACTAGGCTCCTTTAGCCTAACACTTGTTTGGTGTCGATGTGTCTCTCAGGTACTCGGGACGTCGCTCCCAAGTAGGCTTTGGACTAGAGTGAGCATGGGGGAAAAGATGAGAGACCGGCCTTTTAGGTCGCGAGGCTTTGGCGTACGATAACCCTTTTGTAGTCTTCTACCTAAGTGGAGCTAGACTAGTTAGGTTATTGTATTTACTCATTCAATTACAAACATTGTAATTATACATTACTCATACCCCATTTTGGGAAGAGCTCACGCTATGGCGTTACATTTATATACCACCTTTCTATTAAATGAAAGTTTTTGTTCGCCCCGATTTTTAGGGTGTTACAAGTGACCAATTTAACTAAAATTACATAGTTCGTGGACCATAATTGAAAATCTACACTTGTCTTAATCTTAAATTATTCTTACTTCTTTGAATCTAACGAAATGCAAATATATCTTTTTAAATATGCTAAACACCAAAACTATTATTTGCAATTAATATAGTAAAGATTAATATGTAATAATATGGATACGTTGTATCCAAACGTTGAACAATCTTATATTTTTTATATTGACATTTTTGTCACGTATTGAAGGAATGTCTAATAAACGATTATTAATTAAATATAATGTGAAGTTATTTAACATTGTGACCATTAATGATACTATTTAGGTAGGGACGGACCTATATAGGTGTCCATGGTGGCACGTGTCATTGCATCGTTTCTCCGTCGCAGTGTAAAGATCGTGAAAGTGCAACCGTATTAATTTGTTGTGTGCCACCATATGTATTTTGAAACTGCAATAAAGATATAAATGATTTTTAGTTGAGTTGGTTAGTTTCTTCCTTTTTAAGGAGGAGCTCATGGGTTCAAATCTTATTTGAGTCATATTTTTTTTAATTTTTAGCTTTTAATATCATATTTATTATGTTTCTTAAAAAATTGTAATAGCAAAAGTTGAACATGAGACTTTTCATTTAAAAATCGAGGAAACCAACCACTAAATCAATATTGACTTAATAAAAAATATCTTTACAAATGTTTCTTGTAGTTAAATGGTGTCACCGTTAAAAAAATTCTCTAGATCCGTTCCTGTATTTAGGTATTGAAATTTTAGTTTTTATGCTAATTGTGACTCCTTATATAAAAATATGCTCTAATAAAATAATCAATTTTCATATTATATAGCTTGGACTATTGCAAGCAAAAAAACATTAGTGGGGCATGAAATCCAAATGAATCTTGAAGTGTTGGATCAATATGAGCGGAATATGGTGATTATTTGTGAACTGTTTTACTATCTGATTAATCAATTTTTTAACAGTGTTAATTTAGTACCTAGTTTTTCTGTGTTCTTCAAGATTTATGGATGATTTTTTTTTTGTGTTGAAGCTACTTAATAATTGCTTCTATGACCTTCCATCATCTCTTGTAGACCTCACGGAGGAACAAAACATTGATTGGGCTTTTCAGTAGTAATAACTCATCCCATCAGGTTCCTCTAGCACAAGCAACATCGACCTACAAGCTAGTGCATATTAAATGGCTATCAAGTACACATAATGAAACGAGAGAGAATGGTAAAAGAGAGCTATACATGATCCCCTAGTAGTTTACTGGATGAATTGATAAGTCGAGCATTCCGTGTCCCCCAAGCAAAACCAGTGATAAATATATTGATATTCTTCATTACCATCTTCGTCATCTCTCATATTATATCCAACGTTTCTTACTTACAACGTATCTTTAGATGTTTAAATTAAAATACAATCCATAGTTTACAAATTTAACCCAAAATAACTATATGTAAAACCATAATGTTTATAATAGCACCTGAATTTGAATATATCTATTATTAGTCTTTATAAACAAAAAGAACAAAAAAAAGTAGTCTTTATGTTATTAAAGTATCATTTATAAAATGATGCATGTGCATATAGAAACAAAATGTTTAACCAATAAAATATTTAATTTTAGGAAACTATAGATATAGGAATATATATTTAATATCGGGTTCGCATCGTATAATATAAAATAAAAAAATAGGCTCGAGGAATGTTGCTCCTCCCACATGCTTGTCTCGAGACCCATCTCGATTTAATGTATATTTCAATATAGTAAGTGGTGCATTTTTAATTATAAAATTGCAATTAATTTTACATATTTTTAGTTTTCCGTCATCTAAACTAAGTAATTTGGTCTATAGTTTTAACGTTCTATTTTAGATTAATTTGTATGCAAGTTTTAATGAGAGTCTGATGTTGTTAAGCGATACGAGATTTAATCCTAATTACTTGATAGATTTATGTCTAGGGGATTGATAGTCGTAAGATGCAAAGTAAATTATGAGTAAATGAAAGTTGAGTTCAAAATTCGAATGACTTCCATAAGAGTTTGAGGGGGGATTCTTACATCCTGAAATAAGATCCTTATTAAGAGTTTTAGGCTTTTTGAGGAATCTTTTCCTATTATTTTTCACGAAATTCTAACAAATAGGCAAGTTCTTGATAAAGTTAAGTGTCTTTGAGATAAGAATGAAGTGCGAAGTTTGTAATGATTTTTCAACAAGAAAATCAACATGTTAAGGTATGAATCTGTTTAATAGTTGAGTAAAAAACATACCATATTAAAGAGTAACTAGTAGCAAATTTAAGTCTAATGTGATGACTGATGCCTTGAGAGGCTTTAAAATAAAGTTTTCATATCTTAAGTATGATAAGTGAAAACATGCTCAAATTAGGGTTAAATGTTTTCTAAATCACATATAACTGTGATATGTATCAAATATGCATGTTGGTTGTGTTATTAAGCAAAAAATATAAAAATTATGAAGCTTTGTGGTCAAAATTGGTCTAAATGATTGACTACATAAAATCAGAGACCTTTGCCACCGAAAGTGAACATGAAGGAGTTTGCATAGGAGCTCACACATAAGGTTAAGATGGGCAACTAAGTTGGTCCAATATATACGAGATTGAGAGTAAGGTCCATTGGTCTAATATCGCTTAAAAGGTCAAGTTCAGTGCCAACTAGCTTGTAGGCAACTTTAAAACTGAGATTGTGTTGGTCAACACAAGGTTGAAAGTGAAATCAAAGTTTGTGTTAAGCTTTTATCGATTTTCAGCTTTGTTGAAACTGTATGTCTTAAAAGTGTCCAATAATAATGTTTAACAACATGTATGGGAACTTAGGTGCTTGTTATATCTTATAGGTGTCTGTATCAACAATATTTCTGTGTCAAATTAATTTTAGAGCTTTTCAATCATGTAAATCTACATCTGAGTACAAAACAAGATTACATGACTAGTTTGAATTCAGGATTTGTGCATTTTGTTTTGCTAGTTTTAGTTATTAGTTTCAAAGTTACCGTTCTTTGTGAATGGGGAGAGCTAAAAAGAAAATAGACAGAAAACCACTCCCACTTTAGATCGATAAGATGTAAAAAATGAATGACAACAAAACACGTCTAGATAAAATATTCCATATAATTTTGGAAGGACCACTAGCATCATGATCAACTAATATTCAAATACTTTCATTTTATGTATTTTTATATAATATATTTATAATTTTGGTCAAGTTGTATCATACAAAAAGTCTTTTCAAATTACTTTGTTTTTACTAACAAGCTTATAGATGATGTCACGATACGCAATTTATAGAATTCAAATCATACTTCTCTTCCTTTCACAAATAATACCTAAAACGGAAAACATTTAAAAGTAATGACTGAAAGTAAGCACCTAAAAATTCTTTATTTGAAAACGGGTATGCCTAACATAACATCGATGATTGATTGCAACAACCAAAATATATAACGTAGTCGACACATACCCCTTTACTATAACTTTGTTTCAACGAGGCCTCATAACTATAAACTACAACATCTTCTACACCTAAACATTCATATTTGTACCTCTAAACACACGACATGTTAACATATATTATCCTCTAGGGAACAAGGGATATTTACGAGCTTTATAGGTGAGCTAAATAAAAGTGTGGATATTCCTTTCCGAGCTCAATTAACACTTACCATTACTAGGTTGCTACGACTCTTTTTTTTTTCTTGTAAAAGTGTTTATCAACTTATTTGGTGTCAAATGAGAGTATTATTAAAAAGTGTTTTGATTAACTTATGGCTGTAGCAAAACGTAATAAAATGATAAATCAATTTTTAGTGGTTGACAAATAAGCAAACAAGGGAAAATTAAGTAACTTATGACAGTACTATACAGAAATAAGTTAGAAGAGTCAAGAGACTGAAGAGAGTAATTTTTCAAAAATTCTTTATCACCGGTGCCCAAAAACTATAAAGATTTCTTTTTTCTTTCCATCAAAACACTAAAAAACTTTTTATTACCGGTATTCGGTACCAAACCAGAGTAAGTTGATAAGCATTTTAAATAAACAATCCCAAATACCCCTAAATAACGTTCGTCTGACTAGTAGTTGGACATTTCCTATATTAATTTTAAAATTTCTCTAAAGTGAAGAATTAAGTTCAAAATTTCCGAGTAGAGTTACATTAAACTTAAATATATTCTCTATTTCGGATATTACAATATTAATTATATTATTAAAAAATTTATACATTTACTAAGATATTATTTCTCTCCCAAAAATATTTAGCATCAGGTTTTTATTATTGAGGGACATATAATAAAAATTTATTTCAATCTCATGATAATCATTCTTTGGGTTTTTATATTTGGAGAAGTTTACAAACTTTCTTGAGTTTCTCCATTTCGAATTATTTTAAAGAAATCTGTTAGAGATATTCGTAGTACAAAGTAGTATGCTTTTGAAGTTTATTTTAGCAATAGGCTACATAATCATTTTGCAAAACGTAACTGGAGAGGGTAACTGAGTTCACATATGGGAATAAGGCGGCGGTGGGATGGAGACCATGATCCCCAAACTCTGTTTGACTGTCCACACATATATCCCCTTCCATGTTCCGGAATATAATCACGTCGACACGTCCCATCTCAACGCAAAACTAGGATCAGTAAACTGGCAATCAAAGATTATTTTTTCTCGTTTATCTGAGATATTTTTAAATCAAACGTGTACCACATTCGATTCAACAGGTCCATATTTAATTTTTATTTCCAAAATTGGCTTTACTATCAAATATTCACATGTGAAGAAAATCAAAACATCATACGTAATTTTTTGATCAAACGCTTCATGATCAACATGTTCTTATCTTAAAAATAAAGACAAGTTAGAAAAATGCATACGAAAGGAAAGGTCAAAATACTCTTTCTAAATGTAAAAGATACTAAATCTAATTATTTATATAGTATATTGGGAGGGGGCCTAGGATCACATTATCTAACCCCATCCCATCCCCGGTATTTTACTTTTCAAGACCCCTTCCCATTTGCATTCCCTGTTTTTTGCATGGAATCCCAATAATATGTGATTTTGAACAAAGTCCCCAAAAATTTGGGGACGATTTTTACGTGGTTTAGAGTCTTTAAATAACGAATCTGAGACTATAACCCACTTTACTACCTCATTTTTTTAAAGGGAATCAACATTTTATTACCATCCAACTAAAACAAGGCCAAAATATTACACCGAAACGTTTACCACCAAACAACAAAGAGTTATACCCAACAAAAGCCGTACCAAGCATACCAGAAAAACCACTACCGAAACCTCTGCTTACAACCCCGAACCAAGGACGAGATAGCCTAGATGAGCTTACCGGTTATCAGAGCACAAAAAAACCTCAAAAACTTAAAGGGTCATTATTGTATTTGAAGTAATATCATAGGGGGTTGTAGTTGCAATTAAATGATCAATCCATTCCATACCACAAAATATACTCTGAATTATGAAATACCATAAAGATATTTCAAGAAACTGCCACGTGGAATTCAAGAATCTCCACAATTGGTTCTCCATGTTCCATGTCTCCTCCATGGATTGGCTCTAATTCCCACTTGACCCACCACTCTCAATCCCCCAATTCTCATCTTTAATTCAACAAATTTCTCCCAATTCCTCCAAACCCACAAAAAAGCTCAAATCTTTAAATCTTTACTTCTTGAATCTTGAAAACCCTTAAAGAAAATGGCTAATTGCAATGTATTTTGCAGTTCAATCAACCCAATTACAACCCTCCACTCAAACCCCCAATTCCCAATTGAATTCCACCACCCAAAATCTCACCAATCTAGAAATGGGGTTTTCAAAAAGATCACTTTTTCTTCAAGAATCAAAGCTGTAGCCACCACGGCGGCGCCGCCGCCGGACACGGCGGAGCACGGCGGCGATGGGAGGAAGAAGAACGTTAGGGTGCTGGTTGCCGGCGGCGGAATTGGTGGGTTGGTGTTTGCCCTGGCGGCAAAGAGGAGAGGGTTTTCGGTGGTGGTTTTCGAAAGGGATTTGAGTGCGATTAGAGGTGAAGGGCAGTACAGAGGTCCAATTCAGATACAAAGTAATGCTTTGGCTGCTTTGGAAGCCATTGATTTGGAGGTGGCTGATGAGGTTATGAAGGCTGGCTGTATAACTGGTCAGAGGATTAATGGGTTGGTTGATGGTGTTTCTGGTAATTGGTAAGTTTTGTTTGTGGTTTTTTATGATGATGGGTTTGTGGATTTGGGTTGTTGTGATTTAGGGAAAAGATAAGATTGTTTTATTTGTTTGTTTCCATTGGAAAGATCATTGCTTTGTGAGAGGCTAAGGCTGTGATTGGCAAACTAGCTGATAAGCTAGCTTATGAATAAATTATGTTTGGAAAAAATTAGCTTATGAGTATTTAAAATGACCGAAAAGGGTATCTTGGGGTAATTAGTAAGGGTATAATTGGAAAGAAGCTACAAAAAGCTCGCGTTTCAATAAGCTAGCTTATTGTCCATCCTGACGCGGGGCGGAATATGAGATATGCGTGGTAGGATCGACTAGCGTCTAAATCCCGATAAAGAACGAGAGAAAACTCTCAATAATAGAGATAAAACTCTAAACTCACAAAGAGAATTAAATTTATTAATCAAAGTATGCATTACAATGAAAGCTAGGCATCCTATTTATAATCTAGAGAAAAATATAATTAAGGAAACTAAATTTACCTAATTAATTCTAACTTGGAAAACAAGTAAAATAATTACCAAAGATAATCCTAAACTTAATAGAGAAGAAACAAAATAAAAGGAAACTAAATATTACTAATGCTAACTAGCTATTTAATAAAATATTTAAACAAACAAATAAAAGCAATGTCTTCCGGAATGTTCCGCCGAGGAAAGCAATCAGCGACTGGCTCGCGCCGCGAGCCATAGCTTCGCGCCGCGAGGTCAGCTATGTCACGATACTTGAATTTCTTCTTTATTTGAGTCCCTTTTCCCGGTTTCCAGAAATAGTTAAAAATCTCCGATACAGCTCGAAACCGATCTGTATCACATCCAAACATGTATTAGCTTATAAGCTAGCTTATTTTTGCCAAACACAGCCTAAATATGTTTGGATGGATGTTCTAATAGATTGCTTCATATGGGTTAAGTTTGTAGGAGTAAATGATTGTGCGTATTTGGGTATTTACGAAACTCTTTAGAAAACTATTAATTGTGTTTTTGTTAGTTTTTTTTATAGAATCGGCTCGGGGTTTTGGAGAAAACCACAAAATAAAATAAAATTGAGGAACACCTTAGTAATTAGTCATTTGGACGGTATGCATGTGTTCATAAAACAAAAAACAACTTCAGTTGCTTGTATGCACATGGGCATACAGTTCATATGGTTATCAGGGTGTTTCTCAGTTTTTTATTGTGTTGGAGGGTTTTCCCTTAACCTCCTTTTCTAGAGGATACTAGAGAAGGATACTCTTTTAGACGTTGAATAATAATGTATAAAAAGATTATTAGGATGCTTTATTCAAAAATATTCTAAAAAACTTGTTAGGATGCCAAAAAGCGTTCTATCTAAAGGGCCATTTACCAAACGCTTATTGGCAAAGCCATTACCTTCACTTACCTAGTTACCTTATCGTATAACATTCTCGGCCATCAAAATCAATTGCTGGTATTTGGTAACCATCTTCAGCCCGGTAAGCACTTACCTGGTAAGAGTCATTTCCATTATCGAGTAAGACCTCGGTCCTTGTTATGGCTCTTACCGGGTAAGATTCTCGGTGGTTTCTTGCTCGGTTCTGAATTTTGTACATTATCAATCGCCTTAATTGATGCATATAGTTGGTCATCAGGTATATCAAGTTTGATACATTCACTCCTGCAGTGGAAAGGGGGCTTCCGGTTACTCGAGTTATAAGCCGAATGACTTTACAAAAGATTCTAGCTGAGGCCGTTGGAGAAGATATCATCATGAATGGTAGCAACGTAGTCGACTTTGAAGATCATGGTGACAAGGTAGAATCAATCTTAAACCCTTCTTCAGTTCCTATTCATTTTTCTTTTTTCAATAAGCTCTTCTCAGTATTCATTGAACGGGTCATGATACGATATTTATTGTCGTGTCCATTTGTAATCACGTGAATTAGATGCTCATTTTGTATGCTACAATTTAGGTTTCCGTGACTCTTGAAAATGGACAACAATTTGAAGGTGATCTTCTAGTTGGTGCCGATGGAATATGGTCAAAGGTATGTCATTTTCTTTACGATCTATGCTATATATTTAAGCAATATACATGCATTTTAGATATCACATTAACGTTAATGCACACAAATCTTTGGATATAAATAGGTACGGAAGAATTTGTTTGGGCCGAAGGATGTCACGTACTCCGGCTACACTTGTTATACCGGGATTGCTGATTTTATACCTCCGATATCAATTCCGTTGGGTATGTGCTCTTTTTTTATCTTTAAATTTAAATTCATCTTTTTGTAACGATCTTTATTGATCGATTCATGTATTGTTTTCTTTGTAGGTATCGGGTGTTCTTAGGACACAAACAATACTTTGTTTCTTCGGATGTTGGTGGCGGAAAGATGCAGTGGTATGCGTTTCACAACGAACCGGCTGGTGGTTCTGATAAACCGATGGTAATCTCTCTTTTAAGTGCTCGTAGATAGACTGCTTATTAGGACTTAAGTTTATAGGACCAAACGGTTATGTCCCATATAAATGTGTTACAATAAGTTAAATACGATGTTTTGGGAGTTCTAACAAGCTTTGTAGTACAACTTTGAAATAAAGCGTCTTATTGGTCTTTTTACATGATATTATTTGAAAAAGTGCCTTATAGAAAGAAGCTTCATAATAAAAAGATATGTTAATAGGTCATTTCTCAAAAGTGCCCTAAAAAACTAGTTAGGATGCTCAAATGCATTCTGACATCCTACTGTAACACCTTTATATAGGATGCACACTTTTTTGGTCCTATAAACATAAGTCCCATAAAGCAGGTTATTTGGCGTCTTATAAAACTGATTTTTTTTGTAAGGTGTTCAAGCGGAGGTCTGATAACATAATATGGGAATTGTTTATATCAAACCCAAAACTTCCGTTCTTATGAGTGACACTTTTGTTGTTCTTTTTTAGGTAAAAAGGAACGATTACTTGAAATCTTTGGAGGTTGGTGTGATAATGTGGTCGATTTGTTGCTTGCCACGGATGAAGAAGCAATTTTAAGGCGAGATATATATGATCGCAGCCCAAAATTTACGTGGGGAAGGGGGCGTGTAACGTTGCTTGGAGACTCGGTCCACGCAATGCAACCTAACTTGGGTCAAGGAGGTTGCATGGCAATTGAGGTAACGTCATAACTCAATAAGTTAGAATTGCCTTTGTTAACCTTGAGGGCCAACTCAACTGCTAAAATGAATCCATAAGCCGCCAGTTTGAGTCTCCTCGGGGTCACTGGGAGATTTTCCTAGCTTTTATCTTCAGGGTCCCATGGGATTAGTCAAGGTGGGGGTGCAAGTTGGCCTAGACACCCACTGTTACAAAAATTGAATAAAATTAGGCGTTTCTTTTTGAACTGTCCCATGAATTGGAATGGAGGAGAAACTTGGTTGAAAACATTGCTTGTTTGTATTTCTACAGGATAGCTATCAACTAGCGCTTGAGCTCGATAAAGCTTGGAGGCAAGGCACTGAGTCAGGAGCTCCTATAGATATTGCCTCTTCTCTAAGGAGGTAAGATTTAATCTTTGATAGAAATCGGATTTTTTAAGGTAAAGTGGATCCTTTTCCATTTTTTAATGAAGAAAGCCTTCGTGGTTGTTTGGTTGGTTTTCCATTAAGGCCTGTCTGAGAAAAGCTGACTGTGTGGATTTATCTGTCTACATGGATTAGGATGGTTTTTATTTGAGACGGTTTTTCATAAGATGAAAGGAGCGTGCTTTTTGATTGGGAGGTGCAAGTTTGGAAAAACTTGGCTTCCTGCATGTAGCTCTCCCCTAGAAGCTTACCAAATAAGCCACTTGATGTCATTAAGCAAATACCAGAAAATCACGTATAGCTGAGTGAATTAAGTTGTGAACCCCATTAAGCTCTTTTTTGATGGAAACCAATTATTTCTTCATCTCTGTAGGTACGAAGATGCGAGAAAACTTCGAGTTGCAGTTATTCACGGATTGGCAAGAATGGCTGCAATAATGGCATCAACTTACAAGGCTTATTTGGGAGTTGGGCTTGGCCCATTGTCGGTACGAGTTGCAAAAAAACCCGTTCAAATTACACAAAAACCAACATTCTTTGCTAGACCTTTTTGGTGTGTAACATCTTCGTTTTTGCAGTTTTTAACAAACTTTAGAATACCGCATCCCGGAAGAGTTGGTGGAAGGTTTTTCATTGATATCGGAATGCCGTTGATGCTTAGTTGGGTTCTTGGTGGCAACGGGTGAGTGATATCTGAGAAACCAATTTTAAACTTAAAAGTATCTTCATCTTTTGCATCTCTAAGTTTTGCATATTTTTTTTCTTTTGCAGCTCAAAACTTGAAGGGAGGCCACAACAGTGTAGACTTACCGATAAAGTAAATAACTCAAAGTCTTTGTTACTTCAATAAAATCGGCTTTATAGGATACTAGATATGTTTAGATGTCTTAATAGACTGCTTTACAGGACCTGAGTTTACATGACCAAACAAGTGTTCACCCTGATGTTACCGTAAGATGTTAGGATGTATCCTGGGCATCGTAACAAGTTTATTTTTTTTCATGACATCTTTGAAATAAAACGTACTTTTGAGTATGTACTACGTACTCCATTTTTTATATATAAGACATGTTTTTCAAATAATGTCATATAAAAAGACTAATAGGTAGTTTTATTTTAAAAGTGTCATATAAAACTTGTAAGAACACCCAAAAGCTTTATAACTGGGGTTGTTTGGTTGGTTTTCCATTAAGTCATGTATAGATAAAGCTTGTCTGAATAGATTGGAAATGTTTTTGTTTGGAAGAGTTTTTTCATAGATTGAAAGAGCGTGGTTTTTAGCTGGGAGAGACAAGTTAGAAAAAAACATGGCTTTCTGCATAAAGCTCCCCGTAGAAACTTACTGAATAAGTCACTTTCTATATCATTAAGTCACTACCAAACAGTCATGTATAACTGACTGAATATGTTGCGAGTCCCATTAAGCTCATTAAGTTGCTAACAAACAGGTCCTTCCTGTAACACATTTATATAAGACGTAAAATTGTCTAGTCATGTAAACTTAAGTCCTATTAAGCAGTCTGTTAGGACGGTTATAATACACGTCCTATAATACAATCTTTGTAGCGTGTAATGTGTCACGTGCTCCCTCCAATCTTTCTTTCTTAAAACTAACGGGAAAACCGATTATGCAGGCCAACGATGAACTACAAAGCTGGTTTAGAGACGATGATGCTTTGGAGCGCGCTCTTAGTGGCGAGTGAGTAATCGTTCTCCTCACATACGTTCTTATGTTGAAGGGTTTTTCTTTAATTTTTGTTTTTTTATGTTGTTGTTGTTGTCTTGTAGTTGGTTTTTACTTCCGGTTGGAAGTCAGAATGCTGATTCACCGCCTATTTCATTAAGCCGTGACGAGAAAATACCCTGCATTGTTGGGTAAGTCTTTGCAATGATTAAACTTGAGAGTTCAAAATCTATTTGAAAGAATTTGCATTCGATGGTGACGTTTTCTTGATTATAGGAGCGTACCGCATACGAGTATTCCTGGAAACTCGATGGTCATCTCTTCACCGGAGGTTCTTTTTTCTCTTGTTTTATGTTATTGTTGTTCGATAAAACTATCTTGGTTCTCTGTTGCTAACTTGGGTTATTCTTTGATTTTAGATTTCGAAACTACATGCTCGAATAAGTTGCAAAGATGGCGCCTTCTATGTGACGGATTTACGGAGTGAAAACGGTACCTATGTCACCGAGTAAGTTAACGAGAGGCGAATAAATTTTGATTTTCTTTTTTGCATATCTATCATACATCTAGAAGTTTGATCTTTTTGCATATATTTATCATACATGTATGTAGATCTTGCATCTTTCCATGAATGGGTATCTAGTAAATATGGTCATTTTTGCGTGCACGCACACACACACACACACACACACACACACACACACACATTATATATAAGAGAGAGAGGGAGGTTCACGCGAAAACCACAAATAAGAAAATGAGAAACTAAGCAACACCGGTACCGTTCATTTGGACGTTATGCACCTGCAGGTAATTGAAGTTGTTTTTTGGTTTTTATGCACATGTGCATGTTATGCACATTTGCATACCGGAAAAATTGCTTAAAAATTACTTGTATGCTGATGCACTTGTTCATACAGATGAATGGTTACCAGGGTGTTCCTCAGTTTTTCCCATGAACCTGGCCCTGTTTTATATATAATACGAGTCCAGGCGTTAGCATCTTGTTGCCAGACTTAGTCTCAAACGGCCGTATCTTAATTATCAGATTGCCAAGACGTATTCTATGCAAATCCTAGATGAACCTTTTCCAAAAAAATAGTAACCAAGAGAACACAAGAAAGGCCGAATCTTACACTAAAATCATGGGTAAAATCACATGTGATTCATGCAAATAAGGTTGTGGTTGTGGGTCAGGTTGCCGTTGCCCCCTCACCCTTGCATTGACTTTGTTCCATACTTGCATCTAAAATCACATCTGATTCGACTGTTTTCTTATTTTGACCATGTTCTCATTTGATCTTCTCCGTAATATGTATCACATATATATATATATATATATATGTAAATAGTGCATCTTTTCATAAAGGGATATCTTCATCATGCCAAGTTAATTATCTTTTTGGCGTATTTATCATGTATCTATGCAAATCTTGCTTCTTTTCATGAAGGGATATCTAGAAAATCCGATTTTTTGGCATCTTTTCATATATCTATGCAAATCTTGCATCTTTTCTTGAAAGGACATCTAGAAATCCGATTTTTTTGCATATTTATGGTGTATCTATGTAAATCTTGCATCTTATCATGAAGGGATGTCTAAATATCCTAAGTTCTTTTTTAACTTTACAGTAATGAGGATAGGCGATATCGGGTGCCTCCAAACTGCCCAACACGTTTCCATCCGTCAGACATCCTCGAGTTTGGTCCGAATAAGAAGGTAATCAACACATGCTCGTAATAAAAAAGAGATGCATTTTGACTTTTCAAAAATCAGTAGTCAAACTGTATCCTATTTCTCTGTTCCTAGTAACCATGGGTGTTCGAGCCAACTTGCATAGAACTTAACTAATCCCATGGGGCCTATAAGATAATCGTCAAGAAAATCCCACCCCCACTGACCCTAAGGGTGCGTTTGGTACACTGGACAGGACAGGACTATACAGAACAAGGATCATTGTTTTACGTTTGACAAAACCTTTATATGGAACCGATAGGAACAAAGTGGAACTGGCTTGTTCCACCACCCAACCTCATGGAATCTTACTAATATAAAATCAAATATAAAACCTAATTCTCTTCTAAAACATTAAATACGCCACCCTCTTTTCATGTTATTTATTCTATTTTATGCTATTTAAAGTCACTTTACTGTCCTCAAAATATCAGTTTTATAGACTTATATTTTGGCTAATTTTAATAATTTATTAAATAATAATAATAATATACGTTATATAAATTTATAAAATAAAAATTAGAAATTACATAAACTTTTTATCTTTGTGTCATTCTAATCGTCTTGATGGAAGCTTTCTTATTATATATTTTGTTATAAAAATATATAAAAGATGCAAACAATTCAGTATGGGTAAATTGGTCATTTTATTTGTCATGTTCTACCTATCTGGATACTAAACGCATGCACCTTGAGGAACCTAGAATTGCAACCTCTAGGAAGGAGCCTCGAGACGAGCCTACCCTTATAGTCAAACTGCATATTTTGGTGTAATTTGATCAAAAGTCATTATTTCGATGTGCATTCTCCAGGTAGCATTTCGGGTAAAGGTGATAAGATCAAAGATCCCTGAGGAGGACGGGAGTCGGATTCTCCAGGCGGCATGAGAATTTTTTGACCCGAAGAATGCGGGTTTTTCGAATATACTATGTGAAAACTGTACAGCATTGTAGCAATTACAGATAAACAACACACAAAAGGGCTTTTATAGATTTTGGGCTTCTTTCTGAAAATTTGTAGCAAATTGTTGAATTGATAATGGATGAATTTATAGTAATGTATAGATAAATATTATAAATGTTGCAAGAAATGAAAGCAATTTTGCTGCCAATGACACAATCTATCCCTAGTTTTTGAAATTATATTGGGTATTGTCCTTATAGTTTGTTTATTAAATATTTGGTGACGGGGTTTTCTTTATTCTTAGTGATTCCATCCCTAAGTGTCGTCCGTTAAGTGAATACTTGTGTACGTATGCAGTCATGGTTCTAAAAGGCCGTTTTGGTGGGCCATAGCGTTAGGCGCTGACAAGGTAGACCGGCCAGACTTTTGACGGTAGGAGATCTCTTCCCGAGGGGCGGTGTGTAAACCTTTGTGGCGGCTTTGTAAGGTCTAGCTCGTGTCATGACATATTATGGAATGAGTCTTTTTTACACGTTGTTAGAATCTTTTTTGAATGTTTCAAAAGTTTTGTATTATTTTTACTTTTTGGTTTACGAGCGTTAGATATAACAGTTTTGTTCGCCTTTTTATAAATATGGTGTCGATATACGATTTTATTTATATTATATTAAATTATCTTATTTAATATAATTGAATAATAGTGCAAACCATATATCTTGATATATATAATTAGGGTTAAGTACATGGAAATGTATCGAACTTGTCACGTTTTATCATTGTATATACTCAACTTTAAAACTTACCGATTAATGTATCGAACTTGCTAAAATTGTCATTATATGTATCCAACTTTATCAAAAACCTACCATTTAATGTATCTAACTTGTCACGAAAATGTATCCAACTTGTCACGAAAATGTATCCAACTTGTCACGAAAATGTATCCAACTTGTCATGAAATACATTAAATGGCAATTTTAGCAAGTTCGGTACATTAATCGGTAAGTTTTAAAAGTTAAGTACATACAATGATAAAACGTGACAAGTTCGATACACTCCCATGTACTTAACCCATATAATTATATATAAGACATTGATTTGGGCTTTAAAGCAACGAATGTTCTCTTGTAAGGTCATGTTTGGTAACTACAAGCAAGCTTGTTTTTTGAGCCTATTAGGAATGCATCTTTTTGATAAGCAAAAACTAGCTAACAAGCTAGTTTATTGAAACATTAGTTAGCTCTGGGAGATTTTAGTCACTTTCTTCCAATTGGTGAGAAACAATAAAAAAAATAGTTTACCGAGTTTCAATATTTTAGAGAATGATATCAAATTCTATTGTAGCAAAATAGAAAACAAAATCTTTATTTTCTTCTATTTTTACAAAATGCATCTGAGACGCTCTTGAGCCACGTTCTAAAAACTGCCCTAGTTTCGCCATGGCTCTTGTTCCTTGAGGCTTGATTTATCTGCCACACCTCAAGCAACTTAGAATCTTGGATGAAGTAACGTTTTTCTTTGGGTTATTTATTTTTCTTTCTAAATCATTCCAAAATTTTGATTATTTATCGAGGAGTTATAGTATTTTCTCGAGTACATCTTATGTATGCATGTGCTAACATCTTTGCAACGTTATAACTTGAAATCAAAATATATTTTTTTAAAACTCTTTACCTTTTCGAATACTAATGTTTTATATGAGATTATCAAACTCAAAATTCCAATTTTACAAATAAAAATGCAACTTTTTTAATAAATAAAGAGTATTTTTTTTACATAAAAAAGGAATTTATGCTTTTGGTTACTTGAACTCAACCCTTGGATGTGTGGTAAAGAAAGTCTTTATTAAAACTCACACGTAATGAATACAAAGATTCATTTCTACGTAAAATGGCCAAATGGGGGCCCCTTTCATTGCACGATTTGTTAATTAATCACCATAAAACAAAATTAATATTGAATAAATAACTATGCCATAATAGACATAAGTCATACGTCACTTTTGCAATCATTTTGTCAAAAGGAATATTTTAAACAACTTTGTAATAACCCCTTAAATTGAGAATTAATAAATAGCTAATTTTGATTAAGATTTTAGATCATAGCAACATCTCCAAATGATTTCCATGATGACTTTAAACATAGAATAATATTTATAAACAACTGAAATAATATATGGAGTCATGTTAAAATGAAAGCTATAGTATTTCTAAGAAGAGAGAGAGGCGAAAGTTGAAATGGAAATTCAAATTTGATTGGGAACGTGAAGACAACCGAAAGTGCTTCACGTGGTATATTCAATTTGAATAATAGCTAATATTCAGTCTAAATATCCACATATTATTTAGACTGAATATGAGTCGAATAGGATACGTGGCATGCTATCGGTTGTGTTCATGTTCGCAATCAAACTTAAGTTCCCATTTGAACCTGACTCTATATGTATAAAGGGAGAATTATGCGAGAAATTAAACATTTTAAGAAAAGACGAGAAATATGGTATTATATATGATTGCACGACCTTTAGACGAGTTTACTCATATATGATTAAACGTCTATGTATTATCAATATAACATGTGTTTAATCATATATGATTAAGCTTGTATATCATATATTATATCACAGTTCTTATCGTCTTCAAAAATGTTTAGTTTTTCGTTTGAACTCATTCCTATATGTATATCATGTATACAAATGCATATGTACCCATACATATACTCACAAAACACATACAGAATGTTATATTATTCATTCTGCATTGAATTTGTAATATTCAGTAATCCCCGTTGTTTCTCGATTCAATTGATTTTCAATTAATCTTCTTCTCTCACAATGTATAATCACTTGTAGTCAAAATGTCAAATATCAAGTTGTTTCCTGGAATTGTTTGTATTTACGTCTTTAAATTTAAAACATTGACCCATAAACAATGGACTACGTCTTCTCTTGCCAATCATATGGTCAAACTCGAAGGCTAGATATTTCTAGAATTATAATTTATTAATTTATTACCACTAATCATTCTTTAATCACAACAAATCATTTTATATTCTTTACAAAAAAAAAAAAAAAACATTTTTTACGTGGTTGCGTGGTGTGGGGTCCACGCTCAACCTCCCATCATTAGAGTAAATTACATATTTGGTCCCTATAGTTTAGTGGTTTTAATACTTTGAGTCCCTAAAATAAAATAATTATGGCTTGGGTCTTTGTGGTATTCATTTTATAATGTGTTGAATCTATAAATCTAACGTCGTTAAAACAAACGGGATCTAGAGATTCAAGAATCATGAATGGGTTTTGGGACTAAGTTAGCTCATAGGTCTAGTATTGGATTATATATATACACACATATATATATATACAGAGAAAAGTTCAAATGTGAACTAAATTTTGATTGTGAACATGAGGACGAATCTCAGTCATTCATTCGGTCAATAAAGACAGCTTTGACCGGGTCCGCTCCTTTAATAATCTCCACCTCTCATGAATCGCGTCAATCCTCCGTGATCGCGTCCATCGTAACCGAAAATGTATAGTTGAGATTCATCCTTACGTTCACAACCAAAATTGAGTTCACATTCGAACCCAACATTATATACATACATACATATATGTATATAGGGTTGGGTTCGAATGTGAACTCAATTTTGGTTGTGAACGTGAGGACCACTAAAAGCGCGCCACGTGGCAATATTCACTTTAAATATCATGCATTATTCAGAGTAAATAAAGCTTAGGCGCCTTTATTCACTCTGAATAATGCATGATATTCAGAGTGAATATTGTCATGTAGCGCTTTTAGTGGTCTTCACGTTCACAATTAAAGATAGGTTCACATTTGAACATTTCTAAGAAAGGTTCAAATGAGAAGTGCTAAAAAAATACGAAGTTGAGAAGTGATCTCCACCACTAATCCGGTCAATAAATGTGGCTTTAACCGGTTACAGTGGACGCGATCACGGGGGATTGACGCGATTCATGGGAGGATAGAGATTATTAAAAGAGAGGACCCGTTCAAAGCCGCCTTTATTGACCGGATGAATAGTGAAGATCACTTCTCTACTTCTCATTTTTTTAACACTTCTCATTTGAACCTAATACTATATATAGGGGTGGGTTCAAATGTGAACCACTTTTTGGTTGTGAACGTAAGAACAACCGAGAGCGCGACACATGACGGCTTTAAGTGTGGTCCCCCTCTTTAATTCAATGCCCTCGCATGAATCGCGCCTAGTCATCCGCCGTGGACTTGACGTGACGCCTTGTCATTCGCCACGTGTCGCGCTCTCGGTTGTCCTCACGTTCACAACCAAAAAGTGGTTCACATTTGAACCCACCCCTATATATATATGTATATACATATATATATATATATATAGAGGGAAGTTATTTTGTAAACCAGTTTTTGGTTGTAAACCGTGTAAACTCATGGTTGCACAGCTTAAATCAACGAAATTGGTTCATGGAATTATTTAATACGATGAAAATGTTTCATATACCAAAATTTTTGACGAAATTGTTTCATATGAAGGTGTTTTTTTACATAGAAATGAAAATGTTTCACATAAATAAGAAAAACGTTCGTATGAATAAAAAACACCGAAATGTGAAACAATTTCGTCAAAATTTTTAGTATATGAAACATTTTCATCGTATGAAACATCTCCATGAACTAATTTCGTTGATTTAAGCTGTGCAACTATGAGTTTACACGGTTTACAACCAAAAACTGGTTTACAAAATAACTTGATCCTATATATATATATATATATATATAGAAAATTTTAACGAAGTTAGATTTATGGACCCAACACGTTATAAAATGAATACGACAAGGACCTAAGCCATAGTCATTTCATTTTAAGTAGCCAAAGTATTAAAATATCTAAACCATAACGACCAAATATGTAATTCACTCCCATCTCTATTATATAAAGCCGGTTTTTTTCGTCAAACCAACCAATCACAATTCCAGAACCGGCCAAACAATCTCACCGGTTCCCCACCCTACCGGGTCAGGGCGACCGGCCTATGCCGCCACCTACCACCACCACCGCCGCCGCCGCCGCACGTCCCTCTCCTCTCTACAAGCACAAGTCGTGGTCGCCGGACATACTCCGAGACGAGGAATGGCTGAAGCGGAAGGACAACCACCACGGCCACCGCCGTGGACGGCGGAGGAACAAGAGCGTTACCGATGAGGATATCGACGAGCTCAAGGCGTGCATCGAGCTAGGGTTTGGATTTGAAGAATCGAACGACCGGCTTTCGCGTACTTTGCCGGCTTTAGGTCTGTACTACGCCGTCAACAAGCAGTATCACGATACGATCTCGAAATCGTCGTCAATGTCGTCGTCTTCCGTCGTCTCCGAATCCGATCTGGTTTCGCCGGTGGACGCCGCCGCCGCTAACGGCGGAGTATTCGGCCGCGGTAAGCGTTTCTCTCTCTAAATTTCGATTCTCGATCGGAGATCGTTTGCTCTAATTTTTCTCACCTGAATTTGCTAGAATTTCGACTGCAATTTTGCTTCAAAATCTCGAATTACAATCGTATTTAACCATAAACTTCTTCAACTCAATTAATTGAATTGTTTCAGATCGTTTACTCTAATTTGCTATATACAAATCAATTTTGCTTCAAAATGTCGGATTACAATCATGTTCAACCATAAACTTCTTTCAACTCAACTAATTGAATTGCTACAGATCGTTTACTCTAATTTTCGCCTGGATTTGCTAAAATTTCGATTACAAACCCTAATTTAAAAGCTATATAGAAATCAATTTTGCTTCAACATGTCGAATTACAATCATATTCAACCATAAACCTCTTTAACTCAACTAATTGAATTGTTTTAGATCTAGTTTTCACCTGAATTTTTCAAAAACTTCGATTACAAACCCTAATGTAAAAGCTATAAAACAAACCAATTTTACCTAAAAATATCGAATTACAGTCATTTTCAACCATAAACCTCTTCAACTCAACTAAGGTTGTGTTTGGCAAACTAGCTGACAAGCTATTGTTGACTAATAAGTAGCTGATAAGCTAGTTTAGCAATAAATTATGTTTGGGAAAAACTAGCTTATGAGTATGTAAAGTAAAATGACTAAAAAGGGTATCTTGGGTACAGTAATTAATATTAATAAATGTATAATTGGAAAAAGCTACAAAAAGCTTATAAAAAAATACTCTAGCTAGCGTTTCAATAACCTAGCTTATGGCACATGTTTGGATGGACTAGCTTATAATGTAGCTTATTTTTGCCAAAACAGCCTAATTGAATTGTTTTAGGTTTTCAGTTAGTGGATAATAAAAACCTAATTTTTTGATTTGTTGATTTAGGGGACGATCCACAGACGATGAAGACGAGATTGAGACAATGGGCGCAAGTTGTTGGTTGTTCTTTGCGTCAATCATCTTCATCATTATTATCATCATCGTCATCATCGTTATCATCATCATCATCATGAAGCTTGAAGAATGAATGCTTAAACCCTAGTTGAAGGTATGTCCATCCATGGCTAGGTGGTCAAATTGAGCAAATTCCTGATGAAATTCATCATCCCACCCTGTACAAACCAACACATTGTTGAATTGAAGACCTAAGAGATGGAAAAAAACACTTTAGATGCTTGTAAATAGACCTTTTCTTTAACCTTCTTTAATGTTTCTTTTTCACTTTTTATTGCATGTAATCTCTCTCTTATGATTTGTGTCTTCATGACTTGACTTTAGTGTAACCCTGTTAAATTATGTTACTTTTTCTTGTTATATGATGGTTTCATACCTTTATTACGCTAAGATATCACATGATTGTATCCTGATTACCTAGGTTATCGTTAAATCTGCTTAGAAAGAAAAGATGTTACCATGATCGGCTTTGAGGTACTTGGTACGGTACCTGGGATACCTATAAATCTACTTAGGGTGTGTTTACTAACGACTTAATGGGCTTAATAGGAAAACCGGCTTATTCGCACAGACGCTGAAGGGTGTTTACTTGCGACTTAATCATACAGACAGGAGCTTATTCGCACAGTCAAGGAGGGTGCTCTTGTCCCCATTCAGACATCTTTTGGACAAAAATAACCTTGCTTTTTACAAAAGGTTTAAAACAAAAGAAAAGACCTGGTAATCTGGTACACCTCCTTTCAGCATTCATGCTTCTCTCGACCCAACTCAAACCCTAGGTAGCGTCACTATGTTGTTCTCTGATCATCGCCGGAAGCCGCCGGCCACCTATCGCCGGTGCCGGTTTTCCTTCCACTACCTCTCGTCGTCGCTACCACAGGTCACCGCCCTTGCTGCTCTCCTTCCTCCAAAATTGTACTTTGATTTTGATAATTTCTTGAAGGGTGGCTCCTGATCTTCATCTTCTGCGATTTGGCCGGAATCTGGATGAAGCAGAAGCTGCAGCGACTTGGTAGCTAAAAGGATATTCTTTTTTGTTGATTTATATATCACTTTCCTAAATAATCAAAAAACTCTCAAAATGTTTAATAATTTTCCTAAATACTTCGTACTTTCCTAAATTTATTTACATATATATTACTTTCCTAAATAATAAAAAATTGTCAAAATGTTTAATAATTTTTATAAAGAATTCGTACTCTCCTAAATTTATATATCATTTTCCTAATAAATAAAAAATATATCACTTTTCCTAAATAATTCATGTTATTCACGCTTAGGGGTAAATTGGTCATTTCTGACATTCAGACTGTTGATTCAGATAAAAAGGTAAACACCAGCATCAATTTATCTAGACAGACAAAGTTTATCCAGACAGACAAATTTATCCATACAGACATACAGACAGGATTTGGTAAACAGCCCCTTAGAAAGACAAGATATTATGATGATTAGCCCAACAGTATCTGGGTTAGTGGTACATCTGGAGAAAAAAAAAAAAGATGTTAACATGATGAATATTGTGAATGGCATATATTGAGTTTAATGCTTGATAAAATCTTGATTTGTCTTTTTGGTACTTTGAATTTTGGGACATATTTGTGCCAACATCTCCAATGTTGTAATGTGTTAAAGAGATCTACATTAGAGCATAGGGGCTTTCTTTTAGGTAATATAAGCTTGATAAAAACACTTATGAAAAGGGAAGACATGATATATGTGATTTGACCTATTCGATTTGCCCGGAAATAGTTTTTTTTTTTTTTTTTTAATTTCTTTGCACCAAGAATTTTCCGTTGTTACAAGAACATGTTGATACTAGAATCAGATTTAACAGAAATAGTTTAATCGGTTAAGAATTTTCATAAAATTGAACATCAATCATACAATTCCATACCAATGCACCTCCATGGAGGTCAACGTTGCTTGTTACAAACTCAGACCTATTGGCCTTGTCGGCTTACCTGCTTAGACCACATATTTCCAAAAGGTCGTGCACTAGGGTTGGGTTGTGGCCCGTTGTAGTTCGCTAGAAATTTAAGTCAACTTGATGGTTATCAACTATTATTGTTACATAGAGAAAATAATATGAAAATTGGAATACCAGATAAAGTTTGATGTGACTAACCTTGAAATAAAGAACGAAACGATACAAACTTTGACCTTATTCATATTTTAAGACATCATGATCCAAAATTTATTAAATAAGTGATTATGTTCTCCATAATAGGAATGGAGTTAAAGTTAGTTCCATTTTTGTTTTTCAAACTGAATTTTTTTGAATCTTTATTCTCTAAAATGGTAATTTTTTGAAATATAATGGATGTGTGTTGCCTTTGTTTATGGCTTTATGTCTTATTGTAGAGTACTAAAAGACCATAAGACAAAATTGGGTTAAAAAGATGTTGAATGTGTAACGTGGTCCATTTTTAACTTTCAAAATTTGTCATTCACTTTATAAGGTGCTTTAAAGAAAATGGAAATTGACTCACCATTATATACTTCCACATTACTCTCTTAACTATTTCCCCATGCGTTTGCCCAGATGTCATTATATTGCAAATATCTAGGTTCGTAATTTGTGGACGTAGCTAAAAAGACAAAATAATATAATCAAGTCAATTTTGCTAAAAGAAATTTATATTTGACTCGGCAAATTGCAAATTTAGGTCTGTATATTCTCTTATTATAAAGAAAAATCAACCAGATTCGTTTTTTTAAGTGTTTTGGCTAGGTCCGCAAACTACGGACCTCGATATTGCAAACGTAGTGGCATTTGGGTAAGCTCGGAAGAGAAATGGCTAGGAGACCACTTTAGGTGTGTAGAATGGCTATTTGACCCAATTTCCTTAAAAAAGGTTCTTGGAACTGAAGTGCGTATTAAGAGTGTATATATATGTACACACACACACACATATGTGTGTGTGTGTGTGTGTGTGTGAGAGAGAGAGAGAGAGAGAGAGAGAGAGATTTGGACCAAATCACATAATTGCACTTTAAAAAGGAATCACATGTATCTCATTAGTGTTTTCTCTTCAATTATGATTATCTAAGGATGAAGATCCATTTTTATTTTTCGTATCATAACTTCTCTTCTCAATGACTTTCAACTTCGTTCACCTATGATGACTGTAGATTATTCGTGATCATCTGAAAGATTAATTTATATACCTAAGCTGGTCCGGAAAGACACACAGTCATACAAAAACCATATGTATATATGTATATAAAAAATAAATAAGTTAAAACTATTCCTTTTATCTCAAAAGTCAAAATTGTTATTGAACTAACTAAGAAATTTCATTGTTACTTCATAAAAGTGGTTATATTATTATATATGAACATGACTGAAATTTCACTTACTTAATTTGCTTTTGTATTCTTTTTTTAATATGTATTCTTTTTATTCTTAAATGATAAGTAATTAATTTTTAGAATATATTTTTTATTCTATTTGTCTACTTAGACTATTGAGATGATAGTAAACTATTGATTATTTGAAAACAATATATTTGTTTCTTCCATAAAAATTAATTAAAACTTAACTGCCAATTGGGTTTAATCGAAATAAAATTAATTGCAAAACATGAATTGTTTTTTCTTATCGAATTATGTAAGTTTAGATTTTAGATTTTCTAACAGTTTTACGATATTTAAAATTAACAAAAAAAATAGAGAATGTTAAATTTAATTTAAAAATATTATCATGTTTGACTTTTACATAAATTTTGATTTTTCGCTTTATTCCACATCCAAACGTGTAAAAACAGGAACTATGAAAGTTCAGTGCGGTCGAGCATGTTGATTGAGAAAAGTATGCAATTACGAAATTGCCCTCACTTTCGGTTTTCCTATTGAGTTTCCATTGAAGCTATAAATTTATATAATGTTCTTTTTTTGGAAGGGTATTCGAGGCTTTAACCCAATTAATTTCGGCAAGGTTTATCGACAGCTAAAGTATGCTGCCCTGAGTTAATCCCCAGTGGCCACAATCTTGAAGTGTGTGGATTCGAACCTGGGGTAGAAGAGTTGACCAGCCACTTCCCCCATAGGCATTAATCAGTACGCCACAACCTTGTAATTAAATTTATATAATGTTTAAATATAAACAATTAAAATAAACTTAAAAAACTCGAGTAGAACTTTTATATAATCGGAACGTTGAACACTTTTTCAAAGAATTAGATCCTTATAAAACGAAAGGAGTGTATCATTTATCTCTCGATGTATCCTACAGATGAATATTAAAATGTAATTTGGAGTATAGAATCATTTTTGGACGAATAAATTCTAATACATGTAACGTTTATTTATCAATTATTAATAAAGTTTTTGTATCTATTTTACTTAGGATTTGTTTAGCAAACACGTATCATGTAAACGTTTACGTGTAAGAGATTTATTATCCTTAATTACCTTTTCATATGACATTCTTGCTCATTGAAATGGATTGGTGGTAACCGTCTTAAATATGGTAACAACTTATCAAGAGTACTTACTGGGAAGAGTCTTTTTGTCTCTTTTCATTTACTGGGAAAGACCATTGGTTCTTGTTTTTTTTTTTTTGGAAGAGGTATCCCAGACCACATTGGGCCCAGACTAATCCTCGGCAATTTTTGGGTCGAAACCCGACTGCTAAAACATGCAGCCCGGGATCGAAGCCCCCGTACCTCCAAAATGCGTCCCCTAGGGGTCGAACTCGGGTTCACCACTATGTAGTGCCCAAGCTTTACCACTAGGCTATCACTCCTTTGGTCATTGGTTCTTGTTATGTCCTTTACCGAGTAAGATTCTTGGTGCTTTTGACACTTAATCGGTAAAGTAAGTGACGTTATTAAGTGCTTACCCATTAAACATTTAGGGTTGTTTACCAAACACTTACCCAAATAAGCGTTATTGGTACCAATATCCCTTCATAATTCCTAAATCTCCAGACCCCATTTGTTCTAATTGCTAATAACTTGATTTGGACAACCAATTTCTCGTTTTTAAGGTTGCTTTTATGTTACATTCCTCTTACCTAGTCGGTTACATCGATTTTGACGTCTATTCTCACGGCACGAACCCGTGTTTGTTAATGCCGTTTTTTTAGGTTGATGATCATATTTAAAGCATACATCCAAACACCTTGTAAATGCTTTGAAGAAGAGAAATCCAAGTTGTTGATCTGAAATTGTGAATAAAGTCATAGACAAAACGGACCTACATAACATGCATATATCTATAATATTGGTAAAGTTGATTTCATTCAACAATTCTAGAACATTTTAAATATTTAAATAATATTCATTATTCAAACAATCATTCTAAATTATACCAAAAAATCATATTTCTTTCCTCTTTATCTTGAAATAAAGTAGTGGTATGTTTTCTCAATTGTCTTCAAATGACCAATAATTTCCTTCATTATAAAATTTTAATCTAAAGTAAACTAATTGCATATTGACAATAATTAAAAAGAAATTATATGAGAACGTTCTATACCCATCTTCACACAATTTCTGAAATTTAGAATTTTTAAAAGAAGTTCAAAAAATTATTTTTCTAACTTACAAACTTTGAAATTGGATATTTCTATAACCATTGTGACATTTTTACCGACCTTGATTTTGTCTACAATTGTTGTTAGGGAACAATTTAACATTCAACTAAACTTTAAAAACATGTTATAAATAGATAAGTCATATATATATATATATATATATATAATACATATTTTTTAAAAGTAGATAAGTCTTGTAAGTTCTCTAAATAGTCAAATATCGACAAAAAATCATAATTCATCAAAATTGTTCGAGCCTAATAGGGTTAAGCGGTCAACAATTTCTTTGTACTTTTTTGAATTTAAAAATAAAATAGTCACATTAATTAGTATATTAAACTATATGATTTAACATTTTAGGCTTGTAATGATTTTTGTTAGAGATAACTAGGAATATTTTCGTAAAACCATGCAAATTTCTCAAGCTATTATTCAAAACCTGTTAAAGTTAATCAATACACATATACAAGCAACAAGCCGATCCAAATATCTACAAGTTAAAACAGAAGAGTAAATTACGATTTTTGTCATTGTGGTTTGTTAAAAGTTTTGATTTTTATTCCTATGGTTTAGAAATTATAATTTTCGTCCCTATGGTTTGTAAATTATTGTTACTTTCCTTCTTATGATTTATAATATATTGTTGTTTTGGTCCATGCGATTTAAAATTCTTTACTATTTTATTCCTTTGTACTTAAATAGATAAAATAGTCCCTAAAGACGAAAATAGCAACTAAAACTCAAATAGAATGAAAATGGCAATTGATAAACCATTGCAACACAACCTCCTACCACAACACAATATTGTCTGTTTTTCCCCACTGGCTCATGGCTTTGTTTCTTCTGACCTTGCAAAGGCTTCCTAAGAGGTCACCAATCCTGGTACTTCTTCCACCCAAACAAACTAAAACTGTAGAGTTCCAAAAACCTGCTATGTAAAAAACACGTTTTTGTCTTGGGAAGCCAAAGTTTACTTATAAATTCAACATCTCCCATGTCCATGATGATATGGAATTTGCCTAACTTATAACAACCATAGGAATGGAAATCATAATACTTAACAAACCACGAGGACTAAAATTATAATCTACTCAAAAGAGAATTAAAAAAAAAAAAAGAATGTTTAAGCCTTTAAGGTAAATTACAATTAAGACACTTTCAACTATTTTGAAAAAGGGCAACCATTAAAAATATCTCTCTATCACTCTTACCTTTTTTTTCTTTCTTTTTTGGTGGTCGTGTAACCTTTCCTTTCACACTCGTTTCACCAACCCCCCCATAAATTCCCCAATTCTATAAAATCCATTCCATATATATATACACACCTTTTATTCTCAAAAAAATCCTCTAGAAAATTTTCACACTTTCATCATCTTCATCTTCATCTTCATCGTTGATTTGAATATTTTCTTCTGAAATCGTGTTTTTTTGAAGTTATGGTTGTCGTTTTCGATCTGAATTCAATCTCAACATCATGAAAACTACTAAGAAATCGTCGAATTCCGCCGGAAATAATAACAGTCTTCCGAGCTCCGATCTGGCTTGTTCTCCATCTTTCCTCTCTGGATTTTACTGTTGGGGATGGGAATTCCTCACCGCTCTTCTGCTCTTTAGCTATTGAGTTCGATTCGATTGATCAATTGATTGTACTGTTATTTCTTCAATTTTCAGATTCCGTGTAGGAAATTAGTTAGTCGTTAATTAGGTTAATTCGATCGAGTAGTTGAATTGATTCACGTTCGATTTTGTTGTTTCGTCGGAAAAAATGGTGCACCGATCGTCTCCGGCGCCGTTTCTGGTGAAAACGTACGGATTGGTGGAGGATCCGGCGACGGATGAGGTGATTTCGTGGAACGAAAGCGGTGGCGGATTTGTGGTTTGGAAGACGGCCGATTTCGCTAGGGATTTGCTTCCGAATTCGTTTAAGCACAACAATTTCTCAAGCTTTGTTCGTCAGCTTAACACTTACGTAAGTCATCTTACTTAATTGCTTCATTTAGGCTGTGTTTGGCAAACATAAGCTAGCCGATAAGCTGGCTTATAAGCTAGTCCATCCAAACATGTACCAGGAAGCTAGCTTTTTGAAACGCTACTTTGAGTAGCTTATGAGAAGCTTATTGTAGCTTTTTCCAATTATACCCATATTAATATTAATTATTAAATTCAAATATACCCTTTTTGGTCATTTTACATACTCATAAGCTAGTTTTTGTCAAACATAATTTGTTTATACGCTAGCTTATCAGCTACTAGCAAGCTTATCAACCAACAGCTAGCTTATCAGCTACCAGATAGCTTATAAGCTACGCTTGCCAAACATAGCTTTAGTTTAAGTAATTACTTCTTTAATTATTCATTGAGTCAGAATCAGAATCATTATTGACTTCAATTATTGTTCAATCTTCTATAAATTTGGTATTTGTGGTTTGTTGTTTATAGCAATTTTTGTCGCAAAGTTTTTTGAAAATTTGTTTTGGTCACTATTTATTTCATTTTATTTTGCCTTTTGCTTTTAATCTCTCGTGCTAAACAAAGTTAGAAATGTTGGTCAAATCAATAGTAACATAGTGGTTCTTTTTTTTTTTTAAATGAATATTGATACTTTTTTATATGCTAGTAAAGCTTTGGTACAAATTATGAAAACTTTAATAGAAAATAAATATAATATAACATAATCTACTACACATCCAATCCCTTCTTATTTTATTTTACCTTTTTTAGTACAAATTATTAAGGCTTTAGGATATGTTTTATAAACTAGCTAATAAGCTAGTGGGTGATTGATAAGCTAGCTTATAAATTAATTTATGTTTGGCAAAAACTAGCTTATAGGTATATAAAATGAACAAAAATAGTAAATTGAAGTATAATAATTAATATTAATAAGAGTATAACTGGAAAAAAACCCCAAAAAACTACCTTCAAGTAGCTTATTGAAAAAATAGTTTATAAGTTGGCTTATAAGCTACTTTTTATTCATCCAAACATGTACATAAAAAAATAAAAATAAAATAAAAAACACTAAAAAGAACATATTACTCCCTAATTTAACTGATTTTTATAACTTTGTTGGTCTACTTGACAAAAAACATATTGGGATGAAAACCGTAGAAACTAAAAAAAGAAAATTTTAAATACTGATAATAAAATATTATTATGTAAAACAACACTGTAATAAAAATTTAATAATAAACAAATAGGCCACGTTCCATGCAAAAATAGTTAAATACATAATTATAACAATATGTATGTTAAATTAAAATTCATTTTTTTTATTAATTTGTTTGACTCTTATTTTGATATTATCTCGTGGATTTTCAATTAATAAAAATATATTTCTGGAAGGCTTTTACTTTTAAAACAAAAAATTTAACCACCTTTTTTTAGTCAAATGTGACCAGGTCATATATATGAAACGGTTAGGATCCATTTTCACGTTTCCAACATTTTTGTCTTTCATCTGAACCTTCTAGCATATAAATAAACTACTTAATTAACAAATATTCAAGTTTTTAGAATCATCTGAATAAATTTTTTAAAAAAGAGAGTATCAATAACTGGTGCATAAAAACTTGAAATCAGATTCTCATCAGTTACATATCCTTACTAAAGTTTACACATAACATAATTTATTTGTATGATATGGTACATTATAAAAGCATAAAAAATATTTAAACCGTTTAAAATATTCAAAGGGTGTTAGCTCAGTTGAATATGTAACATCCCTATATGGTGTGCGGCGAAAGCCACACTGCCAGGGTTCGATTACCACGGGTGACATTTCTGAGATATCTAGATTTTGATTTGGTCCTTCGGGGTTGGGTTCGGGGCCGGTATGGGAGGATCCACTTCTCTGCTGGTCGGGTTTAACTATAGACAAGGCCAGGTTGCAACGGATTAGTGGGTGTGTGTTTGATTTGCCGTTCAAAAAGAAAATGAAAAGATAGCAATATAATTATTATGATGATCAAAATACAATAATTAATTTTCTCATTGAATTTAACATAATGATGAATAAGATCTTTTAACATATATTTTTATAATAGAAAGTGATATATGATGAATCTGGAATTTTGGATTTAATATTAATTTCACGCATGAGAACAATTATATTCTAAAAAAAATAGGTATAACATGTATTAATATTGAAGGATTTTATTCTTATTTATATACCAAACAATTATAAGTACCACAAGAAAGAACGAAAGATTACCAAACACGATAATGTATATAGTTTCTCATTATTGATCCTTATTTTGATTGGTTTGTAATGTAACTTGTTGAACTTATGATCTTAATTTTTTTATTTTTATATTTAAATAGTTTTATTGTGTTTGACTTTAATTTTAATCTTTTCTCTAATTTTGACCAAGCAAGCACCCATCTTGACATTAAAAACAATAACGACAATTTTACAGATAAATATTATATATTTTAATTAGAAATCAACTTTGTATGTTATTGATTTTAGCTATTTATATGCTTTCATTTCATAATTTAATCTTAGTAACTACAATGTATTTTCGTGTATTGACTATGTTTAAACAAATGTTTATATTTTATTTTTAATTTGTACTAAAATAAGTATCAAATTTTAAAAACAAATTTCTAAATTTACTTTTAATTATAAAATTAAAAAAAATTATTATTCATTTTTGTTAATTAAATCATTAAATGTAAAATTATATTAATACAAATAAATTGAAAAAAACATGTGTAGTACTTACATAGTTTTAAAATTTTAATACATGGTTCCTTGTCGATGTTTATTTTGAGATAGTATCAAAGCATTTTCACTTTGAAACGAATAAGATGGAGATTCTATTAAATTGTTTCAAGAAATTCTCGACGATTATTTTCTTAAACGGAGAGGCTAAATACATCCCCACATGATTGTTAAGTATAACCTTAGACCTTCTGTTGCCCTCGTACCCACATGCATCTACCCGATGCATAACAAGCGGTTTTGAACCCGCTGACTTGCCATGGTATCCGATGCAGTACGCATGGTCTTAGAGAGCATCTTTAACCGCATCTCCAAAAATTCTCCAAATAACAAATCAAAGTTCAAAAATGCTTTGCTATATGACTATATATGTATATGTTTCCACTCACACGCACTAAATAAAAAAGTGGGGCTCCATTTTCTACAGGGTTTCCACAAAACCGTACCCGACAAATGGGAGTTCTCCAACCAACACTTCCAACGTGGCCGGAAAGACCTCCTCGCCGGAATCCACCGCCGCAAAACCCTCCACCCACCACCCAAACCTAAGTCCGCCGCCACCGCCGCCGACTCCGCCTCCCCGCCGCCGTCCAGCTCCGGCGACGACCTCGGCTCCAGCTCAACCTCCTCGCCGGGATCAAAAAACCCTAGCTCCGTCACTCCGCCGCCGCCCACGGCGGAGGAGCTCGAGAGCCTCTCCGGCGAGAACGAGAAGCTGAAGAAGGAGAAGGAGGTGCTGGCGTCGGAGCTCGAGCTGGCCAAGAGGCAATGCGACGATCTCGTGGCGTTCCTCTGCCGGCGGGCCAAGGTGGCGCCGGAGCAGATCGATCGGTTGATTAGCGGCGGAGATGTGGTGGTTGGTGACGTGGCGACGGCGGAAGACCAAACTAACGGTGACGTCGTTAATGATGATGATGATGATGAAGAAGACGGTGGTTGTTGTTTCCGTTTGTTTGGAGTGATGTTGAAAGACGCGAAGAAAAAGAGGGGCCGAGATGAGAAAAAAGAAAGTTTTGGGGTGGAAATGAAGAAAATGAAAGTTCAGGGTGATTTCAGCAACAACCACACTACTACTCCGTGGATGAAGAGCTTGTTATACTCTGCAACCGAGCAATGCAACAAGGTATGCAACTAACGAATAAATGGACGCCACGTGGTCAGTTCGAGATGATGATGATAATGATAGCCGCAAAATGGGTGTTTGTTGTTCTCTACTCTGTTTCTCTCTATATATATTTACGGTGGAAATTGTTGTTATACATTTTACGTTGTTATTTATATTGGATTCAAGTTAAACGGGTATGTAAAAAAAAATACTCGATGTTAAAAGTACGTATTAGTTGAAATAAAATAATAAGATCGATTAAGGTTACAAATTATTAAACGTTTAAGTCGAATGAACATTGATCGTCCATGTTTTTTCTCAAAAATTTCCGATTGAAATCGTTTGAACTTTGGACCAAATATAGTTCGATCAAAGGATCAGCAAAGGGATAAAAATGCTAAATTTTATACTATCTGTTGATTTTCCGTAAGGGTATCAATTTTATACTATAAGGCTTTCGTTAGTGCAACCTACAAGCCCTGAGCTGCTAGGGAGGGAGGGACGGAGGGAGAGAGTGAGGCATCGGGTTACTCGGACACCCAAACCCGATCCACTGAGCCCGACAGAAGCCCGCATGGGGGTGTAATGGAAACCCAAGAGCCCGCCGGCACTACACATGGCCTAATAAGTAATAAACCTATTACTTCTTATACGAGGCATATCAATATAATTGAATTGGTACCAACCTAATTGGTTGGTAGTATTATGTCAACTACTTAAACTTGGTTGGTACATGGTATTATAAGTTTGTACTAACGTAATATCATATCATACCAACTTATTTTTTCTAATTAATTATTAATTGAAGTTTAGTATAATACAACATAATTTGATTTGGAATTTTATATGTTCATTTTAGTTTTGCTAATTTGTGATAATGATGGATAGATACAACTTGATCTAATTCATTCGTATAACCTTAACAACCACAGTAATTAGTTTGCACTTTCACCGTCCATCGTCGCTTCCAATTGGCCGTTTGTATTAGATTATTAGCGAATGGTTCTCTTGTATGCAAAATTTATTTGAATGCTTGTATATGTAGTAATAAGTGGTACAACATGTATCAACATTTTATTTAGACATGTGATGGTTTTAGCACTACTAGATCTAATTGGTAAAGATGTTAATATAAATACATTTGTAACTTCATTAGGTGGTACAAAACCTTATCAACATGTACCAATCGCAAAAAGATGGTACAACTTAGTTGGTACCAAGTATAGTTAGTTGGTACATGATATAAGATTTTACTTGGTACAATGTATTTGGATAAGTGACATGGTATCGTACCATCTACCATGATCACCCCTGATTTTTTATTTTTAATATAATTATTTGATTTTCTTGAAATTGAAAGCTTAAAGATACAGGAAAAACTAATGACACTCCTATACATTACCAAGGGGGTGTTTGGTTCGTTTTAGGGAATGAGAATGCAGGAGACTGGAAATGAAAACGAGCATTGTATTGATGCTGCTTGGTTAACCCACTATAATCAATGAAAAATTGTTTCATATTAAAAAAATTTCTCCACTTTGAAAATACAAAAGATGTTCTATTTAACATCAGAAGATGGAATGATATGTGGAAAAAAGAACTAAGTAGAAATAAAATTTTTCATTCCCCCCAATTCGGTCAGGAATGAAAATTAATGATTCTGCAGAATTGATTCCATTATATAATATCAGACCAAGCAACTGTTTTCATTATCATTCTCATTTCTGATCTTGTAATACCTCCAACCAAGCGGCCCTAAGTGCATCTCTACCAAGTCTTGTTTTCTTCTTACAAACATTACATAAGCTTTCTACATTCTTAATAAATAAACCGATCTGATTTCAATAAAGATGCTAATGGTATTGTATTAATATTATTTTTATTGTTTAAGATCGTGAAACCTTTAATTAGTATGTGGCAATATTTTAAATTAAAAAAAGAACACATGGTCAAAATGAAAGAGACATACGTTCCCATTTCCGATATACATATATATATATATAGACCGCGTGTCACGTTTTTCTCATGTAAATTGCGATGAATTTTTGTATCCTATTTAAAATATACTAGTTTTTAATAGTGATAAAGGCCAAAGAAATATATGTGTATCATTATTGTTATTTGTTAAAGAATGGAAAGAAACAAAATTTTAATGATTTCTTTTAATCAAAGCTTGTTATATATATGAACATTTAAAATTATTATGTTGTTTTGCAATAAAGATTTAATTGATTATGCATGAAGATGATGGAATAGCATACTTATTTAAGTGAGTTTTCTATCACTATTTGTTATTTAAATTGACAAAACCATTAATTAATAAATCAAAAGATATGTTTCAATTGATCTCTTAAATAATAGATTTATAAAGTTCTCAAATAAAGAGTGTCTTTACAGTTAAATGGTAAACTTTGTATGTATGAATGCATCATAATTAAGCCATTGGTTTGTCGTAGTGTGTATGAATGCATCATAATTGAGCAATTGGTTTGTCGTATCCATACGCTCATACGCTCATTGGTTCATATTGGAAGGCATTTGTATCGTTCCCGATAAAACGATTACTATGCTAAAAAGAATGATTTTTATTCTCACGTACACTTCAAAGGATTCATGTTTAATATTTTGGTTTAATAAACATATATTTTAAGAAAAAAAGAATATCTTTTAGTACTTTTTTAGGCATACATCCGGACTTCTAGAAATGATGTACTCAATTTTACAAGGTTTCAAAAAAAAAAAAAAAAATATTCAATTTTACAAGGTTCCAAAAAAAAGTTCAATTTTACAAGGTTACGTGTGATTTATGTTATAAGACAAATTAAAAGTTTGAACATATTAGAAATTTGACTCTATCATATGACAAATTTTGGGTCTTGGATTTTCGATGGTCTAATCAATAACGTTGATTGTGGGTCCTATAATTCCATTCTAATAGTTTGTTGATCGATTGTGGATCTCGTAGATTAAGTGATTCAAACTTATGGTCAATTACGTTGTGTTCACGAATTCTTTTCTTAGGTGAGAAAGAGTACGATTTGGAAGGAAAGAGAGAATAGCAAGAAAGGTTTGTATTTAATGATCAAACTGCCCCCTTCTTGGCTAACCTGATATATTTATATATGTACATTTTTTTAAGTACACAGAGGTAAAACAGTATGTTTTTTTTTTTCCAATTCGGAACTGAAAATTAATTGTATAAAATGAGACACTTCATATTCTTTTCTTTACAAACTAACCCAACCTTATAAAGTTTGATCTTTTTTTTCATTTGTTCTGCTTCCATTGGTCCAAATATGAATCAATCCAGAGTTATATATCTCTATGTTACTATGTATCATTTAAGAAAGAATATATATATTTTTGATCATTTTACCATTATTTTCTTTCTTAAAGTGTTAGTAAAATAATACATTGATGATCTAAAAAGAATAAAAGATCAGAAGATCCAATATCTGATTAGCAACACGTGCGCCATTTACCGACCTCCACATTATATACATCCAACAAGTTGATGCTTCATTTCTAATCTCTAGATTCTTGTTTTGTAAAATTACCGAAACTTTATCAAAAAGTGGAATCCATACATAAAACGAGAGAACTAAAAACATATAAGTTGGCAAAAATTATCATGGGGTGTTTGATTTGAGAGAATATCTTTGAGACGATTTGGAAATATTACATGATACTTTATCATATTCACTCTTAATTTGTTGTTAATTTTTATTTGTTGTTTAAGATTGTGACACCTTTAGTTAATATGAAGCAATATTATATAATTAAAAAAAAAAGACCACATGGTCCAAGCCTGAAAAAGACGTATGTTCCCATTTCGATACGTATATATGTATATAAAGACTTTGTATGCACGTTTGTCTCATGTAAATCACTATGAACTTTTATATAATATTTAATATATACTAGTAATACTACTTCTTGATGGTGATAAAGGCTAAAGAAATATATGTTTGTGATTATTGTTAAAGGACATCAAGAAACAAAATTTATTGCAATTTTTTATCAAAATTTGTTTCATATATGGATTAGAGTTAGGCCGTTTTTGGTAAAATAGCTAATAAGCTAGTTGATGATTGATAAGTTAGTTGGTAGTTAATAAATCAGTTGTTGATTAATAAGCTAGTATACCTGATAGGCTAGTTGATGAACAAATTATGTTTGGCAAAACTAGCTTATAAATATGTAAAATGACCAAAAAAGGGCATTTTGAATAAATAATCTATTACAAATATTTTATAATATAATTAAGACAAATCTTTATTAAAATAACTAACATAAATTTTTAATAATACAATATGTTAATTAATACAGATAAGATAATAAAAAATGAAATTATATAATATATTGGTTGAAAGAATATAAAATTGATTATTATATATAGACTATAAATTTAGAATTTGCTAAAAAAAATTAAATCACATTAGTTTATGATTTAAATTAATATAAAAAAATAAGAATAAAATTGATCAACATTAAATATCCTAAGTGATTGATAATTTTAAAAAAATACAGTTAAGAATTAGATTAAATATTTTTTTTATTAAACTATATAACATGTTTTAATTATCTATAAAAAATATATACATTTAATTCTATGTAACTTATATAATCATTTTAAAGATTGTTATTTTGCTATTTTGATAAATAAACATGGTAAATGATAATTGATATTATTAATAAAATTTGAAAATAACTTAATATAATGTATAATTAAATTTAATTAATAATTATTTTTAATTACCATAAACTAATATCTATCAATAATTAATATTTATTACTAATAAATAAATAAATTTTGTTACAACTGGTTTTATTTTAATTAATAATAACCGGTTATTCTTCCTTTTTTTTTGACAAAATCAAATGTGTAGTCCTTTCTCGGCAAAAAAAAATGTATGTTCCCCTAATTGAACTTTTTAAACATTTATGTTACCTTTTCCGGTAAAATCAGTGAGTGGTGGTGGGAGTGGATGGCGGCGGCGGGGAGTGATGGCGGTGGGTGGCGGGGAGTCGTGGGTGGCAGCGGCGATGGGTGACGGTCGGTGGTGGAAGACGTGGGTGACGGTGGTGTTCGACTCGCCTACCTCATCTATAAGCACTTAGATGTTGAATTCTAAGAAAGATGAGGGATGGGTGGTGGGTGGCAGTCGGTGGCGGTGCATGGCGGTGGCAGTCAATGGCGGTGTTTGGCGGTGGGTGACGATGAGTGGTGGTGGCGGTGGGTGGTGGTGGCAGTAGGTGGCGGTCGTCGATCAAAGGTGTGATGGTGCTGACTGGACTACCACTTCGACAGACAAATCAGTTGGTTACCTGCTCACTAAGCAACCATCAAGTTAAATCATGTCACATTCCCTTTTGTTGACAAAATCAGATGCATAGTCCTTTCTCGGCAAAAAAAATGTATGTTCCCCTGATTGGATTTTTTGATATTTATGTTACCTTTTTCGGCAATTTGATAGTACTGACTGGACTGCCACTTAGACAGACACGTCAGCAGGATACCTGGTGACTAAGCAACCATCAAGTTAATCAGGTCACATTCCCTTTTTTTGACAAAATCAAATATATAGTCCTTTTATCGGCAAAAAAAAAATGTTCGTTCTCTTGATTGGATTTTTTGGACATTTATGTTACCTTTTTCGACAATTTCCCCTTTTTTAAAACTAGCTTATATGCTAGTTTATATTCATCTAAAATATGTAACCCAAAAATAAAGTTTATGTTATCAAACGATACCTTCAAATTATCATATCAATTTGCAATAAAGATTTTAAGTATGAGTGAACATGAATGATGTTATGAGCTATATATGCATCTAAAATAAAGAAATGTTGAAATTATCTATTATGAGTTATGGTGAATATATCAAAAATTGTAGAGGACAATTACTATGAACTCCAATTGTAACATATTTTTATTCACGTTAAATTTCTATGATTACTTTATAAAAAAACGATGAGACAATCAATAAAACACAAAAAGTGTTTCTAGTTAACTTTTTGAACAGTTGATTTTAGTGGTTCTCACATGAACATGTCCCTACAGTTTAAATGGTAGATGTGTTTGCATGAAGGCATCTTAATCATGTCACTGATTTATCGTAGCCGACAAAAACAATTGAATCAGGAGGTGGAAGGTCTTTTGGTGACGTCTGCTCATGCACTTATGAGGGGGTCACACTCGAAGGCATTATGGTCGATCCTGATAAAAACCTAATTACGATGCATAAAAGAATGAAACTTTTTATTTCACACAACTTCAAAGGATTCATATTTTTGGTTTAGCGACATATATTTCTAAGAAAAAAACGTATCATTTAGCACCTTTTTAGACATACATTGTGACTTCTAGAAATGAGGAAGTCAATTTTACAAGGTTCGGAGAAAAACACTCAAAGTTATAGATAATGCATGATTGACTGAAAAATGAAATTCCATATGAGTTACATTAAAAATAAAATAAAAGTTTGAATATGCTTGAAAATTAGCTCACCACATGACATATTCAACCATCATTGCGGGTCTCGAACTCTCAATGGTCTAATCAATATGGTCGGTTGTGGGTCATATAATTTCATTCTAACAAACTCGTTAATCAATTATGGATCTCGTAGATTGCTTGATTCAAATTTATGGTCAGTTACGTGTTCGCAAATTCTTTTTTTAGGTGGAAAAGAATATGGTTTGGAAGGAAAGAGAGAATAGCAAAAAAAATTGTTTATTGGCTAAACTAATATATTTATATATGGACAATATTATAAGTAAATAAATGTAAAAGTGTATGTTTTTCTCATTTTGAGAATAGAAAAATTAATAAATTAAATGAGACCCATTATTTTCTTTCCTCTCCAAGCTTGAGATCATAGTCTTAAAGTTTGTTCAATTTTCATCTGTATTCTGTAGAATGTGTTTTTACTGATCCAAACATATGAATCAACCAACGGTTATATTTCTTTGTGTATCATTTAAGAAAAATAAATATTATTGATCATTTTGTCATCATTTTATTTCTTGAAATGTTAGTAAAATAATACAGTGATAATCTAAAAAGAATAAAAGTACATTCGATCCGATATCCGACTAGCAACACGTGCGCTATTTATCAATCCCCACATTAGTTACGTCTATCCAACAGGTTGATGCTTCAATTTTAATCTCTAGGTTCTTTTTTGCAGAATTACCGAATCTTTATCAAAAAGTGGAATCCTAACATAAAACGACAGAAATAAAATCATTCAAGTTAGCAAAACTATCGTGGGGCGATTGGGTTGAGGGAATGTCTTTGAGTCAATTGGAAGTCATGGAAGATTTAGAATTTGAAGAACTTGGAATATTAGGTGTGTTTGGTTTGTAGAATTTGAAATGGAATGCAATTTCATTTTTTATTAATTATTTATAAAAACAAATTATGAATGATTATAAATGATAATTAAATTGCCTTTTTAATTGATTATTTTAAAAATAAATGTTTTAAAATAAATGTTTTAAAATATTTTAGAAATAAATGTTTTAAAATATTTTAAAACATTATTACAAACTAGTATTATACGAGGAGACTGTTATTTGCATCATACTTTATGTCAAAATCAGGTTATTCTGGTATCGAAAATGTAAAAAGTAGTTTGTGATGATGATGTGTGAGAAGAAAATGATGCATTTAGCCTCATCCTTAGGCCATCCACAGCCGTACAGGTCATACCACCAGTACAGACTGCCACCTCAGCACCACATCAGGTTTACTACTACCTTATCACTACCATACCATTTCATCCACAGCCGTACAAGTCATACCACCTGTATAGTTTTTTAAATACTTAAAATTAAAATTAACAATTAAAATTAAAAATTACATTAAAATTAAAATTAACAATTAAAATTAAAATTACATTAAAATTAAAATTAACAATTAAAATAAAAATTACTTTAAAATTAAAATTAACAATTAAAAATTTAATATTCGAAAGGAGGCCAATCGTATATATCGTGCAACCGCGTCTTCTCTCGCAACGTGGTCTCTAAAAGGGTATCGAGAGATGGTTGTGCGGTGATGTGTAGAATTGGAAGTGTGTCATCCTTTGTTTTTCTTTAAGTATATCGACAAGCCCGGTGTTCGCGATTGCGAGAGCGCCTACTTGGGTTGACATGGCTGTGTTGGTCTCGGTTGTCGAAGACGAAGACCCCGCCCGTCTCGCCGCTTTCCGACCCATTGATCGTGACCGTTCGGTTTGTGAGCGTTGATCATCATCCCCGAGGTTCATGTAAGTACGGGCATCGGAATCGCCGGGGGAGTCCGTTTGGGTTTCGGTCGTTTTCGACCGTTTGTTTGTTGGCGCGCGAAAGTCACTGTGAGTTTTTGGGCAGTTATGATCAGTGGATTGAATAACAGCTACAAGCGTTGTAGACCAAAAACTACACGGATATTCGATAGAGTAGCGAATATCGGACGTGATCCGCGGTTGAGACTACTTCTTGGATTTTGTCATAAGTAGAACATCACAGTGGTTGTCCCTATCACCTGAGGTATCTGGTTTGATATCATGAGGACTACTAGATACTTAGTGCGTTCAACCGCTAAGCCGTAACAGGGTGGCTATAAAGGGCGTAACTAGATTCAGCGGAAGCCGTGGTGTTAAATGCAGATATGCAAGATGGGATTTGCACCTCTTCTCCGAAGAGAGATATTTCTAGGCCCCTTGACTGACTGAATATACTGATGAAGTGCATGACCATGCCCAAACGAACTGATTAGTTCTTTGTCGTTTACCTATCAGTAAAAGTCGGATAGTCGAGAAACAAAATCTTGAGTATTTAAGAGTTGACTTAATCCAGGCTCATACTCATAGATGAAATGTCGTGTTACAAAGGGAAAAGCCAAGATATACCCAAATTTATGAAACAGTCGTTTCGTAAATATTATTTCCTTACAGAAAAGTTTAAATCACCTATCTGGGTATAAGAGTTCTTGTAACCTGGTTAGCCTAAGTGCCTGTCTAGGGGCTTCCTTAGGTCCATGTGAACAAGACGGTATTGCCAACTTGCACAAGTGGGAGTCTGTTAGTAATTATGTGCAGAAGTTGACAAACCAGTGATCACGTATCCAATGTTGCAAGACACTTGAGGGTCACACCTGTGAGAACCTATAAATCGAACAAGTTAAATAAAACTCAGAAATTGAGAGTTTGGATTTATAATAGTTAATTATAAATCAGTGGGGTAATTTCAGCAAGAAATTCCAAAGTTTGAGGGTTATTAATTAATTAGATGAATCATATTTATTTAGATAAATAAATAAACAACTAATTAATTAAATGGTAATTATCTAGATAATTAAGGAAACTGAATAAGATGGAAATCCTTTTCCATTTAAATAAGCCTTTAGGCTTAAGTTATCAGATGAATTAATCCTTGTTAGTTTCACAAAAAATTCCTCTTCTCTCTCTCTCTCTCCTTTTCGGCGCCTCCCCCTTTGTCTCACCAAACCAGTTCGGTTTTTCCGGCCATCGGGTTTTTGTTCTACTAGAGGAACGTTCGTCGGGTTGATCACCGGTGGATTATAACTCAAGCTCTCCAGGTAAAATTCCTCTTAGATTAACGCTTAAATAGATTAAAACGAACGATCGTGGTTTTTGGGTTTTTATCCAAAATCGCTTCCGCATGTTTAAGTGTTCATCGTATCAGTTTGATTTGAGGATCACAGAAAAACCCAACAGTATTCGACATCAAATTCGAATAAGCCCAATTGTCGACCATTGGGGTTTGCGGCCAACCCGACGGAGGCAACCAACTTGCAAACCCCGTAGGGTTCGGCATTTGTGGGCGATAGACACCCGACGGTGGAGGCGTTTGGGATGCCGAGTTAGGACGTCGCGAACCGGAAGGGGTACCGTGTGAATCCATGTGTGTTGTGAAAGAGAAGAAAACAAATTAAGTGTTAAGAGGGTAGCGGAGAAAGGTTCTCCATCTAGCTCTATAGTGCACCCCTCAAAGCAATCCCGGACGGTCACAAGAAATCCGCCCGCTACTTCTACTACTAACGCATCAGATAATGGAGTGGTAGGCATAGTGAATTTCCTAGCTAAAGTGTCATGCACAAAAGAGCGTTCGGCACCCGTATCGAAAAGAATAAGCGCAGGTATGGAGTTAACGAGAAACGTACCCGATACAAGATCGGATGCCTCTCTCGCCTCCGTGGCCGTCATCTGAAAGGCTCGGCTAGTCACCTTCGGCGGGTTTCCTCCCTTCGCAACCGGACCGCTTGGACCCCCGGTAGTCGCTTTCTTGAACTTCGGGCAAGCGTCCCGGTAGTGCCCCGGCTCCTTGCAATCATAACAAACCGGCACTCGGGCCGCACAATCTTGGGTCGCATGACCCCTCCTTCCACATTTCCCACAATTATTAGGAGTCGGGGGAAACTCGCGGCGACACGGCCCAAAGTGCTTGCTTCGACATCCATTGCACCATTTCGCCTCGTTTCGGCTTCCACTTCGCCTCCCATCTTGGAAGGTCTTGCTCGGTCGGGCCGACATGGCGGCCTCCTCAAACTTCCTCTTTTGCCCGGCTTGATAGCCTTCCACCCGGGCTTGGGTGATGTCATCCTCAATCCTCAACGATTCTTCGATCGCCTCATGGAGGGTGGTGACCCTTGCGATCCTCACCGCCGATCTTATCTCGGCCGGTAACCCACGAGAATAGGCCTTGATCTTTGCCTTCTCGTCGGGAGCCAAGTGCTCCACCATCCCAAGCTTCTCCATAAAGTCCTTTGCGTAAAAGGAAATGGGGTTGTTGCCTTTCTTCAGTCCCCGGAATTCGTCCTCGATTTTGTCAAGGGCTCGCTCGCTACAGTATTTCTCGAGCATCTTCTTCTTGAACTCGGCCCACGAGAGCCTAGCGTACACCTCCGGCGTGAGGGAAGAGCGGGTCAAGTTCCACCAAGTGAGGGCCTCGCCCTTAAGAAGGTGGGATGCAAACTTGACTCGTTGGGAAGAGTCACACTCGCTAGCCTCAAAGGCCATCTCCATCTCACGGAGCCAATACAAGCAAACAACCGGGTCGGTACATCCTCGGAACTCCGGCGGTTTACATCCCAAGAAGTTCTTGTAGGAGCACCCCTTAGTTTTCCCCTTTTCTTTGCCTCCGGTGGTTCGGGTCTCCTCGGTGACCACCACCACCTCCGCATCCCCCGATGCCGTAGCGGCGTTCTCTCCCACCGTCTCATTGCGTCGGTGGCTAGCATCACGATCCTCCAACATTTTCATGAAGGACTCTTGTTGTTTGCTCATGGCCTCGTTCACGGCCTTCATCACACTATCGAGCATTCTCATCTCCGGGGTCACCTCGGTTAGGACCGGGTTTGGGTCCTCGAGATTGACCCTTGGTACGTGCTCCGTTCCCCCACCGAGAACGGGAAGCCTCGGTGGGCTCTCAACCGTCTCGACCCGAACATGTTGGTCGGCGGTCGAAGCAGTTTGGTCGGGTGGTCCTCTCGCGGCGCCCGTTTGACTACGGGTATTCGCCATTCAATCTGTAATACACAATGCACGAGAATAGGATAAGAATAGACTACTTACGAACCTCAACATTTATCATCATCATAATAACAGTTACTCAAACACTCACGTACAACGCATTCATAGATCAGTAGCTAAGTGATTTATGAACTAATCATACATAAGCATCCTCGTTACCATCACCACAACTTTGAATAAACGTGAATTCGCAATCCTATTGCTCTCCCCACCTAAGGTTCTACCCAAGGTACGTATCGTATTTCTAGTTTGCTAAGTTTAAGTCTAGGCATACTACAGTGATTACCTAGTTCGCTTAAACTAAAGCTCTGATACCAACTTGTAACACCCTAAAAATCAGGGCGAACAAAAACCTTCAATTAAACAAAAGGTGGTATACAAAATACGCCAAAGCGTGAGCTCATCCCAAAAACAGGGGTATAAGTAATGTACAATTAATTACAATGTTTGTAATCAAAGGAGAGACACAATAACCAAACTAGTCTAGTCCTGTCTAAGAAGAAGACTACAAAAGGGTTATCGCTTTACGGTAAGTCTCGCGGTCTTAGTAGACCGGTATCTCCAAAGTTCCCCCAAGCTCACTCTATACCGACGCCTACTTGGGGACAACGTCCCGAGTACCTGAGAAACACATCGACACCAAGCAAGTGTTAGGCTAAAGGAGCCTAGTGAGTTGTACAATTAATATCATGTGCATAAGGTACATAAAGGCATGCGAGTATTACACGATTATACTAGCAATATCATTAGCATATTAAACCGGTTCATTATTATCTTCGGAAACAATGGGAGCGACCCATTTCCCCCAACCAATGCCCCGACATTCTTTACTTCCAAACACCTCGATGTCCCGAATTTAGCATGGCAACATCATCCGAGGCCCGCGCCCAAGGAGCAACCCGAGGGCCGGCGACATAGGTACAAACCCCAAGACTGTTTGGTGTGGACACATTGCGTTGGTTCGTCCATATTGTTATTATTAGGATCGTGAGACGGAATTTAGCATCGCGTCACGTCCATATCATCTCCACACAAGACCTAGATACTGAATTTAGCATAGCATCTAGTCCATATCAATTACACATAAACCTCGACACTGAATTTAGCATAGCGTCATTTATAGAGGTATACATCGGGATCTCAAGCCCCTTTATATCGTTCCGGGTATGCCCCATTCCGGGTATCAATCCCATTCTCACATAATCCCAAGTCATGTATCATATCGTGCATTTCGTATAATTACATTTATCATACAATCCGTAGGATTAACACATACGAAGTAGCATACGATAATTCCATCTCATACAAAGAGTCACACCATCCAAAGCATTCATATTAGTATAGCATTTCATACATACCATGAGCATCCTCAACTAAACATGAGAAGTAAGCTATACCAAGTTCACATATATCCACATAATCAAGTAAGAAATAGACTCCATCAAAATGATGTGCTCTCAGTTTTAACAAAAATAGTTTTAGCAACTCACCTTAGGGTTTTGTGATAAAAACCCCCAAATCCCAAGATTAGGTCAAATACGAGCACAAACCTAAATCAAGTAAATCGAACCCTAAGTTAGTTAATAACCTTCATTATACACATAGATTCAACCTACAAGGGTTTATTTGAAGCTTACCAAGTGAGGTCCAACTAGAACCCTAAGTCTTGAGCTTCCCTCTTTTCAAGCAACAATGGTGGGGAAGGGGTGAGTGAGGAAGATGAAGTGAGTGAGGGGTGATTTCCAACTAGCTAGCTCCAAGTATGGATTTAGCTTCAAGATCTTGTAGGGTTTCGGATTTGGAGAAGGTAGAGAGAAAATTCAGGTGGAATGGTTGAGAAATGAAAGAGGAGTGGTCAAATGAGGTTAAGAAGGGTTAAAAACCCGTTTTCTGCCTTGTGCAGACACCTAGCGATCGCTAGGTGTCATGGCTAGCGATCGCTAGCTTGGTTCTTTTCACGGCCGCGAGCCTGTTCGCGAGCAAAAACAGAAACTAGGTAAATTTGCCTAGCGATCGCTAGGGTTGTGGCTAGCGATCGCTAGCATCTGATCCATATCAGTCCCATTTTGTTTCGGCCATAACTTCTTCGTTTCAGCTCCGTTTTCGATTCCGAAAGAGCCGTTGGACTCGTAATTGAATTGCCTAACATAATAGACCATAAAATGCATGATTTGATCTACAATTCAAATTTCCATATTTTATCAAAGAGTCGTTATTACACCGAAATTACGGGTGTTACAAGATGTTTGAGGAGTAAAAAGGTAGAATATATATATATATATGTATGTAAAAAGTAAAAAAAATTAATTAAACTAGCCGTTGGAAGGGAAAAAAATTGGGTTTTGTGACCTGCAAGCGGTCACCGGTTGCTCTTGATACCGGTGCCACACCGCATGCCCTTGGCGGTGTTACCGGCTGCAAGGCACCGGTGCAGCCGGCTTGCAGGTGTGGCTGCGGATGGCCTTATAAAATTGTGTTTGATATATACATGACATGAGAGAATAAAAAATGGGACATGACATGACATTATTACTAACTTTTAGGGGAATTTAAATCATCCTAATAGCATTACTAAAATAAAAAAAAGGGTTCAGATGATTACCTCTCAAACAACATTGTTAAAATATTATCTAAAATAATTTTTTTTGAAGATTTCTCTTAATATATAGATTTTCCAAAAATTTCTAAATGAGGAGAGAAAAATAATTTTAATGCATTCCAACCAAAAGTTGGTTAAATTGAGGAGAGGGAAATAATTTTTTAATGTTTTCCCACCAAAAGTTGCTTAACAATTTATCGAATATTTGAATAATATAAAAAGTGATATTTTTTCTAAAATAGCATAGTTATTGAAGATAAAAAAAAATACTTTTAAAAATTCCCACTCTTCATTCTCTACTTTTTTTAATTATCGAAACCATTGGAGATGCTCTTATATAGTTATGTCCAATCTTATTCATTCATAGTCATATCAAAACACAAACGATTTTTCTGTCGAGTCCTGTCTAATCTTATTTTTTTGTCATGTCATGTCCCTTCTAGTTCAATCATGTCCAATCATGTATGTATACCAAACAATACCTAAAATCCTATTAAATGCCAAATACCCTAATGAAAATTCTAAATCTAGTATTTGTGCGATTTTAATTGAAACCTCAAGATTTAGAGTATGAGTTTATAATCTTTGATGTGTTTGATTTATGAGATTTAAAATGGAAATGAATTCAATTTTTTATAAGTAGTTTAAAAATAAAGTAATAAGTAATTAAATTATTTTTAATTAAATAATAATTACAAATGAATTTCTTTTACGTATTTTAAAATATTATTATAAACAAACATTATGGAATCCAATAGAATACAAATGTTTCCAATATTTGTGAGTTTTTATTAAAATCTCCATATTTTAATCTAGCCTTTATTTTAAACCAAACACAAGATTTAATATTCAATTCCAACTCCTACAAAATCTCGTAGGCCAATTAGGCCTTTGTATCTGTTTGATTGGATTTAGGGGATTCGGAATTGATACAAGTTCTAAATACCATGTTTGATTTGAAGAAATTTCTGAATTTTGAATTTCAAGAATCTATTAAAATCCTGTAAATAAAACTTTAAAATATGTTATATGTATGGTTGGTGTTTCATGTGATTTCGTACAGTTTTATGTCACCATATATTAAATATTTTAAAGATATTCTATTACAAATAATCAGTCAATAAAAAAGTAATTTAATTGTTTTTGTAATCATTTATAATTTGTTGATTTGTTCTTAAAAATTATTTAAGAAAATAGAATTCACTTCTATTTTAAATTTTATAAACCAAACTTGTCAAAGACTCCAAATCCTTATAAACCCAAATCCTTTTATAAAATCTGAATCCATAAAAACATTAAATTAAGCCAAATGCCTAAGAGTATTCATCTAATCAGTTTTTTTTCAAGGTGTTTGTTAGTGTATAGTGTATATAGCCCGTGGGTTGTGGCCCATTCCTCTTTCTTTACATTGTATATATAGATTAGGGTTTCTATGTGCTTTCTTGTAACACACATATTCTCTTATTCAATATACGACTTGATTTTCAGCCGCTCTCTATTGTGTTTATCATCATCATCAAACCTTGTTCAATCTCTAACATGGTATCAGAGCACTAGGTTGCTCTCCCTCGATCCCGTCATCGCTTCCGTGTCGCCGCCGTCGTCGCTTCCGTATCACAACCATCACAATCATCACCGCTAGTTGTGTTGGTTTCGCCGCTGCTCTCTCGGCTGCCTCTCACATCATTCGTCTTTCATCATCGTCACCGTTGTGCCACTCACGCCGCCGCCACTCACGCCGTCTATTGCATCTTTTTTTTTATCGCTGCCATTGTTGCATCCCTTCTCATCCATTAAACCTAAATCAGGCCATCTAGTTTCCCAAATCTGGTTTCCCAAGTCAGTTTTCCGGTTTCCCAAGTGTGGTTTCCCAAGTGTGGTTTCCTAAGTTGGTTTCCCAAGTTCGGTTTCCCAAGTCGGTTTCCCAAGTCCGGTTTCCCAAGTCCCGTTTCCCAAGTTCGGTTTCCCAAGTCGTTTCCCAAGTCCGCTTTCCCAAGTCCGCCACTTCTGAAACCCAATAACCTACTAATCAATGGCACCCACTCTCACTCATGCTACCGGATCATCCACTTCAAATGGAGCAGTGTCACTAGATCCATTACGTAAAGTTGCACTGATGCAACTCCTGCGTATCAACATCTCATGCAACTTTTGTTGCATCGACAACTTATGCAACAACCAATGTCATGGACTATGGGCATGCATTCTACGTGATCGTCTACGTTGGGCAATTTCTGGATTTTTGACTCTGGCTGCTTTAACCACATGTCATCGTATCCTGCTGGTTTCATCACTAAGCAGTCATCTCAGCATCCAACTGTTCGCACAGCGGACCTTACTCCCAAGCATGTACTATTCAGTGGGAATTTCTCTACTGACACGATTCAGTTACCCGATGTACTGCATGTACCAGGACTAGCGATAGGGATAGTCTCACTCACCCAACTTCAGGAAATGGGTCTACTAATATCTTTTGATTTCTCTGGTTGTGTTATACAGGACCCAAAGACAAAATAGATTCTTGGAAAAGGCCGTAGAGTTGGACGGACCCTTGAAGTTGTCTACGTTCGCTTACCTTTGTCTTCGTCATACACAAACCTTACTGCGTCAGTTTCCACAATTCCTTCATTTGATCTCTGGCATGCTCGCCTAGGACACTTGTCATCGGCAAGAATAAAGCTATTAGCTAACTCTGGCCTTCTAGGTAACATCACTTCCAATGAAGTTTCATGTTTGTCCTGTAAACTTGGCAAACACCATGCTCTACCTTTTGAACTCAATGACTATTCATCTATTTCTGCCTTTGATCTTATCCATTCCGACGTATGGGGACCAGCACCACATCCATCCATGGGTGGTTGCAGGTACTTTGTTATCTTCGTTGATGATCACACACGTTTCACATGGATTTATCTTATGAAACGTCGATCAGAACTACCTCAGATTTATATTACCTTTGCCCGCATGATACAAACTCAATTCTCAAAACCCATAAAGATTCTTCGAGCCGATAACGCTATGGAATACAAAGAATCTTCTCACATCGCCTTCCTTCGATCTCAAGGTACTATCTCTCAGTACTCTTGTCCAGGTACTTCTCCCTAAAATGGTCGTGCTGAACGCAAACATAGGCACATCCTTGACACTATTCGTACCCTGCTGATTTCTGCCAAATGTCCAGAACATTTTGGGGTGAAGCTGCCTTCACTACTGTCTACACCATTAATCGACATCCAACTCCCACTCTTCATAACAAGTCTCCTGATGAGGCTCTTCATGGCATCACCCCTGCATATGAACTCTTAAAAGTGTGGGGTTGTGCATGTTTTGTTCAGTTACAACCTCATGAGCATACCAAACTTCAACCTCGTTCCCGTCTTTGTCTTTTCCTTGGTTATGGGATTGAGCACAAAGGATATCGTTGTTGGGATCCTATCTCCAAACGTCTGCGCATATCTCGCAATGTCACATTTTGGGAACATGTTCCCTTCTACACCATGCCAAACTCGAACTCTGAAATACCTACCTCTACTGTTCCTTTCTTTACAGATTCATCTGTTTCCCTAGACCTACCGTCTCCTGTTCCTACTCCAACTTCAAAAGCTCCAACACATGTGGCTTCTCCTATCCCATCTACACATATACCTCCCCCATCTACAACTATTTCTCCTGATCATGTTCCTCCGACTCAACCATCCGTACCATCTCAACAGTCTTCCTCTGAGCCATCTGTGGAGTCTACGGATCCTGGACCATCATCATCAGAGAATGTACGACGTTCAAACCGGGTAAGGCAAGTACCTTCACACCTTCGTGATTATCATTACTATGCCACTTTACTATCCAATCATGAACCAACTTCTTACAAGGAAGCCTCTTCGAGTTCTCATTGGCAGGCAGTTATGCAAGAGGAACTTCAAGCTCTTGCCAAGGCACAAACATGGGATTATGTCCCTCTTCCTCATGGAAAAATACCCATTGGCTCTAAATGGGTCTTCAAGATCAAGACAAAGTCAGATGGTTCAATTGATCGGTACAAAGCACGTCTTGTTGCAAAGGGCTTTAATCAGGAGTATGGCATTGATTTTGAGGAGACTTTTGCTCCTGTCGCTCGTGTCACATCTGTTCGCAGTCTACTTGCCATTGCTGCCACGAAACATTGGCCTCTCTTTCAGATGGATGTCAAGAATGCATTCTTGAATGGCGAATTATCAGAAGAAGTCTATATGACTCCTCCTCCTGGTGTTTCTCTTCCTCCTGGACATGTATGTCGACTTCGCAAAGCCCGCTATGGACTCAAACAAGCTCCTCGGGCTTGGTTTGAGAAATTCAGCAATACGGTCCTCTCCTTGGGCTTCTCTGCGAGTAACTATGATTCCGGTTTGTTTACTCGCACTACTGATTCTGGTACGATCCTACTTCTCCTGTATGTGGATGACATGATCATTACAGGGAGTGACACTATCGGCATCGCTCATCTCAAACAATCTCTCAGTTCTAGTTTTGAGATGAAAGATTTGGGTCTGTTACACTATTTTCTTGGGCTTGAAGTCTTATCAGATATTGCAGGCACTTATCTCTGTCAAGCCAAGTACACTTCAGATCTTCTCTCCAGAGCTGGCATTACCGACAACAAGGTGGCTTCTACACCCTTGGAACACAATCTTCATCTGGCACCGAATGCCGGTCCTCCGTTACGAGATCCTACATTGTATCGTCAATTGGTGGGATCCCTTGTCTATCTCACAGTCACTGTTTGGGTGAAATTTTATCATCGAACGATCGAACGATTAGAATCGTAAGATATCTTCCAGGATAATATTCCTGTATTAAGATAAGGTCCTGAAGTAAAGATATAATTACTATTAAACAAAGATAAGTAGACATCGAAGATAATCGTGCGATATCATCATATGATCGTACGATTAAACTAACAATATACATGTATAAGTTTGTTCTTATTGCAGGAAAGCTTATCCAAGACAACCACGAAGCACAGCCATCGTCCATCGAGCGTAAATCCGACCGTTTAAGCAAGATACGCTTCTCATTAAAATTCAGACGTTACGATCGAGAATTCAGCTTCAGTTATGACCGTTGCATTCATGGCTCAATAATGAACGAACGGTTACAATCCAAGCAGCTATAAAAGAGATTCAAGATCATACACTCCGGACGACTGATTTCGAAAGAGAAATAGGAATATCAATATTATTCTCTGTATTTACATTCGATAGCATTCATTTCCTTATTGTAATCGTACGATACAACTGTAACATCGAGGATATCACCCCTTATTGGTGATCAATAGTGCAACGTCGACTATCCTATTTAGTCGGCCGCAGGTTTTTTCCTCGATTATGAGGTTTTTCCTGCGTCATCAATCTTTCTGTCAATTTACTTTTATTTATCGCACATTTTATCGAACGAGAATTCTTTCTTTTGACGATTCTGCCTCACGACATCTTACGATAATAACTTAAGTAAATTTTTACACAAACAGTTTGGCGCCCACCGTGGGGCTCGTTTTGAGAAAATCTTGTTCGATAAGGCGTCAGCTTACTAACCTATTTCTTCGAGCTTCTTTGTGAATTGGGTGCAGGAACATGGCAAGCAGTTCTCAATCAACCTTGCAACAACAATTGGCAGCAGCACAAGAACAAATCCAATGGTTAAATGAGCAGAATTTACAAATGAATGGCGAACCGTCTAGATTGAGAGCATCGAATCCGCAAACTTCTCACATCCCAGTTTCCACTCAACAATCGAGGCCATTCTTCCCTCAAAATCAACCCCATGTTTCCCAACAACCATTTGTCCAGCCACAAATATCGCAACCATTTGTCCAGCCGCAAGTATCGCAACCTTTCATCCAACCGCAAGTGTCACAAGTTAGCTTACCACCGCCACCTCCAGTCAACAACCCGCGTCCTATCTTTCCTCCATTACCATCAGGTCCTTACCCAGGAGCAACCACGTTCACTTACAACCAACCTCAAACAGGGCCTCGTCCCTTTATACCTATTCCAGAACCTATATCGCACGTTCCCACCGCAGCTACCCCCATAACTCATATTCCAAACTTATCGAACGTTTCAGGAACCTCCAGTAATCCACCACACAATGATATCGTGGATATTCGACTAAAAATGCTAGAAGAACAAAACAAGGCAATGCTCGCATTGTTAACCAAACTTCCTGGAGCTGCCGTACCCATCGAAGTTGAACCTAAAACTGGATTCCAAGCCTCACCCTATATCGATGAGATTGCTCTCGTTGATATTCCCAAAAAATATAACATCCCAGCCTTCACACCAAAATACTCTGGAATCTCTGATCCTGTGGAACACATCGCACAATACAAGCAGCTAGTGTGGACAGTTCCTATTCCAACCCAGTTTCAAGAAATATGCATGTGCAAGGGCTTTGGATCAACACTTACCGGAGCTGCGTTGCAATGGTTAAATAATTTGAAACCCAAGAGTATCGCATCGTGGTCTGAGTTAGTAAACCAGTTTACTCGACAGTTTGCAAGCAGTCGCAAGATGGAGAAACAAACAAGCGATCTCTACTATGTCGTGCAAAAAACAGGTGAAACCATCCGTGAATATTTTAACAGGTTCAATGCAGAGATGATCGAAGTTAAGAACTGCGATGTGCGGACGGCGATCGAAGCATACAAACGTGGATTAGATACATCTTCGGAGTTATACACAGATCTAACGAAGTATCCACCAGAAAACTTCGATGATGTACGAGCTCGTACGTTGGCACACATGAGGATCGAAGATGACGCCATTTTCCGGCGTAAACACTCGAACGATAAGAAAAATCTTGGAGCGCAGAAACATGATTTCAAACCTAAACGAGTAAACAAGATTGATAATTCCCGACGCGATCAGAATAAACGTTCGAACCAAGGTAAAGGTAAAGTAAGATATCCAGATTTGTCAATTTACCATTTTGCAGGTACAACGAAAGACTTGGTGGATTCTCTACGGAACTTGGAAGTCGACGTACGATGGCCCAAAAAACCAGAGAATCCTAGCAAGGACAAAGACCAAACAAAATGGTGCGACTTCCACAGCGACCACGGACACAATACAGATGATTGTATTAGCTTGAAGAAGGAGATCGCGTACCTCAAATCGAACGGACATCTTAAAAACCTTCTAGGCGATGATTCGAAAAGACCAACGTCACCCGTTCCAACGAAGGTTGTAAACTGCATTACAGGTGGATCAGAAGTGTGTGGCCTCACCTATTCTGCGGCAAAAAGGCACGCACGGGAAGGACCTGAAGGACATCCCATTCCAAATGAATCCAGGACTGCGGAAGAAAAGGAGCTCGATGCTACGAAGATATCGTTCGATATCGAAGATATGTCAGACACTCATCAGAAACACCATGATGCACTGGTTATTCAGTTAACAATTGGTAACTGTCTAACCAAGAGAGTACTAATCGACGGAGGCAGCTCAGCCAACGTGATATTCGCAGAAACACTCAAGATCATGGGTATTGATCGGTCCAACATCGTACGACGAACAACAACACTAATTGGATTCAACGGAGATGCAACTAGTACTCTTGGAGAAATCATACTACCAGTATTCGCTAAAGGCATAAATAAGCAAACAAAGTTCAACGTCATTGATTGTCCTTCCGCTTATAACGCAATACTTGGAAGACCTTGGATCCATGATATGAAGGCCGTACCATCAACGTATCATCAGAAGATCAAATTCTCGTCTCCATGGGGCGTTCAAGAGATAGTCAGTGAAAAGAAAATCGCAAGGGAGTGCTACAAGATTACGATGAAGGCCAAACCGCACGATATCTAGCAATTACAGAGCCAGGATGGAGTACGATCGTACGATGATCTTCAATTGGAAGAAGTCGTGTTGGATCACAAACATCCTGATCGCAAGGTCTTCGTAGGTGCAACTCTGACCCCCGATATAAAAAATAGTATAATTTCTTTTTTGCAGGAACACTCGGATTGTTTTGCGTGGTCACACGAGGATATGGTGGGGATAGATCCTAACATCATATCGCACAAGTTGAACGTGGATCCTACGTTTAAACCCGTTAAGCAAAAAAGACGCAAGTTTGCACCAGAGCGCAACAAGGTGATCAACGAGGAAGTGGAAAATCTACTCAAAACGGGAAAAATTCGAGAAGTAAAGTATCCAGATTGGCTCGCCAACGTGGTGGTAGTACAAAAGAAGAATGGAAAATGGCGAGTATGCATCGACTTTACGGACCTAAACAAAGCTTGTCCAAAGGATCCCTTTCCTTTGCCACACATCGATGCAATGGTCGATGCAACAGCGGGGCACGAGTTACTAACGTTCATGGACGCTTATTCCGGATATAACCAGATCCTAATGCATAAAGACGATCAAGAGAAGACTGCGTTTATGACCGATAAGGGCATATACTGTTACAAAGTAATGCCATTTGGGCTCAAGAATGCTGGATCAACGTACCAAAGGCTCGTAAACAGGATGTTCAAATATCACCTCGGACATACGATGGAAGTATATATCGACGATATGCTCGTAAAATCGGAACGATCACAAGATCACATCCAGCATCTAAAGCAATCGTTCGATATATTACGGGAATACAAGATGAAACTCAACCCAACCAAGTGCTCTTTTGGAGTGCATGCGGGTAAGTTTTTTGGATACATGGTTACGCGACGAGGGATCGAGGCGAGTCCAGAGCAGATCAAAGCAATCCTGGAAATTCAGTCACCAAGGAATGTAAAAGAGGTACAAAAGCTGACTGGACGAGTAGCGGCCCTGAACAGGTTCATCTCACGATCATCCGATAAGTGTCACTTGTTCTACAACGTGCTTCGAAAGAACAAAGGCTTCGATTGGATAGAGGCACACGAGGAAGCACTACAAAGCTTAAAGAAGTACATGTCCAATCCTCCACTGTTGACGAAACCAATCGAAGGAGAGAGCTTGCAATTGTACCTCGCTGTAAGTAACAACGCTGTTAGCGCAGTGCTCGTACGAGAAGGTGACCAACATCAGCAACCTATCTATTATATAAGTAAGTCTTTCCTCGATGCTGAAACAAGGTACACGTCTATGGAAAAGCTCTTACTTGGTCTCGTAACTGCAGCTAAAAAGTTAAGACACTATTTCGAATCGCATCATATAATCGTTGTTACTAACTATCCTCTTAAGATCGTACTTCGTAAGCCTGAACTTACAAGACGATTAGCAAAGTGGAGCATTTATCTTAGCAGCTTCGATCTAACGTATCAACCAAGAACAGCGATAAAATCTCAGGCGTTAGCAGATTTCATAGCTGAATTCAGTCCTGGGATCGAAGAACCATCGTACGATGAAATCAGTAATGTGATGATTCACGACAACGAACCATGGACCATGCATGTTGACGGAGCTTCTAACGCACGAGGATCAGGATTGGGAGTAGTCCTGAAATCATCACATGGGGGCAATATGGTGTATTCGATACGATGTGAGTTCAAAACCACCAACAACGAAGCAGAGTATGAAGCCTTGATCGCTGGATTGGATATGGCATATAACTTAGGAGCACGATGGCTACATGTACGAAGTGATTCGCTACTAGTTGTAAACCAAATCAATGGCGAATTCCAGGCAAAGGATTCAAAGATGATATCGTACCTCAAGATTGCAAAAGATAAGATCGCACGATTCGACAAGTTCTCGATAGAACAAATCCCAAGAGATCTGAACATGCAAGCCGATGCCTTGGCTAACTTGGGATCCGCATTCAACGAACCAACTCTAGAAAGTGTTCCGATAATACATCTTATGTCGCCAACAATCGAAGAAGTCCAAATGATCGAAGAAAACCACGATTGGTCGAACGATATATGGAACTACCTCAAGAATGACCAACTCCCTGAAGACAAGTTAGAAGCCCGGAAAATCAGACTTAAAAGCTCTCGATACATGATCTTCGATGATCAGCTGTATCAAAGGTCTACAACGGGTCTAATCTTACGATGCGTGGTAAATAAGCAACAAGTCGATCAAATCTTTCAAGAGATGCACGATGGAGAATGTGGAAACCATTCTGGGGGCAGAAGCCTTGCTAACAGAATCTCAAGGCAAGGGTATTATTGGCCTACTCTTCGAGAGGACTCGATAAGGTATGTTCAAAGATGCGATGCTTGTCAAAGACACTCAGGTACGTCACATCTACCTTCTGAACCCCTACACTCTGTCTTAATCCCATGGCCATTCATGCGATGGGGGATGGACATCGTAGGAAAATTACCACCTGCTCCAGGTCAAAAAGTGTTTTTACTTGTTCTTACTGATTATTTCTCTAAATGGATTGAAGCCGCAGCTTTCTCACAGGTTAGGGATAAAGAAGTTATCTCCTTTATCCAAACTAACATTATTTACAGGTTTGGAGTACCATCAGAAATAACGTGCGATAATGGGTCCCAATTTATAAGTGAGAGAACACGAAAGTTCTGTGATGAAAGTGGGATAAAACTCATTACATCGACCCCAAGATATCCACAATCCAACGGCTTGGCTGAATCCAGCAACAAGACCATTATTAATTCCATTCGAAAGAGGTTGAAAGCTGCAAAGGGTCGATGGGTCGAAGAGTTACCATTTGTTTTGTGGGCAAATCGCACAACACCAAGAACCTCAACTGGACAAACTCCCTTTTCCCTAGTATATGGATGTGAAGCAGTCCTTCCAATCGAATCACAGGTTCCTGTTGCTCGACATCGTACGATTGAACAAAATTCGATAGACTTGTGTTACGATATCGATGCTTTGGAAGAACTAAGAGAGAAAGCCTTTCAAAAAATGGCATCGCAGAAAGCCATGGTCGAACGTTACTTCAATAAAAAGGTGAAGATCAAGGTATTTCAAGTTGGAGATCATGTCCTACGACGTGTCTTTCCAAATACACAGGAATCGAATGCTGGAAAACTTTCCATCAAATGGGAAGGACCTTACATCATTACTAAGATCGTTGGGAAAGGTGCTTATAAGATTTCAACCATCGAAGGTAATGAAATCCCACGTAGTTGGAATGCAACTCATCTAAAGAGGTATTACTTCTAAAACCCTTTTCATTTTCTTAATTATTATTCTATCGAACGATTACTGACTTAGGCATCGGAGCGCCGTTGGTCAATCCAACGGCCACCCCTTAGCCAATTTTATTCGCAGGTAACGCACGATTCACGCAAGACATCGCACGATCTATGGCAAACATCGTCCGATAAAACAACATGCTCAAAACGCATATAACTTAAAAGATGCATCAATTTCAAATCGCAAGAGCGCAAGACAAAACGCCAGACGCACGATTAACAGAAACGTTTCTAAAAAAAATTTCAAGTGCCTTAGACTCATGATAAACATCGCAAGTCAAAACGCACGATTAATTAAGGCCTTAAACACTGAATCAGCTAAAACGCACGATTATCTATTTACTAAAAGTACTTAGAACAAAAATAACAAGTACTGAAACATTGCACGATTACAAAAATAGATAATTTCATTAAAAAAGTACTTAAAGTACTATGATTACATCGTTTGATAAATTAAACTTCAGGGGTGGCCTCTACGCCAGCACCCTCTCCTACACTAACTTCTACGATAGGAGGAGTGACTTCAGCAGCCTTGTCCACGATGCTGGATCCAGAGGCATCTTCATTTTTATCCTCCTCCTCGATCATCGTGACTTCAGCCTCTTTGCTCTTTTCAGCATCCCCCTCCTCCTCATCGGCATCCTTTGCATCATCAGCATCCAGGAGCTCATCAGATCCCATCGCATCACGGAAGGCCCCCAGCTCACCTTTAGCAGCTTCGATGGTGTACGTGCCACCAATAAATTGGCGTATTACGGCTGCACGGGCCACCATCCTGGATAGCACCATCTCATCTTTGAGATCCTGGATCTCAGATGATGAGGCCTTCTCTCGATCTGCCATCTCCGTACGCACCGCAGCCAGTTCCTCCTCCAACTTAGCAATACGATTGTTGGCCGCTGTAAGCCTTGCACGTTGATCTGATCGAACGTGCTCAGCTTCATCCAGCTTAGCCATCAAATCATCCGCCTCAACCTGTTTGGCCTCCAGATCAGCAGCCATCTTTAATACCTTCTCCCTAGCCTTCTTCGCCTCGTTCACCGCAGCCCTTTCACTGGACATCTTCGTCTTCATGTCCCTTTGAACAGTCTCCAACCTTTGATGAAGACCGAGACACGCCTGGAAGGCCTACATAAACATAAGATGGTTAGAACAGCACAATTAAAACATCGTAAGATAAAACATCGTAAGATAAAAAGAAACTTACCATGAAGGAGTATCCAACTGCACCAGCATCAAGCTCGCTGATCCGGCGCGTGTCCATATGAGCCTTCTGCGATGGAAGCAAGTATTGTTCGATGGCAGGGAAAAGGTCATCCTGGTTGATGACATCACCATCGAGGAAGTTTGAAGGCAAGGATATGTTGATCGATGTCTCACCCTCCTTCCCCTTCGAAGGTTTGACTGGAGCTCTCTTCTCCTTCGGCATCGTGGGAGACATCGTAGGAGGTGGAACGCTGTGGATCGGGGTTGCATCAACCACATCGTCCGCCTGTCGTGTGGCATCCTTCGATGAGATCGACGCACCCGAAGAAGACCTCGTCTTCTTGAGTTGTGGCTCCATGCCACTTACTCCCTTCTTCTTCTCCAAAGCTCTCTTGGCCGCCGCCATGTTTGCCAACTTCTTTGAAGGTTTCTTTTGGCCTGAAATAAGTGGAAAACGCACATTAAATATCGTACGATAAAGTAAAGAAAACGTAAGAAGATGAAAATCATCGTACGATTTACCTTCCATCTCTTCTTCTTCTTCTTCTTCTTCGCTTAACACTTGAACTTCAAGCTCTTCGTCGCTATCCTCCCTTGGGCTTTTTCCCTTCGATCTGGCGTACGATCTTTCTTGAACACCGTACTCTAGGAAGCGATTAACAGCCTCGGTGGATTCCTCAAAAGAAAACTCGATCTCTGCAAAAAGAAACACACGATAAGAAATTATACGATACAATCGAAACAAAACAGAATACAAAAAACGACCTATACCTAGTGGGTTCCATTCTGGAGCCACCCATCCACCTTCCTCCAAAACGGACGAGGATCGCACGAATGCATATCGAGCCTTCCATCCTCGATCAAACGCTTGAGTACCATGTACTAACATGGCATCACCCCTACCCTTGGGATAAATCCCATATCTATCATAATCAGAGACCTTCACGGTATACGCCGTGAGAAGGTCATCGACGGTGAAAGGGGCTCTACCCCAGTTTTCGGTTACACGTTCGATAACGCTCACAACCCTCCAGAATTGGGGCATGAGCTGTCCAGGAGATAGACTGAATCGTGTCATGAAGGCACGAGATAGAGGACTGTAAAGCCAGATAAACCCAATCTTAAAGGGGTACTCGAACAAGGCAAAGAAGCCTGCCGGAGCATCGGCAGGTCTAACCTCACCAGGTGATTTGATTACAGCTTCCTTAGGCATCCTAGCAAGTTTCCTAAGGTGGATTAGGTCGATTTCTCCCTGGATTGTACTTTTAACCTCCATAATTTCCCTAAAACTAAGACGATCTAAACTCCTACGTAATCTATCGAAACACAGCAAGTCGAAATTCCTAGGATTCTTATCGGCTCTAACTTTCAAGCGCATGAACTGAAATTGAAACAAGGAAAAGAGAGATACCTTATAGGCGAATTGGATCTAAATCTTCTTAAAGATTAGAAGGATTCGGTTTGAGAGGAATTTGAATTCGAAATTGGAAAATATTTTGAGATAATTATCGATGAAATCTTATCTTTATATGAAATTAAACTCCTTCCCAAGAAATTGAGGTCGAATCGAGCATCGACACCTGTCCCTTATAACCGTTGCATTGACAGCTAGCAAAATAACCAGGTTATGACGCCGTTAACGTGAAAATCGGTTCATATTCGACGAGTTAATCACGATAAAATTGATGTACTAACGATCTGATTTTACAGGTATAAGATTCAGAAAATCTATAACATATTTTCTAAATCTTGGGGGCAAACTGTTTGGGTGAAATTTTATCATCGAACGATCGAACGATTAGAATCGTAAGATATCTTCCAGGATAATATTCCTGTATTAAGATAAGGTCCTGAAGTAAAGATATAATTACTATTAAACAAAGATAAGTAGACATCGAAGATAATCGTGCGATATCATCATATGATCGTACGATTAAACTAACAATATACATGTATAAGTTTGTTCTTATTGCAGGAAAGCTTATCCAAGACAACCACGAAGCACAGCCATCGTCCATCGAGCGTAAATCCGACCGTTTAAGCAAGATACGCTTCTCATTAAAATTCAGACGTTACGATCGAGAATTCAGCTTCAGTTATGACCGTTGCATTCATGGCTCAATAATGAACGAACGGTTACAATCCAAGCAGCTATAAAAGAGATTCAAGATCATACACTCCGGACGACTGATTTCGAAAGAGAAATAGGAATATCAATATTATTCTCTGTATTTACATTCGATAGCATTCATTTCCTTATTGTAATCGTACGATACAACTGTAACATCGAGGATATCACCCCTTATTGGTGATCAATAGTGCAACGTCGACTATCCTATTTAGTCGGCCGCAGGTTTTTTCCTCGATTCTAAGGTTTTTCCTGCGTCATCAATCTTTCTGTCAATTTACTTTTATTTATCGCACGTTTTATCGAACGAGAATTCTTTCTTTTGACGATTCTGCCTCACGACATCTTACGATAATAACTTAAGTAAATTTTTACACAAACAGTCACTCGGCTTGATATTGCTTATGCAGTTCACACGGTTAGTCAGTTTATGTCTGCTCCATGCTCTGATCATTATGCAGCTGTTCTACGCATCCTACGGTACCTGAAAGGCACTATGTTTCACGGCCTATTTTTATCCTCCACATCCTCATTAATTCTACGAGGATTCTCTGATGCCGACTGGACAATGATATCACTAATCGTCGTTCCACAACAGGGTATTGCTTCTTCCTTGGGGATTCTCTCATTTCTTGGCGCAGCAAGAAGCAATCTCTTACCTCTCGTTCCAGTACTGAAGCTGAGTATCGAGCCCTCGCTGACACTTCTCAAGAACTCATCTGGCTCCGCTGGCTACTTTCTGACATGGGCGCGCCTCAGCTGTCACCGACACCTCTTTGGTGTGACAACACCAGTGCCATTCAAATCGCTCACAATGATGTATTTCATGAGCGAACGAAACATATCGAGATAGACTGCCATTTTGTTCGACAATATGTGGTACTCAAGACCATTCAACTCCAACCTGTTTCTACTACTGATCAGCCGGCAGATATCTTCACCAAAGCTCACCTTCTAGGACGTTTTCGTAAACTTGTTTCGAAACTCAATATGGGTCACTCTTCCCCCGATTGAGTTTGAGGGGGTGTTAGTGTATAGTGTATATAGCCCGTGGGCTTGTGGTCCATTCCTCTTTCTTTACATTGTATATATAGATTAGGGTTTCTATGTGCTTTCTTGTAACACACATATTCTCTTATTCAATATACGGCTTGATTTTCAGCCGCTCTCTATTGTGTTTATCATCATCATCAAACCTTGTTCAATATCTAACAGTGCTAAATAACGGGAGGCGCGGCACGGCGTAACGGCGAGGTCAAGCCTTACGAGTTATGGATAGGCCATGACGTTTTTCATAGCGTGCCCTAAGGCGGCATACACATACACTTGTATATGTAAAATGTCAGTGTTTTGAATAATATCATAGAACAAATTAAATTCATTACAAGTAATAAAACTAAATAAAAAATAGAATAACCATTGAAACAAAGTATATTAAGCTTATAAAAATGATATCATGGGTGTAAAATTAAGTATATTAATCTCTTGAATCCCTACTCATTACTTTCTTCAATTTTCAAAGAATTCATATTCAACTCTTCATGTACGAAAATGAGATTAAGTATTTACGTATTTAAGGTTTTAGTGTTAATGTTTATTTAAGGGTGTGGATATTGCCACGGAGAGATTTAGTAGTTCCACGGCAATTTTTTCAAATTGACACTTTTACCCTTTTTATTTCAAGACTAAATTAAAGAATTGATTTGGAGAGAGAAAATATAACTTTCCTTCCATCGACATTTTCCCTTTCCACTCTTTTGTTTTTATTTTCCATACCTTTTGATACAAAAAATTTTTCCCCAGGAAATAATGTCACTCCCAAACTTTTTATTTCCACTCCTTTTAAAATTATTTTTTATTCCCACTTCTTTGAAACAATAGGGCCCACAAAAACAAACAAACCAAACTCACACTAATGAAAAAAAAAACATCAGGAATATAAGTATATAACACAACAAAAGCAAGCCACACTCAATAAACCTCATACGAGTTAGAGAAGAAAAATGATATAATGCCAACCAAACCCAACAAACAAACAAAATCAACCAAACAGTCACTTATAAAAAAGAGACGTTAACCCAAAAAAAAAGTATTTTGAATAGCGTATCATCGCTTGAAAAACAAATTCAAACAAACACAACGAAATATTTTAAATAACAATAATGTTAAAAAAAGGTAGAACTCACCCTACTCAAATAGCATATCATCGCTTGAAAAAGGTGGATACGCATTTAGATCAAGTAAGTTGTTTTCAACCACTTCATTGTTCGTTTGGGAGACTTGTGTAGCACTTGAAGGATTGTGTGTTTGTGATGATTCCACATGCTCAAATCTTGAAGGATCTCGTGTTGTAGAACTCACTCCTCTTTTCTTTTTTGATTTTGGAGGTCTACCTTTTGGTCGACGAACCATGGGCTCAAAGAATGTATCAGATTCATCCAATAGTTTATTAATCATAGAAGTTGCAAATTCTTTCTTACTTAGTGGCCACATTTGGTATCTTGAAGACAACTCACTAAGCAACTCATCAAATTTGTTGGCGCTATCATTGTGCGAATCATCTTCTATGTTAAGGCTTAATGTATCAATCCTCCAATGTGGATGAATGAGATCCAACGAAAGTGTGATTCCTTGTAAATGTTTAATCTTGTGAGCACAAGGAATACCCATGGTTGCCGTAAAATGACCAGTGCAAGGAGACAATGTACCTGAAAAAACCGAATAGTTATTAAAATTAATGTAAATCTATAATCAATGTACCTAAAAAACCAAATAGTTATTAAATATTACCTTTTTCTATTTTTTCATATTGCATATGTATCTCCTTTAATGCAAAATGAGATACATGATACAAAAGCTCTCTAAAGGCAGGCATGTTACACTTATGAAGAACTTGAATTCTCTCACTTGCAAGTTTCACTTTAATCTCGTTGAATTCATGTTTGATCGCAAGACAAATCTTTTCTTTAACTTCTTGAAAGCCACCCGTAGATACTTGTAGATACAATTTGAGTTTGGCATGAGCACCTTCAGCCCTTGAAGACGAACGATTACCAAAATGCAAGTAACTTTCCGTCCAAGCACTAACAAACTTTTCTTTCCAAGGCAGCCATGTCTTCTTTATGTACTCAATTGCAACTTTCTTCGTGTGATAGAACAACTCAAATTCATCCCAATTAGTCTCAAAAAGAGTAGTTGTTGTTGAATATGCTACATTTTTCCAACTTGACATAAATATATTAAACTCTTCTTCATGTGCAAAATGTTTCTTGCAATTGGCCAACACATTCTTTTCAATATGCCAAATACACAAAAGGTTTGTCGTGTTCGGAAACACCACCTTTATAGCATTCATTAACGCTAACTCTCTATCAGACATAATCACAGACGGTTCACGATTTTCAAGAGTCTTTTTAAAAGCACTTAATGCCCAAATATAACTATCTTCATCCTCTCTCTCCAAAAAAACAAACCCGGCATAAAAGGAGCTATTAAAACATGAAACCCCAATTATATCAAGGAGAGGCATATTATATTTGTTGGTTTTGTATGTGCAATCCATCACAAAGATATTTGAAAAGGCTTTGGCGAGTTTAATTGACAAAGGGTGTGCAAAGAACAAATGTGTTATATGCCCTTTTGGATTATGTAAAATATCATAAATAAAACCCTCCTTTTCGAACTCTTCAAATAAGGCACTAACCATTGACCGATTTCTTAAGTTTTCCTTGCGAATTTTTGCCTTGAGGTTGTATATATTTCGCGAGATTGCTGGAAGGTCTTGGTTTCTCTGACGCAAAGAAGAAAGGATTTGTCTTGGGGGTATGCCGGAAAGTGTCATGTTTTTAACACTTTGTATGTCATCTGATGATAATCGACGAAATGATGAATGCCCAGAGATATCCATAGACGGCTCATGGTTGTGAGTCAAATTTTGTGCTTTAAGTACCCAAGCACCATCATTTTCCTTTTTACCTAAAATCCGAAAGGGGCATTCGATCAAACGAGATCCAGTGTTCCTCTTCCTTTTATCTCCAATACCCAATCTATCTCGATAGGAACCGCCTCGATCGCATTGCAAAGTGACATATTTGTCTTTCCTTGAATCTCGAATAGATACCCCATATCCTTTAGTATAATAAAAATCTCGTACACTTTTTAGCAATTCATCGTATGATTCATATTTGGAGTTAGCTAGATAAAGTTCTTCATTTTGCACCACTTCACTTGATGAATCTATTATACCAATCTGTTGAACCAAGTTAAAAGAAACCTCGAATCACAAGTTATATAAAGTAATTTAAAAAAAAAACTAATAGCAAAGTACCATGACACTAACAATATACTCATATTAAAACCCACATCCAACAACAAATACTCAGATTGCGGAAGTGAAAATTTTGATTCTTACCGTTTGATGGTTTGGAGCAACGTTTGTGGAAGAAGCAGGAATAGAGAAACTCGGTTCAGTGGCCATTAAGGAAACGGTGATTCCGGCAACTATGAATCAGAACCAGCAACCACAACGGCGATTACGGCGACCACAGCGGCGACTCCTACGACCACAATGGTGATCACGACAACCACTTCGACGACAATAACGGTGATTATTCAGTTACGGTGTGGAATTTTCTCTTTGTAAAATTTGTAAGGCAACAATAGGGTGTGGATGGAAGGAGACGACTATTCAGTTTCATGGATATGGAAGGTGGCTAATATTTTCTCTTTCCAAATTAATCATTTAATTTAGTTTCATGAATATAAGTTGGCTAATATTTTCTTTCTCCAAATAAATTCTTTAATTTAGTCTTAAAATAAAAAGGGTAAAAGTGTCAATTTGAAAAAGTTGCCGTGGAACTACTAAATTTGTCCGTGGCAATATCCACACCCTTTATTTAAGTTTGAAGTCTCGTGCATATTTATCGTTTATCCCGTAAGTTATATATACAAGTAACTGCAAACGTTACAAAATAACGCATCATAACGTGTTATAACACATTACAACCAAGCCAAACCTTAGAACCATTATTTTTTTAATGTTCATGTTTTAATATTTTCCATAGAAATACATTCATAATTCTTTTTTATCTCCTATTCTTAAAAGGAATGTTTTCTTTAAAAAAAAAAACAATTAGTTGAAATCTTCTTTCTTGTCGGAAGGATGATTTTAGTAATTAAAAGAGTATCCATTTTAAAATTAAAAAAACCAATCATATGTTAAAACTGTGTTGCAATAGCTACAGTTAGTATGCTTCTAACAATATTTTAATGATAAAAATGGTGGGTTGATATCCGCTTTAAATAAGTACAAAACTATAAAAGGAATATTAAAATTCAATCAATCACATCGTTTATTTAATGGCAAATTACATTATTAGTTTATTATGTTACCGAGTTAACTTTTAATAGTTTTGTTTCAAAAAGTGTAGTATGCCAATTTTAAATTAAAAAAAATGTTGTATAGACGTAACTATTAGTAACAAAATAAACTTAATTTGTATGTTAAAAATATAAAAAATATGTCTTGAAATAATCTATACAATTTATTTAAAATGATAATGAAACTTAGAAGTCTTTAAATTATACATTTAAATCTAGCAAATTCTTCATTTAGAAGATTAAGATGTTTATTATATTTTATTTATTATTTGTATTTTTATAAAAAATTAATTTCAAAGTTTTTTTATTGATGGGAATATATTAAATATATTTATCCCTCATTCTAACCACATTTTGCTTGTCATTCTAACCACATTTTGCTTGTCCAAGATGCTCTAATATTGATGCATATGAAGATAATACAATAAACATCAATTTTGGTTCTAGCCTTTAATGAAATCTTTAAAGTGTGACCTAAAAAGGCTAGAAGATAAATGTTCATCATTCAAGTATGAATTTTTGCTTTGAAAATAAGACCTAACCACTATAGGCTTTTAAGGCAAAATTCATTTATAGAGCCTACAGAGGATAAAAACTTGAGTTATTAAAAGGTTTGGTCCCATTTTCCAATATTTACTAACCCCAAGGGATCAAAATTGAGATTATAGTAAAGTTCAGTTATGGTCCCTAATGTTTGCAATTTTTCAAAGTGAATATCGTCTCTAAACTTAAAACTTTGGATTGAATCCTCCATATTTGTCATTTCCAACAAATTCCATCGCTCTACCAGTTAACCTAATTAAAAATATACTGATTTCCAAAAAATGATAGTTTTGAAAGTACATCGCCCAAAATTAGAATAAGATGAAACTCCGTTAGTTTCTAATGCGCAATAATGATCATCTCAATAGATGCTTCTTAATTTTAGCGGAAAACCATTGAAATATTAGTTATGACTCGACAACCATTATCTGTTATACCGAATTATAATAATACTTGGATCACAATTTCAAAAGTGAAACATATATTATTCTACAAGCCAAATTAAATAAAAAGTAAAGTTATGTGGTCTCCATTACATATTCTCATTCTTTAGCCACTATATATCTTCATTCTCCTCATTCCCAAGAAGATATCAATTATTTCGCCTTCTGCATTCTTATATTGAATTATTATCTCAAGACAAATGGCAATCATGCGGTGCATACGATTGGAGCCGAATAGATCAATGACTGTTGATGAATTCAAAGCATGGTTACGCACGTACGATGATAACCATGATGGTCGTATCAGCCAAGAAGAACTCAAAGAGGCACTTCATGGTCTCAAGATCTGGTTTGGAAGATGGAAGGCCCAAAAGGCCATGGCATCGGCTGATTTCAATCATAGTGGCACCATCGATAGTGCCACTGAAATGGAGAAGCTCGTGAAGTTTGCACAAAAGCATTTGCATTTCAAAATATATGCTTCTGAGTGATATAGATGATTTAATTTCTTACTAATTTAATATGTAACGGGGAAAGTGGTATGCTATATTTTGTGTGTTTTTATAGAAAAGCAATATTATGGCTTTTTAAAAGATCATTTAGAAATCCTCTAATAGATGTTTGGCAAAATCTTGCGATGTGTAGATTTTGTCAAGTATTTATTCAGATTATTTTTAAAATGATATTTTGAAAAAGAAAACCCTAGCAGTACGCTTTTATTAAATATTTGAAATATGTGATCACGAGATATTTGGTTTACCTTGATAGCCCGATCTGTATCTTACAATATTTGTAATAATTTGCTAATTAACCTTGTGTTTTTTTCCTTGTTAATACAACATCTATTGATTGTTATCGACTTTTACAAAATTGCTTATGGTGTATTGCTATCAAAAGAATATTATAAGTTACAAAGCGATATATGATCATGTTGATATTGAACATCTAAAATTAATAAGACTTTTGTTATTGCTTTATTTATTTTTGTTAAAAAAATACACATATCATTGAAGTTGGCATATGATATGTTATTGAATAAGACAATTTCTAAAAGAACGAAATATCATATTTTCATCCGATAAAAATATTGATTTTTTATTTAATTCAAATTACTTTGTTGAAGAAAAAAAAAGGAAAGACATATTCCTTGTCTCCCACAATAATAATAAAATATTATAAATATCGGTTTAATCACACTTTATCTCAGTCAAATTATTTTGTTTATAATTTACACATTTAAAAAACATAGTTTGAAAAATATGTGTCGGATTAGTTGTATAAATAAAAATAGCAATAACGTATTTGGTTCATTTTAAAAAATAAGAATGAAAATAGAATGGATAAGGATGAGAATGGTAATGAGCACCCATTAATGGTGTTTGCTTAAATTAATATAATTAATAAAAAATTATTTTATATATTTTTTTAATAAACTATATATTTCATTGAGCTTGAATATATATAATAGACTTTGTTCAAATTAAGAGAGGGATTAAGCATCTTCATTCCTTCAATATGGTCAGGTATGAAAACTAATAGGTTTGTGTAATTGATCTATTATATTATCGAACCAAACCATATTTTTTTCATTATCATTTTCATTCTTTAATTAGTTCTCAATATCCTCAACCAAACACCTAGTAAGAATTGATGATGTTATAATAAGATAATTTTGAAAATGTTATGTTAGTAATATGCCATATATTGGCATCCCATATAGACAATGACATTGGAATCTAATAACTTGTGTCGTGTTATCTTAATTCAAATGAAACGGTTACTTATTGTTATAATAATAAACTTTTCAAACTACAATGTTGTAATAAACCATATTGAAAATATATTGTTGAAACAAAAAAAAATGAAAGTACAAAGATATAATTAAAAATATTATGAAATACGGTTGTCATTTTGTACATTTAACTCGAAACGCTATAGCAAAGTTTACTACTTGTTTTTCGAGATAAGTTTTCCCATGAGTTAACAACTGATTTATCTAATATGAATTTATTTAATCACAATATTAAACATTCACATTGTGAAATTATCGAGAAACATACTAAAAATTAAAAAGAGAGAAGAAATTATGACCACAATTAATCGAGCTGTTCTATGTAAAAGTTTGTACGTTAGGACTTCTAATAATAAAAAAAAAGTCATAATTAAAATCTTTAAATGATATTACGCGTAAAGTACATACAGAAGGGAGGTATACGCACTTTGAATTCATTAGAAGATTTCTAACTTACCAGATATGTCACTTATTCTATTCGTAAAGACATTTATCAAACTCCATTATCAAGGAATCTCAAGTATTCACCATTGCTAATTTGCTATGGTTCGTTATAAAACATAAAAAGAATCAAAATTTAAAAAAGAAATTATGCCCTAAAAGTAAACCATACTTTAAATAGTAATTTAAAGAAAAGGAAAAAAAAACATCGAATTCTTAAAAGAATTAAGATGGTATTAACAAATAACAATTAATAGGATAAACAACAAAACTATAGATTTGTCATTTATTTAAAGGAGAATAATTCACTTTCTTCATAATTAATCTTAAGTTTTACCAAAATTTTCAACTAAATAGTCGATTGAAATATTAATAAAATATGTAAAGCATAAAGAAATTCGACACTACATCGGAATAAAGTGTGCCTAACCCTATATATTTTTAGTAATAGCCAATTAAATATCATATAAATTAAGTATATTATATATGCATATATAAAATCCATGGCATCCACATTGGCATTCAGCCATTTGATGAAAATTTAATTAGCAATATGTTCTGGTTAGCACTGAAAATCTTAAGAAAATTACATTAGTGTAAAATATTTTTTGGAAAAACATTTTAGGATACATATTTTGCTTGAAATATAGTGGAAACTTTAAAAAAAAAAAAAAAAAATTAACTCAAACTGTTGTGGTATCCCGAAGCAACTCAAAGTTAATCGAGATGAAAAATCTTCAAAGCTATGTATTAAGTGAAATCAAGTTATATTAAAGCATTAGTAGCCTAGTGGTCTATAACATTTTTAGGAGGGACAGTGATGGCATCTCTATCTATCCGGGTTCGATTCATGGGGTGAGCATGTGGCGATACCTGACCACTGACCATGCGTGGGCTTTCGGGTTGGTCCATGGTCGCCGAGAATTCAGTGACTGCAGTGTAATTCAATCTAAATAAAGCATGAACATTCAAACTCGATATTGGCACGTCATGGCGATACTAGTGGTCCTTATGTTCACAGTAAAAAATGAGTTTACATTTAAACTTTCTTTTATATAGGGGTGGGTTCAAATACAAACCACTTTTTCGTTGTGAACGTGAGGACAAACGAGAGCGCGCCACGTGTCACTCTGAAATTTCAGCGACTTAGTGTTATTCAGTATGAATAACACTATTATTCAGACTGAATAAAGCGTTATTCAGTATGAATAACACTAAGTTGCCGGAATTCAGAGTGACACGCGCGACTTGTAACCAAAAAGCCCGCGACTTAGTGTAATTAAGTCTGAATAACACTATTATTCAGACTGAATAACACTAAGTCGCGGGACAGGTCGCGCGTGTCAGAATTTATTTATTTTTTGCCACGTGTCGCGCTCTCGTTTGTCCTCACGTTCACAATGAAAAAGTGGTTTGCAATTGAACTTTCACCTATATATATATATATATATATATATATATATATATGAACTCATCATTCATTGTGAACGCGATGACCAACAAAATCGTCCCACGTGGTAATCTGAATCAGCGCCTAAGCTTTATCCATTCAGTCTCAATATTCATGTTTTATTTAGTCTGAATAAAGCTTAGACATCGATTCAAATTGTTACATAACGCAATTTTATTGATCCTCACATTCATAATGTTAAAAGAAGTAATCGAATGCACATGTGTTAAAGATTTAAGAAAAATGATTGATGAGCAAAAAAATAAATTATCAATAAAGAACAAAACATATCAAATTTTATAGAAATATTTTTATGTAACAAAATATCAACCCAACCATGAGTTTGTATACTCTCAACTCGATGAACCCAACTCACCCATGAGCACCCATATTCATAATCAATCGTTGAATTTAAAAATAAACGACTCATATTCAAACGCAATCATCCCTGTAATTATAAGATAGTTATAGAAAACATAACCAGCACAAAACATTTTTTTTTTGTAAATAGCCTTAGTTAAGATCGAAGAGAAGGTTGACATACGCGTTGATTTTATGTTTTTTCTTTACGATGAAAGTTCTCAGGATTTAAATAGCAAGGTCATCTATCGTTTCATATATGAAACAACACTACTTTGAAGAAAAAAGAACAAGAGCCTTTGTTGAGCTAAGGGGTAGTAACTTAAAATAGACTTCTAAGTTAATTCACATATGAAACAACATTACACTCGATACATATGAAACATGAGTTTGGTTATCAGGATTGACGATTACTTTGTTGTTTACCATCCTTGTCGCTTTTCAAACTAGGTCAACGGTTTCAGCGATGCAACACGAAAAGATTCAAGGCCAGCGATACAAGCTTTTGAGATATTGGTTAACTCCATAAATACAACAAAGGTGTTTAGTAACTGCAAGATAAAAGAAAAAGAATGATTACATGGAAATATATATAAAAAGAAGTCGACAATCAAATAACCATACGAGAATACGTGAAACCTTATTGAATTACTTTTCAAACAAAAACCTTAAAAGAGAAATGTAGAAATGGAAGTCTAGCCGACGTAGGACTCTAACACGCCCCTGATCCAAATTGAGGCTAGACGGGTGTCAATTGCCCCCGAATGTCGAGAGAAGCACCAAAGATGGGGGTTAAAGTTTGTAAGGGCAATTTGGTCATTTTATTTTTTAAATGCCTTCCAAACTTTTGTACAGTGGAAAATATAGTAAAAGAAGTAGATAAAATGACCAAATTGCCTTTACATGCTTAGCACCTGGGGTCACTTATCAGGGCCCTCTAACGGTCATAAACCAGGTAAGTAGTTACTGACAAGAGTCACCACTCTCACAGCCTCACCTACCTTATCGGTTAAAGTTCTCGGCCATTAAAATGGATTTTTGGTAAGTTTATTTTACCCGGTAAGTGCTTAAAAGTTAGCAGTCTTCTCCCTCACTTGCTAAGTAAGATACTTGCTATGTATTTTACTAGCTAAGATCTACGAACCTTGCCATAAAAGGTAAGTAACACCCAACAACTGCTTGCTTATCTGGTAAGTGTTTGGTAAACGGTGTCTGCTGTTTACTAAATGCTTAACGAGTAAGCACTTACCAATATCACAGTTTAGGCATGATACGGACCAAAGATCTTAACCTGTAAAAGAATCAAGAGTCTAACCCGATAAGTGAGGAAAAAGACTCTAACCCAATAATCACTTACTGGATTTAAGACGCTTACCAACAATCCATTTTGATGACCAAAAATGTTACATGATAAGGACACAAGGTAACTTCGCTTGCCGGCAAGCACTTACAACAGCATCCAAGTGTATAAGAGCATCTCCAACAGCTTTGCTAAAATACCAAGAAATGAGTTTTTTTTTTTCTCTAAATCTCTCCAACAACATTGCTATTTTGTTTTCTACAATATAAAAAACTTCAAAATTTCCTAAGTTTAGAGAACTCTCTAAAACTTAATAGTAGGAGAGAGAAATGAATATTTTTATTAAATCCCAACAATGAGATTAAATCTTTATCATTTCATATTTAATTTTTATTTTAAAATGCATTGGGATGGTAAATTATAGAATATTATTAATAATATAATTTGAGTTAAAATCTCTAAAATAGAAAATCTGTTGGAGTTGGATGTAAATCATTTTAGAGATTTTAACACTTGGTTCTCTATTTAAAAAAAAAAAAAAATATATATATATATATATATATATACACATATAGGGGTGGGTTCAAATGTGAACCACTTTTTGGTTGTGAACGTGAGGACAACCGAGAGTGTGACACGTGGCGGATGACTAGGCGCCACATCAAATCCACGGCGGATGACTAGGCGCGATTCATGGGAGGGCATTGAATTAAAGAGGGGGACCACACTCAAAGCCGCCACGTGTCGCGCTCTCGGTTGTCCTCACGTTCACAACCAAAAAGTGGTTCACATTTGAACTTTCCTCTATACATATATATATATATATAGAAATGCTCTAAAGCCAAAAACTAAGTAAAAATGTAGAAAAACTTTTTCTAGATTCAAAAGATTCAGCACATACAGAGATAGTAAACATAAATAAGCATACCTGAAAAGCTCCATATGCTACCATGGTGCATCAACCTCTTTCTGAATCTCCGTCTCAAGCCTCGCAACCTTCTCTTTCAAACCAACCACAACCCCTTCCATCTTTCGACCACTCTCGTTCAGCTCCACAAGCCTTTCCGTCACCTTCTTGATCTCGTCTTCGATCCGTTTCTGTTCGTTCTTCGCTTCCGTATACTTCTCGATATCCACCCGACCTTCCGACTCAAACACGATCCTTGCAAGCAAACGAATCCTATCGCGTAAAAATCCAACTTTCATCCCCAAGAGTTCAAAAGATTTCAGGGAATTATCCCATACTTCGAATTCCTCCTTAGTCGTGGTGATCTTCAAGTCCTTGATCTCGTTTGCAATGTTCACGGTTTCGCCGATCATTCCCGCTACCAGCTTGTAATACAAGCTGTCAGGAAGAGAATCGTGGAGGATCTCTTTCCTACTGTTGCATAGTTTGTAGTAGTTCATTCTGACGTCATCGGGAAGCTCGGAGTCAATGCACGTCCCTTTGACCATGATTCGGAAGTTTTCGGATGTTGTGAGGTCTTGAAATTGGAGGTCCGGGTTAGAGGGTCTGGAACCTTCTAGAACCTCTGACCCGAGCTCTTCGCTATCGTTTCCTGAGTGGTCCATAAGGTGGCTGGTGATCTGTGATGGTGGAGCTGAGAGTTTGTGCTTCTTTTGGACCACGGTTAATGGAAGGGACTTTGGACGCTTGTTTTGCGTTGTTGAAGATGGCGTATTTGTTTCTGTGGGCGCTTCGAGATTCAAGAGACTAATAAGAGCGCCATCTGCTTCGTTCAGATGATTCGCCCTAATTATATAAACCTACAAAATTAGAAACTGATATTACATATATATAAATCCACATAAAGGTCAACTTTGTGGTTCATTTTAATTATAGATATTACAAACAAGCAACTGGTATTTTTCTTTATTACATATAAAAATTGGAATATTTATGTATTGTCATATAGATTAAGCACCTTAAAAATCTATCCCAGATGTTCATTTTAAAACCTGAAACCACAAACTAAACCCAAAGATCAGATTGTAAAATTTATGAAAACCGATTAAACTAAGCAATCCTAAAACCAAACCAAACCAGAAGCAAATTCCATGGTTTGGTGGTTTAGACTTGCACTCTTAAATCAAACCTTAGTTCATGCGGTCTTTCCTACTAGTTTCTCGATACCAATTCAATCTTTGCTCTTTGCAGTCATGAAATTATGTTTTTGCTCGTTCATCATGAGTTAGTTCAGTAAAATCAAGCCATAAGTCTAAACCAGGTAAGTGCTTATAAACTTGGATTCATGACTTCAATAAACTCAATTTTAACCAATTTTAGCAAGTCGTATTTGCTAAAATGCAGTTGACAAATAGCATTCATGACTTCAATAATTAGAACTTTCAGGTTCAAGATATAAACTCAGCTTTAACCAATTTTGCAGTCTCCACAACTCCTGTCTTGAAGAACACTGTTGTTATTCATGTTCACCATGGAAAAAACCCACAGACAAAAAAATAAAAATAAAAAAACGTCACCTTAAATTTGCAGGGTTCCACCAAATGGAAGACCAAAACATCCCCTTCAAGCAAGTTATGCCCATCTACAAACTTTCTCCAACCTGCACTAAGCCCACTCTTGTTACCAATGTATCTGATATGATATATGTCCCCATTTTCATCTTCAATCACCATCGTAGTATCTGTTTTGGGTAAATATAACTTGCTGAATGGCAGCGAAAAGCCCTGCATCCAAGGAAACAGCATTAGATTATACAGTTTCTATAGCTAAAAACCAATTGCAAGTTGTTGAAAAGATAGTCGCATTACCATCCAGTAACCCAAGTCGATATGTGTTCTCTCCATTAACTTTATACAGCTGGGATGTTCGGTTCCTAAACTTGCCTGAACTTCCACAGCTCGGATCATGGCAGGCGAGCTTCCAACCGCCAACTTAGAGCCTTTAGTTGCAGAGCTTTCTTTCGGGGAGCTGCATGTCAACAGTTATGGGCCATCAGTTTCAAGACTCTTTTCTACAATATAATAGACGAGAACTATAAAAGGCTTTAAAGCAAGCAAGACTGACCTCAAACTCTTGCTTGAAGGGTCATGAACAACCTGTTAATGAAATTACTCATCTGTAAACTCCATATAAGGTATAAGCTGATCTAAACAGAATAAACTCCCAAAACAAGATTTACCAAGAGCAACTTCAACCATTACACTAAAAAAAGGGCAAATTGGTAGGGTCATAACTCATAAACACGAAAAATCGCCTTATCTCCATGCACGCGGTGTTTATGCCGTTTGAACAAAAAGCAAGCATATTTACCGTTTCTCTCCCATCACCGGCAAATTAACTTCTCTTTGCCGAAACGCTAAAAATAGCATACAATTAAAGTTCCCCTAATAACCTTAAACCCTAAACCCTAAATAAGTAACTATGGATCCTAAAAGATTTTGTGAACAGCTGGATAACTATTAACTACATTGACTTATGTAACGATCACTATAAACCGAAAAAAACGATCACAGATCAAACTCTAACGAAATCCACACCAACTACGCAACCAAAAAACACGATTTTAATACCAAAAGTGTAGCTTTTTCTTACTAAAAACAGAACAAAAACTCAAAGAGAACGCTTACAGCTCTAGATTTCGAATGCGAATGTCTCTTCTCTGAAGTTTCATAAGCTCCATACCTCATCGGCTTAGATTTCCTCCGTTTGCCCTACCAAAAACCACAACCAGATCCAACAATCGTTCAATTGATCCTTCACCATACAAATTCATACAAATTCATACAAATTTATACAAATTCAAAGATACATACACATATATAAGCATAGATAGATATAATTGAGAAGAGATATACCAGCGAACGACTTAAGGAATCATGAATTGGAGACTTAGGGTTAAAATTGGTCAATTGAGAGAGAGGCAAATCGTCTTCTGCAGAAACGGAAGTGGTAGTTATGTGTTCGTTAGTGATGAGCTGGATATCGGAATCCGGTAACGGTAAATCGGATTCTCCGGCCACCGGAGCTGCTGCTGCCATGGGTGACGACGATTAGGGTTTTGAAACGGAGAAGAAAAGGGGGGAGAACGAGATGGAAAGAGATTTTACGAGAAAATGAGACGGTAAAATGATACAAAGCGATATGGCAACCATATGGAAATGGGTCGGTTCGAAAAAAATGGGTCCACGTGTCCAACTTTCAATATGGAAATGGGTCGGTTCGGATCAAGTTTATTATTTGATTTTAAAATTTATAAAATACAATATAAAAGAAAAAGAAATTTGAAAAAGATTCACCTAAACTTGCATGAATCATGATTTTTTGATGTTTTGCCAACACGTCATCAATTTATGGTTTGTATAAAAAAAAAAATTTGAATTGCAAATCGATTTTCGATGGTTAACCTGAGGACAAAGAAAACTGTGACATGTCGTTGGTGTCTACATTTAATATGAATGATGAAGTTCAACATTCACTGGTGATATGTGATGACTAATACACAATCAAGATCTATGTTAAATTAATTCAGTGTTTTATGATAAATGATACAGAATTCATGAACCATGATGAATTACACAAATTTGTCATCATTCATTATGAATAGCTTGTGAGGGTGTAAGACACGCATGCTCGTTCTTGACATATAATGGGCCCTGAGCAAAATGTAAAAATGGGCTCCCGATAACTACAAAATTATTTTCAATATATTATTTATATCATAAAATAAAATTGAATTTAACAAATACTAATAATAATTCATGTGATCGTTTATCTTTGTGTTCTTTTATTTGAACGACGATTCATTGAAACCTAACAAGTGGCTAACAAAAAGAGAACATGGTTGCACCTTATCGAGACAATTACAAAAGGATTCTCTACTCTATGAAGTTCTTATGAGTTATGACACTCATTTCTCCTTTGGGCCCCCTTTCTCCGTTGGGCCTTGGGAGACCGCCCCCGCCCTCCCCAAGAACGGCCAGACACTCAGCGTTCTCCTTTGTCCCCCTGGTTTACAACATATTATATAACATTATTACATGTTTAACACATATAATAAAATTATCATAAGTGTAAAATTTTTTACTTGAAGTATTATTTCGTATGATCTTCTTTTTATCTAAAAGTCTAACATTTAATATTGATGAATAGAGGAAAAATCAAATACACACCAATTAATTCGTACACACTTACACACCAATCACAACCCTTGAAAATCAAATCTAACGGTGCATAATATTAGGGTGTAAAATGTTAAGTTTAGAAATTAGCTTTTAATTAGTTGCATAATTTGGAAGGAATTTGAAAATACAAAAATTCTATTGATTTTCAAGGGCTATGATTGGTGTGTAAGTGTGTATGAATTAATTGGTGTGTATTTGATTGTCCCTCTTGATGAATATATGTTTAGAGTCACCTTATTTTGAAAACTCATTAATTTGTGGAAACTTTGGAAACTCATATAAACCATTGATTAGAATGATCAATGGACAAGATTAATTGCAAAATTCAAAATCATAACCACCAACTCCTATAATTAAGTATCACAAAAGTAAAATAAATAAAAGAGTTAAATGCAAATTTGGTCTTTATGGTTTACATAAATTAATGACTAAAGTCCCTCTCAAGAATTTTTAACTAACAATGTCCTTGTATTTTTGTTTTTTATAACACATATGGTCCTTCTTGTAAATAAATATTAAAAAAACAAGAATTAAGAAAGGGTAATTTTGGCAATTCACTTTTCATATTCCTTTAATCTTAGTCTATAACATATTTGATCCTTTTTTTATTAAGATAATAATTTTTATTATTTGGTTCTTTTTCAATATACTATACTATATTACTATTTTTATGCCAAAACATGTATATATTATTTTATATTGAATGCATAAATGTTAATACCACCCCTAATTATATCTATTTACTTTATAAATTATATAAATATATTTTTTATTTTCATGTTAGCTTTATTATCAATTTGAAGCAAATTGCAAATGTAATTAATTTCTAGTTATATTATTAAAAAGAGATTCATCAAATAAAAAATAAATATAAATCATATATGTAATTAAATAAAATTAATATGTTTTTCTCATAAATCATCTATTAACACATATCTCGTATGATTATTTGATATCGAATTTACCGTATTTTTGATTGCTAATATTATTTAAAACATGATGTTGTAATTATGTTTTATTTCCTGTATTTCTTTTCCTCCCCATCCGTCCAAAGCAAACTTGTCGGTTATCCGAACTCTCCGGTTAGAGTTCGGGTATTTAAAAATGAACCCGGAAGGTTCAAGTATTCAAACTTTAAAACCCAAACTTGTCCCAACCCGACCGTTGCACACCTCTACGTCCAGATGCATGTTTAAGCTGGAAAAACTGAAACAAGCTCAACGACACGTGCATCTAGTTGCTTATTTATTATATATAGATTTATTAGAGGATTATATAAATTGAAAATACATAAAGCTTAATAGATGATTTATGAGGAAAACATATTAAATTTATTTAATTACATGTGTGATTTATATTTATTTATTTATCTTATGGGTCTCTTTTCAACAATATAACTTGAAATTAACCATAAATTGCAATTTTGCTTCAAATGAATGATAAACTAACAAGAAAATATAAAATATATTTGTATATTGTAAAGTAATTGCTATAATTAGGGGTGGTATTAAAATTTATGTATTCAATATAAAAAAATATATACATGTTTTGGCATAAAAATAGTAATATAGTATAATATATTTAAAAAGAACCAAATAAATTTAAATTATTATTTTAATAAAAAAGAAGGGACTAAATATGTTATAAACTAAGATTAAAGGAATATGAAAAGTGAATTGCCAAAATTACCCTTTTTTAATTCTTGTTTTTAAATATTTATTTACAAGAAGGACCATATGTGTTATGAAAAACAAAAATAAAAGGACATTGTTAGTTAAAAATTCTTGAGAGAGACCTTAGTCATTAATTTGTGTAAACCATAAGGACCAAGTTTGCATTTAACTCTAAATAAAATTACAAAAATAAATAAGAAAATGGATTATGATTGGTGGAAAACATGGTTTCCAAAGTTTCCACAAATTAATGAGTTTTTAAAATAAGGTGACTCTATATGTTTATGTTATTTATTTATAATATAAACCATTTAGCTCTAAAGTCTTAAATAAGCTTTAAAGTTTAAAGCATCTAATGGTTAAAGCATTAAATTTAAAATTCTCTTAATCTCACCTCTCTTTGCAAATGCATAAGTTATTGATGCATACTCAAGTTGCAAGCTTTTATGAGTTATAGTTTACGTAACCAACAAACTTAAGGGTAAAGTGAATGGGAATGCAGGAGAATGAGAATAGAAATGAGCATTGTATTGATGTTGTTTGGTTAATCCAATATAATCAATGAAAAATTGCTTAATCTTAAAAAATATATGTTTTTTCATCTTGAAAATACAAAAGATGTTTCATTTAACATTTATAGATGGAACAATGCATGATAAAAGAACCAAGTAGAAGCAAAAATTTCATTCCCCCCAATTTGGTCAGGAATGAAAATTAATAGATCTGCAGAATTGATTTCATTATATAATATCAAACCAAACAACAGTTTTCATTATCATTCTCATTCCCCCTTAATACTACCAACCAAACGCCCCCCTAAAAGTTTTCCTAATCGATTCCAACTATTAAATCCGAAAAAAAGCTAACTATTCCCTTAGGTGATGTTTGGTTCGTAGATTCTGAAGGAATCTAATAGAATTGGAATGTTGAATTCCATTGGCCAGATTCCATTCATTTGTTTGGTTCATTCTTTTCGACAGAAAGAATCTCTGAATTCCATCAAATTCCACCAATGAAGGAATTTAACATTCCTTAGCAACTATCAAGTATTTTGATGGAATGTAATTTAGTTTTTTCATAATGTCAGGTATACGTTTCATCCAATATAACCAATAACAATAAATTATTTTATGAATTTATTTCTTAATTAAGTTATTATTTTATTTAATAACTTATTTATTTATTTATTAATTAATCAATTTACTAATTTATTTATTTAATAATTAGTATTAAATAATTAATTTATTAACTAATATTAATCTATTTAGTAATTTTTATTAATTAATTAACTTAATTAAATTTATTAAATTATTTAATAACTATTTTCTTAAATTATTTAATAATTATTTCATTTTTGCTAAAAAAATAAAGTAATTAATGAATATTTATTAAACCATTTTGTGTTTAACAAATTAAAATTATCAAAATGGTATTTAGTCATTTACCAAAATTTTATTTCAATTCCGAAGCTAAATTCTGTGTACCAAACAAACAGATTCCAATTAATTTCATAGATTCCATTCCAATTCTGCCAACCAAATAGGTGCTCAAACCTGACAACATTTCATTTCAATTCATTCAAAGTCAAATTCTTTTGACAGATTCCATTCCATCAAAAAACATTTTGCGAACCAAACGTCCCCTTACATATTTTTAATTGGAATCCTATCTTTTAATTTCTTCCTCGGTAACATTAGAACTTGAAGTAGAAAAATAAAACAACTTTTACCTATTTTATTAACCATACATTTTCTTTCAATACAATGATTCAATCATAATGTGTTACATTCATTCATTACACTTTTGTTTCTTGAATTATTAATTTTATCCTTGAAATTTTCGCCCAACGCACTCATCACAATTTTCGAAAATAACTATTTCCTTTTAAAAATTGTCATTTTCTTTTGATTTTTTAAAGAAGTTCATCTTCTTCCATTTTACTATTTTCATCTTTTAGTTTATTTTTAATGTTCATTTCTATTTACAAACCTTATGGGTTACAACAATAATTAACTTTTCCATATGCATTAGCATCAAGATGCATCATCATCATTATATATTGTCACCAAGAAGGTTTGTTTAACATCCTCCCACAAGGAAGATGGAAAGATATCTAAAAATATTTATTTTTGTTTATTAGGATGTTTACACTTTACATAACTTATATGTACTTGATGAAACCCATGTCCATACATTATGGAATCCACAAACTAGTTTTAACATTAAAATCCAAAATAACATTCTGTTATATAGTTTGGAAAAATAAGGTTGGAAAAATTTAAACAGATTTACCAATTGATGATAGAAAAAGTTTAAAAAGTCAATGGTGTATAAATCATACAATATTTTGGTCAACTTTTGGCAATTGACACAGAATATAAAACATTTATTTGAAATTTTGTTTCTCCACCAAATATTTTAACAAGACTTGAACCTAATATTTGAAGTTTGAAAAACAAGAAACTTACCAACTCTACTAAGAAAGACTAGTGTTTTTGTTGCAGTTTCAAAATATATGTGGTGACACAAAACAAATTAATACGGTGACACCTTTCACGACCCTGTAATTTTTTACACTACGACGGGGGAATCAAACGGTGGCACATGCCACCGTAGGCATTAAACTAGGCCATCCAATGGATTTGGGTTTACGAGATGAGTATAAGACAGAGATCATGGAGTTTGTTGTATGTGAGTGATTTTACTTTACACTAATTATAACCATATGTGAAAGGGGATGATAAATTGGATTTTAGGTCTATTAGGAAGGACACTAAAGTACTAACATGGATCAAGATATGATTTATCAGTCCTATACGATAGGAATAACGTCTCAATGTCACTTGATGTAATAGTGGTGAAAAGGAAAATTGACCTAATAGGAATCTCACGTGCATAGAACCAATCATATAATAAGGTGGAAAGGGAGATTGATTCCAAAAAGTACTTTAAACATTCAATAAACCGTATAAAAGAGAAAACAAAAACATTTTCTTTAGCTTATTCCATCATAACGGTTGTTATTAGTATCATACCAAAACATGTGAAAACAAAGGTGTTTCTTTCTTGACATGTATATATGATGCAAGGAAGATTCAAGATAATTCACATGGATATCATGGAGGCCACAAGATTAAAGTTTGTTATGCATCGAATTCCATCAGAACTCCTCCGTTACGATCAAATTTTGTTATGTGATTCAATAAAAAAATTCTGCAACTTTAAGGTATTCTGAAAACATCAAAGATACACCATTCTATAAGATTCTAGTAGTAGATTTTTTATTCCATTACGCTTGTGTATTTTTAACCAAAAATGAAATGATAGAAGTATGTTCAAGCTGACATATTCCTTTAAATGAGTAGGGTTAACATTAAACCCGTTAAGATGACACATAATAGGATTGGAGCTTACAATAGACTAGTTTTTTTATATAATTATATAAATACTCACCTATTCTCAATTTGTATCACGAGTATCTTCTAAAAATTTCTTCTTTCAGCTAATAAAGAGCTCCACACAGAACCAAGTTATAGATAAAAAAAAAACATCGACTACATATTTTCATCGAGCAAGCCTTGTGTATATTTCAGGGTTTTGACCTACCTTTTGGGGTATGATTGCACATGAAACCATAAGTTGTTTTTGTGCATGAAACCATCAACATTAAAACATTTAGTGAACCTCTTTAGTTTTTATTAATCTGCCTTTCAAAGAAACAATTAGTGGGTTTAAATGAAAAATTATGAATAAACCACCCACATAACTCAACTTGACGATGATAGATGAAAATAAATAACACTTCACTTTTAACCCTTCAAAAACTTCAATAGTTTCATAAGATGTGGGTTTTAATTCCGGTGTAGAAATATGAATTCAGATTCTTTCTCTTTCAATATTGTTATTTGAACCAAAGAATCTATAAGAACATACATAATATAACAAATAAAAGATTGAGATGGTTTCTATAATTTACTAAAAAACAATATTAGTTTCATTTTTACTGTCTTCTAGTGTTGTGGCGGATTGGTTATCTCTCAAGGGCTTTATAGCGCCCTAACCGAGTTCGAGCCTTCCCGTGTGAATGCCTGGGGACATTTAAGTGGGGCCATATTTAGCCTCCAAAATTGCCGGAGATTAGTCGAGTTTTGACCCGAACACTATTCTAAAGAAACATACTATGCTATGTTAAGATGGTAAAAAGGTGTAAAAATATGGGGGATATTCGGATATGGATGAAAGTTATGAAAGCTTTTTAGCTAAAAACATGGGGAATCAAAATACACCCCATGTGCTCTTTCACCTTTCTGTTGCGATCCCAAATCAAATCATTATATGGTTTCTTTTGGTTGTTGCCAAGTCACAACCAAAAAAGCTACCACCTTCCCGCCATTTCTTAGTTTCTAAATCTTGTATTTCCATATCCTTTATTACTAGTAAATACTAATGCCTTTTCTTTTGTCTTCAAATAATTCACCCTACTATATATACCCAAGGATGGTTAATTAATCTTTTTTTTATATATATAATTACTTTCTTGTTCAACAATACGTTTGGTGCATTAGAATAAGATGGAATTAGACATGATAATATAAGAGTTTGTTAATGTCTTATAGTCTATTTTGATAGTGGTTTGATAAACATAGAAAATAACTTATTCATTAAGTTTTTAAGAAGAACTTTATGTAAAAAGTCAATTGTTTTCCAAACATATACATTCCAATTAAAAAACATAATGCTTCCATCTATGAAAAACCATTCTAAACAAAAATCTTCTTATCTATACAAACAACTTTAATTATAAAGGCCTTATTCTAAGACAAATATAAATGGGACAAAGATACAATTTTTTGCCTCTACTGAAATAAGGGATATAATAATCAAGAAAATTATACAAAATTGATAAATTAGTAAACTGTCAATCTCAATTTAGAACCTTAAACTTTAAACAATTTTTTCACAAGTTTACCTCGCTCTTACTCCACTACCTCTTTCACATCAATCCAATTTCATAAAGTCTATTACGTGTATCATTTGTATCCTAATAATATACGACTAAGGTTGTGTTTGGCAAACTAGCTGATAAGCTAGCTTATGAAAAAAATATGTTTAGCAAAAACTAGCTTATAAGTATATATAAAATGACTAAAAAATGTATATTGAGGTATACCAATTAATATTAATAAGAGTGTAAGTGAAAAAAGTTACAAATTTTTTTAAAACACTACTCTAATTATCAATTTCAGTAAGCTATAGCTTAATGTATTGAGTAACTTGAATTGGACTTAATATATAACTATATTTTTCAAAACATCTATTATAACTCTTTTTACTACGATATAGTATTTATAACTTTTTTTTTCTTTCAAAGAAAATATATGAAATTACAATAAAAATAAAATTGTAATGTAGAATGTTATTTCTTGGATTAGCATTGAATTTTTTAAAAGAATGTTTATTTCACAACCACATGGGGATATTCAATTTATGCTTTCTGCATTCATATACATATGTCCGTAGCTTACACGGCAAGGCGTCAGTCTTATTTGTACCTCCACTCCACATCTCTCTTTCTTTCTCCCTCCCAAACTCCGGCCATCTCCCTCCCAAACCACCGCCCACCGCCGCCAACTCCGGCACCATCCACCATAATTAACTATGAATTAGTTGATAAGCTAGCAAATAACTAATTTTATTTTTAATAGCTAAAAAGGTAGCTGGTAACTGATAAACTAGCTTATGAACAAATTATGTTTGACAAAAACTAGACTATGGCTATGTTTGGCAAGCGTAGCTTATAAGCTAGCTGGTAGCTGATAAGCTAGCGGATAGCTGATAAGCTAGCTGTTGATCGATAAGCTTGCTAGTAGCTGATAAGCTAGCTGTTGAACAAATTATGTTTGACAAAAACTAGCTTATGAGTATGTAAAATGACCAAAAAGGGTATATTTGAATTTAATAATTAATATTAATAAGGGTATAATTGGAAAAAGCTACAATAAGCTCCTCATAAGCTACTCAAAGTAGCGTTTCAAAAAGCTAGCTTCCTGTTACATGTTTGGATGGACTAGCTTATAAGCTAGCTTATGCTTGCCAAACACAGCCTATGTAAAATGACCAAAAAAGATATATTGGAGATATACTAATAATGATATAATTGGAAAAAAACTACAAAACCTCTCAAAACGCTACTCCAAGTAGCGTTTAAATAAGCTTAGCTTATGTTTCATCCAAACACGTACTAGCTTATTTTCACGGAACACATCCTCCTAAACTACAAGCAAACTCATCATTTCTACCAACAACTCCGGTGACTTAATTAAACAGCCTAAACTACAACACAAGCAAGCTCATCATCATTATATATACATAAATGTAAAAGCTACAAGTTAAATATGGAAAACAAGATGTGGTAAAAGCAAACACCTACCTGTGTGATAGCATCATTGTTCGTATGAAGCAGAAGGAATTGCAGAGATGCAACTATGGTGCAAAAGTACATACACGTCGATGTACTCTTCTTCTTCTTCTTCTTCCTTATTTTGGTCCAACGGTAGCATTAGCAATAGCTTTTTCCGTACGCACATAAAGTTGCAGACACTCAAGTATGAAGTACCTAATGTACTAACAGTAAGAAGATCTAAATAGATGAAACTGAAATTTGAAGAAGATCTAGCAACAATTCGAGTTAATTAGATGATGAAAACATTGATTGATCTAAACTGCACAGTTTTTAGTTCTAGCTTACTTTCGTTACTAATTTGTTATAATCTTCACGGATTAACTTGAATCCACTGGAACCGACCTTCCAATGGAGTATCGTTAACGATATCGTAATTATACCTGCAAGTTATGCCATATGTAAGTTTCATATATACGGATTGTTTCGAATTCTCACCTAAAAATTGTGAAGATGATGAAGAAGAAGAAGAAGATGATGATGATTGATTCATTGACTTACTTCTCTTTGAAACGTTTATGGAGTTCTGTCTCTGCAGAGGCGAAAAACTCTTCGAGTTCAGTTGCAGATGGCATCTTCTCCGCCGGAACTGTACGGTTGATAACCGTCGACGGCTTTGCTGTAACCGTTTCGTTTTCTCCTGATCCGGCCTTGAATCGATCACTTCTCGGTTTTCTGAAACAAACGATCCATCGATTTGATCAGAATTGCTTCTAGAGGAAGGAATCATGAAGAAAACTGATTCAGTTTTGAAGAAAATATGAGAATGATAGATGAAATTGTTAACGAAAACCTTGTTCTTATGTCGAAATTACATTTAGCAACTGCTCCGATTTCAACGATTTCCTGCAAATTAGTTTGAAAACAGAAAATTCAAGTTATTGATATAATCATTCATGTACGTAATCCGACAGAGGAGATCGATCAGAGAGAAATAAACTGAAAACGAAAATGTGATCAATCATATAAGCAATTAAGCATACCTCCAGATCTGTGAATTGAAGTTCCTCCTTCGTTGATCCAATTGTAGAGCAAGTCGTAATTTGAAGTAACGTCAATTCTCCATCTCCGACGATTTTTCTCCTTTTCTCTCCTCCTCCGCCTTCTTCCTCCATAGCTCTAGTCCTCATTTTCACCTCAGCAAACTTCTGTACTTGCTTATATTCTTCTCAACCATAATTTATACATAGATATACAATATATACATACATGATACATATATGTGTATATATATATAATTATATCGGAATTAAGTAAGTAAGAATGTAGAGGCCGGTACGTTGTTAGTTGTTTGAAATGGAGAATAATATCTTGTTGTGTGATTTTTCTGTTTTTGAGTTTGAGAGAAATTAAAGAAAGAGAGATTGTGGAGGTGATGATGAGGACGACGCTGATGGCAGGGATTCCGTTTGAGAGCAGCTTCTTATCGATTGGATGTGGTGGCCGTGTGGTCCTCACTTTCTCTCTCTATCTCTAAAGTTTTTTTGTTAGAGAGAGAGAGTTTTAGGCTGTAAACGGAGATTTGACATAGTTAGTTACATGTACGGCGGTGGAATGGATGTGTATTTACTTACCGGAAAACAGTTGATTACCGGAATTAGTCGTCGGAGAATACGCCGGTGGCCGGCCGGCGACACCGATCAGGCGGTTGCAATTCCAGCTCATGACTATCTTCTTCATTAGTGTGGTGATTAGTGAATATAAATGTCATTATTGTATCAAAATTGTAAGTTTTATGTTTTTTTTGTAAGTTTTATGTTTTATAACACAATTTATAATTGGGTGTTGTTATCTCGACCGTTCCTTTTTCAGTCACATAAAAGTAGACCCCTTATACCGGGTCCTACCTGTGCACACAAATAAACCTATCAATACCCTTCACGCTATCAGTATCCGAGCCCTCTAAGCCACACTATCACATCTGCGTCACATCAGCTTTTCCATAAACCCATAATAAGCCCTCTCGAACCCTCTCTGTTTAGTACCCGAACCATTCCAACCCTCTCACTTTTTAATCATTTAATTAATTAATACAACACCACACACACACATCGATTGGGGATGGTGTGGGCACACCGCTTGAGCGGTTGAGCCCGATGCCGCCCAACCCACCGGCCACGTAGCCGATGCTGTCTGAGCCCGCCCAGCCCGACCATCCGCTACGCATAGCCTCATAGAGGGGTCCATTTATAATTTGATATATTTTGAATTTAATTTATTCCAGATTACATTTTCTATATGATAAAATCTTGATTTATTTAAGTGATTGATGTTTATATACAAGTTTAGCTTCAAATATATTAAGAAGATTCCAAGGATTTTTGTTTTAAAACCATCCGATATGGTCTACCCGATGCTCATGGGTTGCCAGCGGTTCCCTTCATGCGATCGGGAACACCAAAACAGGTACATCGGTGAGGCTTCGGGTAGAAGCTAGTGAGATTGAGTAACCGGTCGACAAATATATAAAAAGATTACGTTTTCGTCATTCATGAAGTCCCTTAGAAAGCTTATATAAAAGTTTAGCTTTGATTCTTTGAACACATAACACAACATCCTAGTTTTACGAAATTTATACAAATTTTATAAAGTTTTACTGACTATTTTACAAACTCAAATATGCACAAAGTGTTTACAAATTAAACAAAATACATACGATATACTCATGATTCTTGTTGTTCATTTACTGCTTCTTGAAACTAGACTCGTGAATGCATGACAATCTTTACATGATTGTTTTGCATAATCCCGCTTCCTTCTTCATGTTATGTGTCTTAAATTACAAAAAAATTACGATCTCATTTTACTAACTAATTTTACCAAGCATATTATGGACCCTAATGTAAACAAAACCTAGTTATATATTCCTTTACAATGCTTGTCACACCCTTTATATGAAGGCAGGTTTCTATTTTTTAAACACAAAACACGAACATCTTTAATACTTTTACTTGATTTAAAATAAATGTATCTATTAAAGAATACATATGACTTTGCAAAACTTGTATAAGCTCAACATATTCCATATATTTATATTTTAACATGATTACGTTTAGTTTTACAAGTTTATTTCTGGGTTGAGGAGTCATAAACTTTGAAATAGCAAGGCGTCTAGGTCAATGTATGTGTACCTAGTAATCCAAGCAACCTCGAATGGCCTAGAATTATTCCAAATCAAGTAAACGATAGAATTGTACATCTCATTCTTACTCGGACCAACAAAATTATTAGTTATAAGATTGTTATAAACACAAAATATTATATTTCCCTTTTGCCCTCAAATCTATAGCAAATTTCAATTTAAAACTTCTAATCCTAGTATATTTTAGTCGACGTAGTAAATAGGACAAATTTAAACATAATGGTGTAAGTCTCATATTTAATTGAAGTCTAGAAAGCAAGATAGATAACATGTATGCTTAAAGACCAATAATTTTATAGTAATTGATAAATGACGTGTATGCTTAGAGCATTCTATAAATGATAAATGACATGCATGTTTAGAGCATTTTCAACAACTTCTTCATAATAGAAAAAATGGGGATTTTTAGCTAGAATGTGTTCCAACAGTTTCTCCAAAATGCAGAAAGTAGGATAGAGAATAGGTTTTTCTCCAAATATGAAGATAAGGTCATCTTTAACCGTACCCCTCATACCTGCTGCCACCTCAGCGCCACATCAGCTTTACCAACACCTTACCATACCATCATTTACCGTACCAATTCCATACCCCTCTAAATAATTAATTAAAAAAATAAAAGAAAAAGAAAAGAATAAAGAGAAAGAAGAGAGAGATAGAGAGAAAGGTGGGGTGGGGTGGTGCGTCGGCATGCGGGTACCGAAGGGGGGGTACCGGTCACCCTACCGGTACCGCGCGGCGGTGTTACCGCCGGTACCGACCCGGTGTGGCCCACCCCTACCGATGCGTTACGGATGGTCTAACCCAAAATGATTATTATATAATAGAACCAATAGAAAATCTTGAAAAGAATCCCAAAATAATTATTATATAAAAGATCCAATAGGAATTAATATCATAAGCAATGTTTGATGTCTCTAAAATGGAGAAGTTGTTGGATATGAATGTAATTCTTTTCGGAGATTTTGGGTTTTGGTTCTCCATTTTAAAGAAAATTTTAGAGAAGTTGTCGGAGATGCTCTTAAAGATCAATAGCTTTATGGTTATTATTACAAATTTATGACTTAAATATTATATTTTAAAATTTTATATCATCTTATTATTAATGAAAATATAGACATTAATACTCAAAACTTAAAACAAAAAATTTGAAATTAGTTACCAATTTATAATCAAACGACAAGTCGACAACAATAAAGAATACAAAGAAACTTATTAATGGTAAAATGACATGACGATGGACCGAAGAGTCGAGCACAACTAAATGGGACAAGTTACCATATGTTGATGCATTTAATTTTCGGGGCCATAAGAATCAATGCCACCGAATTCAATCAATCGCTACCCGTAAGTTCCCAAATATTTGCAAGCATCCAAAGTTTCTAGTACAATGTCGTTTCATACACATGCGGGCATATGCATAAATTACTGATGTCATTTAGTAAGGGAGCTAGAAAGAGACCTATGAAGAAATTAAAGGGGAGGGCATGGACCTTTTATGTTATAACATGATAATGGGAATAGTAAAAGGTCTATTAATTACAAAATTGTAGAGAAGTAACTACTCTTTTCAGTCATTTCTGGGTCCATTGTTGAATTTTTTTCCTTTGATTTCTTATTATGTTTGTAGTGAATTTTATACTTGTAGTAGTAATTCAAGTTAGACGTTGTTAGGATGATAAGTCAAAGAAACGACTATGCTTCTCCTCACTTCTAGGCGTTTGAACATAGGTAAAATTACTTATACCTTATGGATGACAATAGAGTAGGAATGTGATGCAAAACGCAAAACAAATATCTTCCCAACTTTTTGTTGAACGTATCCCTCATCCACCCATGATTCGTCCTCATTCCAGCCAAATTTTTTTCCAAAAAACTGTTCAAATTTATAGAAAATCAAATATATAATATTAGGTTCAAATGAGAAATGCTAAAAAAAAATACAAAGTAGAGAAGTGATCTCCATCACTCATCCGGTCAATAAATGCAGCTTTGACCTCTGTTTGACCTTTGACCTCCATGAATCGCATCCAGTCAAACTTTGACTAGTCAACTATAATTTCAACTGTATCAACTTTTCTCTCATTTGACTACTATCAACTAACATGTCTCTTTTTTTTATAGACTTATAATCAAATAAAATCAGATAGACTTATTAATCAAATATAAGAATTTATTATATGTTAATTGGTTCTCATCGCAAAGTACATGCAATTCGACGAAATCTTAACTTTCCTTTGGCCCACTTAATACACAAATGAATTACCCTAAAATTATCTACATTTAAGTTTCTCAAAAACTAAGTTTTGGCCAAAAATAAAACTGTGAATTAGTTTACTTTGAAAATTTTATAATTGTATACAAACTATTAATCATCGACAATGATAATCTATACGTTTAATATTTCAATTTTATGAAAAGTCATATAATTTATTTGATTCTTAGTAAACATATAGTTTAAAATTGAATAAAGTTGTATTTAACAAATATAAGCTACCTTATCATGAGCTTATCACAAAAACCTTGTTTAAATGGGTAAAAGAATAGTTTATTAAGTAGGTTATTGAAATGCTCTTTGAAATAACATTTCAATAAGTTTCCAAGAGTTTTTTTTTTTCATTTTTTTAAATATATATTTAATTACTATTATTTGTTACTTATTATAATGAATTATTAACTATTATTAGATATTGTTTATGAATTGTTATAAAATATTAAATATCAGTTGATAGTAGTTTTAGATTACGTTTTATACTCATTAAGATTAGTCAATAGTTACTTAGAATTACTACTACATTTATCAATTATTTTTATGGTATTATTATTTAAGCGTTAAAAAAGCAAATATAATGATTTTAAAAAGTTTTTGTAAATTATTTTATTCGATAAACAATAAAACTTAGATTAATATTTTAGCATATTTAATGTAGTTATTTAATATCTTTCAATAAATTATCATTAATTATTCGAATTGGAATTAACTAGCCCAAATGCCCAATAAACAATTGCAGGCTTTTGAATGCTTTTATAAGGCCCAAATGAAATTAAATAAGAATGAACGATTTACGATTCTCATAAAAAAATTTATTTGACCCAAATAAATAATCCATATGATAAGGCAAAGCCCAAATATAATCTCATGGACAGAATAAAGGGATAAAATCTTCTATCTCAAATGCTTATGGCTTTTTATTACAATCAATCATATTAATATACATAATCGAAAAAAGTATGTAAACATGAATCATATATTAAAATTTTGATTTGTCTTAACTTAATAGTTAGACAAAAATAAGACTCGAGATTTTGGAACAGACGATTTTCATCCGATTTGGAGATGGCCAACCAAGTGCAAAGCCCGCTGGTTAAGAGATTTCGAGGGAGAACTAGTGATTTGGGGACCGGTTTAAATCAATGAAAAACAATTTGTTTGACCGCTTAAGAAAGACCGACAAAATTTCGAAAAACTAGTTCTTGGAGAGTCATTGGGGGATTTCTGACCTTTTTTGAGTTTGTCCATGAGATTATAGAAGCGTTACAAATAGAGATGGCCAAATACCGGTCCCAGGCCGGTCCTAACCGGTCCTTAATCGGTTTCGGTCCTAAACAGTAACACACCGGGACCGGTTAAGGAGTAACCGGTTACGGTTCGGTCCGGTCCTATGGTTCGAAGGTGAGGACTAGTTAGGCTACTTCAGATAACCGGTTAACCTTAACCGGTTAGAACCGGTTAAGGGACCGGTTATGGATCAGGACCGGTTTTTTTTACAACTATATAAACTTGCAAAAGAAATGTCACGTTTGTTACTTTAAAAATACGTTTTATAACGAGAACTTTGAGAAATTTAGAATGCGAGAGAGAGTTGAGAGAGTAGAACTTGCAAAACGAATACGAATTATAACGAGAACTTTGTGTTTTTTGCGTTTTTCGTAGGTTTGTAAGTTGGTATTCATCCCAAACCCCACACCACTTATTTATATGGCAAATGGGGTCAAAAGGAGCCAAAAAAAACGGTCATCTATGCTGAAAATCGAAGCCAACGTCCATATTAACGGTAATATTTTTTGAATTTTCCGGTTCGGTCCTTAACTGGTCCCGATTCGGTCCTTAACCGGTCCTGGTCCGGTCCTTAACCGGTCCCGGTCCGGTCCTAACCGGTCCTGTGAAAAACGCCAAAAATCGTAACCGATTGTATGGACCGGTTGATTGACCGGTCCTTAATCGGTCCGGTCCTAACCGGTTACGGCTCGGTCCGGTTACCGGTTAACCGGCCGGGCCGGTCCGGTCCGTTTTGGCCATCTCTAGTTACAAATAAGTATACGTAGTCCCGTAATGTTGCATGTCATTGTTTACTTACTCTAATATAATTTAATTTATATTCATAGATTTTTACGGATGATGTATATTTACATGATTGATGGACATGAAAGAGACAAGATATTTTGGGACGATTGGTGTCATCTAATTGTTATTGGGTGTTATAGAAAAATTACCAAATTCTTAATCACAAAAAATGCTCTAAATGTTGAATGTACTTTGTGAGCTTGGCTCATGTTTTCATCTATTTTCAGTCTTTTAATCTTGTATTTGTGTACTCACCTACTCTACAATTGTAATCCTACAATCTTGGCCCTTATGCACTCTTAACTAATCTACAATTCCTTGTCGAGCACAACGATGTTTGGGATGGATTCAACCTGGTTATTTGTGAAAATGGGAGATGAAAGGCACATCGTGATGTCATGTCTCCATATGAGCAAAAAATGTGTCACACCGATATATTGTGTGCAACAAGAGGAGAAAATCCTCCTCTCTCCTTTATCTTTCTTAGAATCAAAAACCTTAAGAACCACAAAAACCAAGGCAAAGATTGGAGATACAACAACTAGAGTGTAATAACTATATTATTGTGCTAAAGCGACTACACAATGTATCATTCAAGCGGAGTTGCTGTTGCGCTTTTTGATAACTGTAGGTTGACCATGTTGATCCAACAAACGTTATAACTTCACTACAACCTAGTAAATCGTCAAACTCTTAAAGAAGATGCTATAAAATATAGAAATTGTATCATTAGAATGCAACAAATGTCTTCACATTAAATAATGAAGCCTTGACATGTTATGCATGGGGTGTGCCACACGATTTACCACATTCTTATATACGTATAATGTGTGATTATATTGACCTAGAATCGTGGAAAATGCTAAAAGATATGTGATAGCGTTTTAACTGTTGGGCACGTGTAAGATGAGCAAAACTAAGGTTGCATTAAAAAATAACGAGATACGTCCTCTATCATTTTTAAAACTGAGTCCAAATGTAGACAAAACAGAAAACATTTGATATGGTTGATCTGGTAGGTTACTACATATCACATACAAGTACATCTTTATATTATTGCTTATCTAAAAAAATTTAATTACTATTTCATTTGATAACGCTAGTAATAGTACTATGAACCATTTTAGACGGTGCATTATTTCATACACGTTGATTTAATATGAAATCAGACTTTTACAGCTTCTATCATATATTGCTATAATTGGTAAGATAGAATGGAAGCATTATTTTTGTCATTTATACGGGTATTTATACGACCTAAGTTGCACGTAATCACATGTGATTTTACACATTAATTTAATATAAAACTATATGTAATTCGATTGTTATCATGTTTTCTTATTGGGAAAAGTACAAAAAAAACCCAACGAACTATCCAGTTTTGAATGGTTAAGTCCTTAAACTATTTTTTTGAATGAAAAAACCATTAAACTTTCACATTTTGTTTGATTAAGTCACTAAACTATTTTTTTGAATGAAAAAACCATTAAACCTTTTTATTTCGAATGATTAAACCTCTAAACAATTTCTTTTGAATAAATAAACCATCAAACTTTCAAAAATTGGTTACTTGTACCCTCTTAACAAAAATAAAAAAATTACCAGTAACCAACTAAAAATGTTTTAAAGTAAAAATATAAATATATTAGATTAAGTTAAATGAATATAAGTAGTCAAATTTCTAAAAATTCGATAATTTATTTTTATTGAAAAAATATTCAGGAACTTAATCATTCAAAATGAAAAAGTTTAATGGCTTTTTCATTCAAGAAAATAGTTCAGTGACTTAATCATTAAAAATGAAATAGTTTAATGGTTTTTTCATTCAAATAGTTTAAGGACTTAATCATTCAAAACTGAATAGTTCGTTGGGTTTTTTTGTACTTTTCCCTTTCTTATTTGGTTATTACTCATGTTTGGTCTCGACTTATAGAACTAGAGTTGGGTTCACAATAGAATGATACATATTAATATAATAAGAAAACGACCAAATTACATGTGATTTTACGTTTACATCGGATATAAAATCACTCATAATTCGCAGGACTTTACCTTGCAATCTAAAGACTCGACCAAAGTCGTCGCATGCCTTTTTTCGACCATTGTTACAAAATTACATATGGATTTAGAGTTACCCCTTTACATATTCTTTTAAAACATTTTCAGATAATCATTAAATAATAAATTACCAAATTAATAAACATATTTATGATTTAATCGATGAGAATCTTCCATCCAACATTTTATTCAATTAATGCTTGTTTATTGAAAGTTGGCAAGTCATAAACATTAATTAATGGTTTATAAATACATAAAAGATGATGCTGCCGGCTGCAGCACGTTGTTAACAAATACGGACTCAAATTTTATATAATTTGTGTTGTACGTTTTCTTCTATTTTCCAATTTGACCGTTTTTATAAAAACAAGATTAAAATATCAATTTAGTCATTATAATTTGTTAAAAATAATATCTTTTATTCTTTCTTTTTAACGACAAACAAACATACACACACGTTTCGGATGTATCGAGGATCCAAGGCAACCGATTAATTCACGCCGACCACAACCCAGCTCAATTAAGAATATCACTATGTAACAGATTCATGATCTGGATATATATCGTCACATGCTCACCACGAGGTTCAAACCCGGGTAGTCAGAGATATCATCCACTGACCCCTCAGGATGTTACTTTACCATTGGGACATGCTTTGATAACGCCTTTTGTTGTTGTAGCTATGAAATTTCAAGATGACTATTCGGGTTTGAAAAAATGTTACAATTCTGTTTTTTTTTTTTCTAACGATTGTTGAAAAAATCGGGTTAAGTAAGAGATATTTTTGCTTTTATATCGATTTTCCCTTTTTATCCAATCAAAATCGATTTTAATGTTTCGGGTTTATGTGGTGTTTGATTGAGTAATAGACAAGCTAGTTGATAAAAAGAACGAAAATGCCTTTTGTTCATTGGAAAATATAACAATTGTTAAAAGATTGGAACATATACAAAAGTTTTTACACAAGTATGATGGGAATTTTGTGATTTTACAATTACAATGATGAAAGTTGTTATTTTTGACAAAGCATGAGAAAAAAATTTGTAGTTTACTCCAAAAATAGTCTAGAGAAGTTATATATATATATATATATATATATATATATATATATTTTATCTTCTTTTTTTTACCGTTTAACTTCTTTTTTTTTACTTTATAATTGTTTTGTATTTTTTTTAATGGGTATCTAAGGCTTTGCTCCGACTAATCCCGACAAGATTCACCGACAGCTAAAGCATACTGCCCTGAGTTAATCCACAGTGACCACAATCTGAAAGCGACTGGATTCGAACTTGGGGTAGAAAAGTCAACTAGCCACTTCCTCCCACAAGCCTTAACCAGTACGTCACAACCTTGTCGATATAATTGTTTTGTATTGCTCCAAAAGAGTTTTGTATACTTGTTTATTCAAACATTGATTTTTGCAAAACGCCCGTTGTTCGTAGCACCTTAAATTGGTCTATCCTAAAATATTACATTGTTATTTTAATATTAAGTTTTTGAAGAGTGTGAATGTAACCTTCGATGATAGGTTAGTTTGTCTGATAGTAATATTTTTTTTGCTATAGTAGATCTTTGATTAAGACTTGTGCTTTAAAAATTAGTAATCTATATATATATTAAAAGAAGGATTTTGCTGATGTCATCAAAACGAAATTGAGCAATCTTATTGGTCAATTAAACAAAATCAATCAAATGATGATGTCATAACGAATTTCTATTTTTTTTAATGCCCTATTAATATGTAAAAATACATAACTAACAAATATGGAAAAAATATTTCCAAAATTCACCTACCTAAATTTACATTTTGTATCCTTAAAATTATTTGATTAAATTACTTTTTATCCTTTAGTTTTTCATTCTTAAAATTACTTTTTTAAAACACTACATATTTTATTTCTGAATCCCTCCAGTTTTAATATCATTCAGGAAATCCGAACCTTTTTCAATTTCTTATATTTTAACAACTATTAGATGACTAAAATACTTAGTAATAAAGCAAGAGTAATTTTTTTCATTTAAATCGTTGATTAATAAGAATTATTTTTACTAAATAACTATACTCTACTTATTCAATTTCAAATAAAGTTTTGAATAAAAGACTGGAACAAAAGTTTTCCTAGATGGCTATAATTAAAATGCCTACCACAAACCTATAGAAGGTTTTTGCTGATGTCATCAAAATGAAATTGAGTGATTTCATTAGTCAATTAAACAAATCATATCAAATGATGATGTCATAATCTATTTCCATTATTTTCCCCAAAATTTACATACCTAAAATTTCTCATTAATTTATTAGTTTCCCTTTAATAATTTACATTTTGTATCCTTATAATTATTTGATTAAATTACTTTTTACCCCATAGTTTTTCAATTTTCGCTTTACATTCTTATCATATTAAGGTAAATAATGTATATGAATTAAAACCATTTAAGTTTTTTGTTTTTCTTTTTTATAAATTACACTATATAATTTATTTCAGAATCCCTCCCATTTTAGAATCATTCACGAAATCCAAATCTTTCAACAAAAGAATTTCAGATATTTTAACAACTATTAGATAACTAAAATATTATATAATAAAGTAAGAGTAATTTTTTTCATTTAAATCGTTGATTAATTAGAATTATTTTAATAAATAATTATTCTCTACTTACTCAATTTCAAAGAAAGCTTTAAATAAAAAATGAAAAAAAAGTAATTTAAATGTTATATATATAATTTCCTAAATGGTTATGATTAAACTAAATCATTAATGTTTCTTTTATAAATTAACTAAGTCATATTTATATTGTTAATTGGATATTACGTTTAGTTTGTGGTGAATTATTTGTAAACTTTATAATGCAAATGTTAATTCTTATTAGAAACTAAAACAATATGTTTAAATCGTCCGTGTATTACACGGGCCATTAACTAGTAGTAAATAAAATCAAGTGTAAGTTGGGTTCTTTTTTGTTTATTATGGTTTGTTGTTGAAAATTTCTGTTTTCATCCATATGGTTTGAAATTTCGGTCTTCATCTCCATCATTTGTAATTTATTATTATTTTGTTTTTATAATTTAAATTTGCTTATCTTTTTAATCTTTATTTTTAGTCCCTCATATTTAAAGTTAGTAATTAGTATCATTGACGAAAAAAGAAATAAATTGTAAACTATAGGAATAAAAACTAAAATTTCAAAACCATAGAGATAAGTAAGGGACAGAAAACGTAATTTACTCTAAAATTATAGCAACATTTGTAATAAAAGTTAAGTTGGAAAAATTAAAATATATTAGTTAGAGTTAATTACATATTTGGTCCCTGTGGTTTATACGAAATTACGATGGAGGTCCCTGAACCCTAATTTTCATGCCTACGGTCCCTGTGGTTTGTATTTCGTTACGATGGTGGTCCCTGTCACTAACTTCTGTTAAATACCTCTGTTAAGTCAAGGGTATTTGCGTCTTTTTATATATTTTTTATTTTCTATTAAAATTTTAAAAAGTCTTATATTTATGTGATGACACATGTCCTTTTACCCTACCTACCCCACATGCCCTTTACCCCACCTACCCCACATGCTTCATCTTCTTTCTTCTTCTTCTTTCCTTCTTCCCCAACAGAACCACCATAACTTCTTCTTTTCTTCATCTTCTTTTCTTTTTTTCTTCATCTTTTTTCTTCTTCTTCTTCTTTTTTTTTTTCCTTTTCTACCCATTTCACCTTTTTTCCGGCGACATCACCGCCAAACCTGCAACTCCGGCCACCACAAATCTGCAACTCCGGCCACCTCAAGGTTCATTGTTTTCCGGCACGCTCAACAACTCCGGTAACCATTTTAACCTTCTACGCCTTTTTCGGATTCTTCTTCGGCGGTGGTAAAACTCTCTGGCCGCAGGTAGCAGAAGCTTTCCAATCACCGCCGGAGAAGTCTTTCTGCGTTTGCCGGTGTGGCGGCTTGTTTACTTTAGCAGAACAATTCAGATCTATGAAGAATGTAAGAGAAACAAGTGATAGTGAAAGAGAAGAAAAACGTAGCCCTAGCTAGTATCAAATAGAGCGAGCGTACCTTATTGATGGCCCTCAAGCTAGTATAACGTAACTGTAGAGAGAGAAAGAGAGTTCCTGTTTTTGTTTTAGATTTGTAGAAGAAAATTTGCATCCGAAAATGGTGTGTGTTTTCATTTCACCCTAATTTTTTTGTTGGTGGTGGTGGTGTTGTGGTGGTGGTGGTTGTTGGTGGTGGTTGTTGTTGGTGGTTGTTGTTGGTGGTTGGTGGTGGTTGTTGGTGGTGGTGGTAGTGGTAGTTTTTTGCAGACGACTGGCCGGCGGTGGAGGTGGCCGGCGGTGGAGGTTGCCGGCGGTGGAGGTTGCCGGCGGTGGAGGTTGCCGGCGGTGAAGGTTGCTGCAATTTAGGGTTTGGGGTTGGGGAAGAGTGGAAGGGATAGGGGTAATTTTGTCTTTTGACATTTTTTTAACAGCTGTATTTAACGGAAGTTAGTGGTAGGGACCACCATCGTAACGAAAATCAAACCACAGGGACCGTAGACATGAAAATTAGGGTTCAGGGACCTCCATCGTAATTTCGTGTAAACCACAGGGACCAAATATGTAATTAACTCTATTAGTTATAAAAGTAAGTTGGTCGACTAAGTTTAAATGCACCAACAATTTGAAAAAGGTGTCATAAATACAAGATGCAAAAAAGAAAGCTTAAAAATCATTACTTTTGTATTTTGAGGCATCCATGCATCATGAATAGATTGAGTATAAGTTAAACCATAACATCATCATTTAATGCATATGATTCCCCCATCTTTGTCATCATTAATTTTTGGGTATTTTTCTTTCTTGAAATCCATCTTATTTTATTTACTGTAAAATTGTTAGAGCATCTCCAACAGCTTTCCTATATTTTCTTTAAAATGGAGCATCAAAAACCAAAATATCTAAAAAAAAATTGCATTCATCTCCAACAACATCTCCATTTTAGAGATTTCAACATAAATTTTAATATTAAAATATTACATCAATCTATTAAAAAACTATTTCTCTCTCTAAAATAGAGCATCTCCAACAGCTATGCTAATTTTTTTCTAAAATAGAGTAAAAAGGTTTAAAATCTCTAAATTTTTTTGCATCCAACTCCAACAGCTATTCTATTATAGCAACTCTGAAGTTGTTCCTATTGGTTGAAACATTAAAATAACCATTTATCTATTTTAAATATAAATCTTTCAATTTAGAGATTTCTCTAAATTTAAAGATTTTGACAACTTTTCTCCATTTTTTTCTATTTTAGCATAGCTGTTGGAGATGCTCTTACGTAACATGCTAAAATCTAGCTTTTTTCTACTTTAGCATAGCTGTTGGAGATGCTCTTATGTAACATGAAAAGTTGAGGGTTTATAGTTTTGGGCTATAGAAGTCCTTATACATGTGTTAGTTACCACTATTTTATTTCTTTGGATTCATAATATTTGATTTATCTTATATATTTATTAGAATAATGTGCCAACTTACAAATGATACAAAGTCTAAGAATTAAAATAAAGTTTTGCTGACAACAATTTTAAAATTTTGGGGTTCAATTGGTAAAGTTAAAAAGATTTGTGGAAAAGCTGGTTTTATAAAGCATACTAGTGAAACTTTAACACTTTAATGTCATGTTCTTTGACACATTTGCACAAACATCCCTTTATTTTACAACATAAAGAAAGAACCCCTACTACTTTTTTTGCTTTTACATAAATGCAAAATAAGCAACAAACTCTCCGATTTAGGTGAGAATCTAACTCTACTTTATACCTCATTTGTTTCATTAACAAGATTTAAATAAGCTTATATAAAAAGGTATATGATACTCTCCAGAGCACCCTTACCACATTAGTCTTATAGTCATGATGGAAATAGAAAACCATCGTATTCTAAAGACATGTTGATGATGTCAGATTTTATTCGGAGATCTCACCTCAAGCGACTGATCTTGTCCATCTACTTACTACTAAGGCAATTCAACAAGTATAATATATTTTGAATATGGTTATACATCATTTTTACATTGGCTCAACAAAGAAACAAGTGTTCATCAATCAAGTTTGATTAATACTATGCAAAAATCTTAAAAATATAATGAAGATTGTGTTGGTTGTTATTTATGCAATGATGAAGTTTTTTTTCTTAGTATAAAAAATGTTCAATTTTGTTTAGTTGTACATATTTTAGTAAGTCAATGACAATGCAAATTGTCAAGTTGTATCGTAATAATTGACCACTTAAAGAAAAATGTCAGATAAAAAACCAACATATATCATGTAGGTTGAAAACACGTTTATTAGGTATAAGTGTATAACAAAGACATCTTCAACCGGTAACACCAAATCTTACACCAACATAAAGGCATTGTTTGGTAAAAGATAAGCTAGTTTATAGGCTAGTACATATTTGGATAGACCATAAACTTGCTTTTTGAAAAGCCAAGTAGAGTAGCATTTAGCAACTTACGAGACTTTTTATTTTATTTTTATTCCAAATATACCTTTGCTACTTTTTACACTACCAATTTTTAAACATGTTTTTTTTGGTCATTTTAAGTCATAAGTTACCTTATCAGCTAGTTTTTACCAAACACATTTCATAAAAATCAGCTAGCTTATCAGCTAGTTTATCAGCTAGTTTGCCAAACATAGCCTAAATATTCTACCTATATTATTCCTTATCTTTTTACATTAATGTAAGTTTTATTTAAACAAGTAGTATTACATCAAATTTAAGTATTTAACATCTTCATTGGAGTGTGATTTGGTATTCTATGCAAAACTCAATGCTCCTACCATAGATGACTCTGAGTACAAAATCGAAAGAACTGAACATCTGTCCATTTGTTTTTCGATTAACTAAAAAGACAAAAAAAAAACACCCCTCATCGAACACAATCTTTTAACGCAAATCAAACCCAAACTTTTCACAAACCACAACGACCATTACCATCACCATCTTGTAATTTCAAAACTAAAAAAAACGAAAACTGCCGTTCTATCCAACCACAAGGACCAAGCTTCTACTTCACTCAAAAATCAAGGAGTATTCTTTGCAAAAACTCAAGGGGTGTGTATGAAACTTCAATAAAATAATACCCATAAACACACACCATATGGGTAAGCAATAAGCATAAAAAAACACACAAAAATTATGAAAATTTCCTTGCGAAGAAGTAGCAACAAAAGTCAAACCACGCGTAATTCCAGTGAGTCGATGCAGAGTTGGAGTTGTTGTGAAAAAAATTATATTCGATTTCGTCATATCCAATTTCATCATCATCATTAATTACATTTTATAGTAAAGATTTATTTATAGAAATAAAAAATATAAGTTCATAGATCAGAGAGCAAATTAATTACACCCCAACCCTTTTCTTTCTTTCTTTTCTTTCTTTCTTTTTATATTAATAGCTTTCTTTTTTAATAATCTTGGAGCTAAAAGCTAGATAGATTAGATATAGATAAAGATACACAGCTGTTTGATTTTTGATCTTTACTAGGAGAGAAAGAGCATTGTTTGTTTCGTCTAGGGTTCTTTGTTTTTCTTTCTTTCTCTCTCTAGAAATTATTATGTATATTTGGTGAAGAAAGAAAGAAAGAACTCAAGATCTTGAATTTTGGGGAAATCATCATTAATGGCGGAACTTCTGTGCTCTTTTAACAAGGTAAGTAATTTTGTTTTGGAATTGGGTTTTGATTATTTTTAATTTTTGTTCATGTTTTTTTAGAGATTTTTTGTTTAGGAATTGATGGAAGTTGAAAAATGTTGTTGTTTTGGTTGAAAATTGGAAACCTAATTTGAAAATGTTGGAATTTGATGGTGTTATTTAGAGGTGGAAGTGATTGGGTTTGAAATGGGTTTTGAGGTTTAATTTGATTTGTATGTTAGATTTGCATGTATTTGGTTTTTAGATTGTGTAATTACTGTTGTTAGTAGTTCAATTTGACCATAATTATTGTGGGAAAAAAGGGTTAGCTTCTTTAATTTAGTCATTAGCATTTGTTTGGTTTGTTTCCAATTAAGTGGAGTATGTGTGGATTAATTTGTTTGTATAGATTAGGAATTTTTTTTTTCATAGATGGAATGAGCTTGATTTTTTATTGGGATAGATGGGTTTGGGAAAAAAAAACTTGGCTTTAAGGTATAAAGCTTCACCTACAAGCTTATTGAATAAGTCATTTTCTATATCGTTAAACCACTACCAAACAGTCATGTTGTATAGCTGGTCGAATAAGCTTAGAGTTCCTTTAAGCTCATTATGGGTCGGCTTGGTTGGTTTTTCATTAAGTCCTCTGTGGATAAAGTTGTTTGTGTAGATTAATCTGTATGTATAACGGGAAGATTTTTCCTTTATGGGTTTTTCTATAGAGAAAATGAGCTTGTTTTTTAATTGGGATGGGCAGGTTTAGAAAAAAAAACTTGACTTTCTGCACGAAGCTCCCCCTAGATGCTTACTGAATAAGCCACTTTTTATATCATTAAGCCACTACCGAAAAGTCATGCATAGCTTACTGAATAAGCTGTGACTCCATTAAGCTGCTAACATACAAATCCTTACTTTAGCCACTACCAAACAATCATGTATAGCTGACCGAATAAACTGTGAGTCCCATTAAGCTCATTAAGCTACTAACAAACATACCCTAATACCTTCTTGAATTTCAGGATACTCTTACAATCAAACCTCCAAAAAAGTCTTCATTGGTGTTGAGATTGATGCTATCAGCAATTGCAATGGTTTGTGGTATTTATATATGTTCTATATGTTTAAAGCAAATGAACCTACAAAACAAGAGCAAGTTCTTATTGTTTGAAGACTTCAAGCGGCCGTGTTACGATACCGTTATCGACCGTTCCCAAATCCCTTATTTGCATTACCCGAAACCGAAAACTTTCAACAGGTGAATCTTCGAAAAAAACAAAAACCCATTTTTCAATTTGTAAATATTTGTAAGTGTATCTAAGTTCCAAAGATAAAAATATGGCTGAATTTAGGTCTGAATGCGCTGGAAATCCCGTTCGTTTGTTTGCGATTGTGTCCATGCAAAGATCGGGAAGCGGGTGGTTCGAGACTTTGTTGAATAGTCATGTAAACGTGAGCTCGAATGGTGAGATTTTCGGGCCGAAGTTTAGGAGGAATAATGTTTCAGCGGTTATTCAGACGTTGGATAGAGTTTACAATTTGGATTGGTTTACGAGTTCTTCTAAAAACGAGTGTTCGGCTGCAATTGGCTTCAAATGGATGCTTAATCAGGTATGCGATCTTTTAAGCATCTTTTGGGTATTTTAAGCTTACGGATAACGGAATTGGTGTTTCTTTTTGCACGATGATTTTAGGGTTGCGATTATTGCATTGAATTTGTAGCTATTGTAAAATCCGTTTCCATTCCTACCCTTGTAATATATGCGATGTTTGAATTGTATTCGTAGAAGAAATATTAGGAGTGTCTAGAGAAACGTATTAATCCCCGTGTCCCAAAATAAATGTCTGTATTTCTATTTTTGTTTGTTCCAAGATAAGTGTCCACTTTCAGAAGTTAGTGTCTACTTTCCAATTTTACCCTTGATTATGACATGGAACAGTCTCCACTTTCTAAAGTCGGGGTCTATTTTCCACTTTTACCCTTAATTTTGGGATGGAGCAATTCATTACTCTATTTATTATCAAGGGTAAAATTGTCTTTTAGTTGATTAAAAGTTTAATAATTACACATTTCTTAAACCGAGAGCTTTTTTCATTGTGGATATTTATTTTGGGAGGGAAAGAGTATTTGATGATTTCGTCATATATCAAACATGATTTTCATGTTTATGGATAATTGCATGTGTAGGTATTTATGATTTTGTAGTATGTCTTCTAAGAAACCATGGTTTTACGACAATGCAGGGATTGATGCAATATCCTGAAGAAATCACACAATACTTCAATGATAGGGGCGTTAATGTAATTTTCCTCTTACGAAGAAATGTGTTGCGTAGATTGGTCTCTATGCTTGCAAATGCCTTCGATAAAGATGCCAAGCTTCTAAATGGAGTCCATGTGTCTCATGTACACTCACACGAGGAGGTATTTCTCCTTCCCAACAATCTACACGGTTTTAGGAATTTGTAATTATTGTACTCTTTAATCAACTAAATGACAACTTTACCCTTAATAACAAAGGGAAAATTGAATTAACCCTTAATAACAGAACATTAACTAAATAAGAGAATAAGAAGACGGTCAAATCACATGTGATTTTGCACTAAAATCATGTGGAAGTTCACATGTGATTAATGCAACTGAGGTTGCCAGCCATGTCGCTTGTGTAAAATCACATTTGATTTATACTGAATTTAGTTATTCTTCTCATTTGAACCTAGACGTTCCAAATGCAACCTATCCCATTTGCACAACCAATGCAACCCAATCAATTGAGATATTTATAGAAATGGTGAGGTTTCATTTATTATGATTTTGGATATTTATGGAAGATGATTAGAGTTCATTAATCATGATCAACACTTATTGGGAAACAATGAAGATATTTATGAAACCACATACATATTCACTAGATTAGATGGATGGTTGAGATTAGGCTGCAATGGTTGTGCAAATGGGATAAGTTGCATAATTAACCACCCTTATTTAGTATTATACATACATATTGATACACACACATACACACATATGGGGTTGGGTTCCGATGAGAAGTAGAGGTTAACAAGAGAAACGTGAGAAGTGGTTATCAACCGTTGGATGCACATTAGGATGAGATGCATGGAGATGTACTAAGATCAATTCCCTTCTAAGGCGCAATTCATGGGAGGCATGAGATTAAAAATGATCAACGGTCCAAACCACTTCTCACACGATTCTTTTCCTATATATATGTACTTATATTGTTCAAGAACACAAACTTTTGTTTTCATATAGATTTTCTTGCAAACTCATTGCGTTTGCATGATCTTTGTTCTTTTAGGCTAATTTACTTTCGAAATACAAGCCTGTACTCAACATAACTTCGCTAAAATCGGATTTAAGAGGGATGGAATCAACGGCCGTGAAGGCACTCGAATACTTCAATAGCACCAGGCACATTGTAATCTACTACGAAGATCTCATGAAAAATCCCTCTGTAAGCATCATTCATTTCAAAATCCGCCTTCTCTCTTTTATTCTAATATCCTATCACACGGGTCACCTCCATTTTACGTTATGCGCACCTATAGTTGCACAAAACCTTGAGGGCCAGTTCAATTGACAAATAAACATGAGGTTGCTAGTTCGAGTCTCTTACTCTTTAGGGCCAGTGGGGATTTTCCTGAAGGTTATCTTCAAGATGCATTTGGCACGTGGTAGTACTGGACATGACATAACAAAAACTTGTCCCATGTTTAGTAAGGTGTGACAGACTGACAGGAGACTCAATGGGGGTAAAAATGCATTTTTTGGGGGATTTTGGCAACTATGCCCATGAAGGCACCCCAACATTAATCTTATACCCATTTTTCTCCCCCTTTGCAAACCATACCCCCAAACAACCATTATAAGAGCCGTTAACACGAACTTTTATATAGACGACAAAAAAATAAAAAAATGGTGACGGACCGTTATAACGGTGTAACGGGCCGTTATAACGGTGTAACGGGGTTGGTCAAAGAAGGAGAGGAGATGGGTATAAGGTTAATGGTGGGGTGCCTTCATGGGCATGGGTGCCAAAATCTCTTTTTTTGTCCCACCAAAATAAGTGGAAAAAAAAAACAGGGAGATGGGACAAAATTGTTAAATTACTAAACTACCCATGCCAAATTAAAACACTAAAACCTTACAGAATTCTTTCACACGCCTAGCTCACCTCAACGTGTCTGTGTACCAAACACTTGAGGGACAACTCAACTGACAAATAAAAGCTTGGCCTAGGGCTTTTCACCGTTAAGTATCTAGTCTTTTCGCTTTTCATGGTCACTGGGGATTTACCTGATTGTTATCTTTAGGGCCAATTTAGTCAAGGTACATGCAAGCTGACCTAAACACCCACAATTACAAAATAAATCCATCATTTTGCACAAAAACACATGGAAAACTAAGAATCTAGTCCAAGAAAGCTAACGGGTATTTTTCATTTCTTCTTTCTAACAACCGCAGCTGAATCTCATAGAAGTCGAAGATTTTCTGAAGCTCCCGCGATTGAATTTGACCAGCCAGCAAGTCAAGATACACAAAGGACCGTTATCGGAACACATCAAGAATTGGGAAGAAGTTAACAAGACACTAACCGGTACAACTTATGAGAAATTTCTTCAAGCTGACTATTAGATCGAAACCATGTGTAAATAACCTCTGTTGCAAAAACTAATCGACACCCATAGAAAATCGAGATCCCAAAAATGGCGGGGTTTTTCTTGTTTTCGTATAGTCTTGTTTTGTTCGAGATTTCCGTTAGGTTACACGTTTCTTGATGAAGTTAGGCAGTGTTTTAGGGTTTTTTTTAGCAAGATTTTTGAGGAAGTGTAAGTAGGTTAGGAATTTTAGGGGTTAGAATTTGGGGAGATGTGTTATATGTTCTTTGAGATATATAGATACATGTGTCAAAATCTATTTGACAATGAACATCTTAGTTTTGTTTGGGTCTTTTGAGATTATGTTGTAATAATCTTGTGAAGTTTATGCTTTTAAACTTCATTATATTGTTGCTAAAATGAGATTATTTGTTTCGATTAGGATTAACCGAGATCCGCTATCTTGATTGTAGTTACGGTTGTGGGGTGGTTCGATATGGATCGTTGGTTTTTGGTTAGTTGTTTTTTAGTGGTGGTTTACGACTTTACGTTAGAGATGGCTAAAAATCGGTTATAGGGCTCGTTGGTCCCAAATCGATCCCTTCGGAATTGGGCTGGCGGCTCAAAAAGTCCTTGGACCGTTCTAGGCCCGTTTACCCGGTTTTTCTAGAAATGATATATTTTTCTTTCTAAAATTATACAAAAATGATTTTTGAAGTTTTGTATTGAAATACACTTTAGATTGTAAGTTCAAGTAGATAAATATCGAAAAACTTGAAAATTTTGAGGATAACTTGAAAAACTTGTATTATAATTTATAATAAAAATATAACTCGAAAATATTTGAAGAAAAAACCCTTTTATTATAATTTTTAAAAAATTTAGGACTTGAAAAAGATTTGGAACACTTGCATTATAGTTTAGGGAAACCAATATTCTTTTTAAAAAGTTAGTCCTATACATAATTGGTACCGAACCTTGAAGTTCTATAACATTTTTGATACGGTCCCGATACGAAATGCCATAACTAGGCTGGACCCAATTCGGTCGTCTCTAGTTTCGATCAATTAGTTCTTGGTCAATGTGGTTCAATTTACGTATTTTACAATGCTTTTCTTGTTCCAAAATAAGCGCGTGTAAATTTTTTAGTTCATCTGAAAAATAAATGTCCATTTTCAGAAGTAAGTACATACTTTTCAATTATGTTTTTAATTATGAGGCAAAGAAATCTATTAATTTCTCTATTAGTAAGGGTACAATTGTTACTTAATCAAAGAATGACAATTACATATTTCTAAAACCATGTGCAATTTTCATTTTGAAACGTATAAAGAGAGTATCTCAATATGATTTTAACTATTTTATAGTCTCTCCACGTCTTAGGACAAACGCATGTGTATGTCCTACTGTTGAATCCTACGTCTGTATGAAATATGTTGGGTTCAGTAATGATTAGCCTTGATTCGAAAATATTCCAATTAAAAGAAAATATATTTGGATCAATTAAGAAATAGGTTTAGTATTCCAAAATCCAAATGAAAAAGCCCACATCCGATTGGGTTCCCTCCAAATGATTAATTTACAAAAACTTTTAAGCATTAATCAACTTCAATAAAACATAATCATACACATTTAATAAGGTAATAAGGTTTTAAATGACATAAGATGACCTAGATTTAAGGTAAAATAGCAAACCTTAAACCTTAAATCTAATATATATGTTTAATTTTTTACAATCTAATAAAAAAATACTATATATTTTGATTAATTTTAACAAATGCAGTTCAATATTATTTGAAAGTTCAAATTGTTAGAATCCACTAATATTATATTATCTTATTATCAAGTTGAAGCAAGAAGCCTGTATTAAATCGAATAAAGAAATTGTTTTGTTTTTTTCCATAAAACTAATAATTAATATAATATAACATAATTTATAGTGGTTTAATCATTTGAGAACTCCAAAATTTATGAGATCTTTGAGAACTTTGACTTTGTGCTTTTGTTCACATATGTTCTTTTCTCATCTAGCAGTGGATGTTCGGATGGACATAAGCTAGCGTTTGAAGAGTTTTTTGTGACCTTTTCCAATTCTATTTCTTATTCATATTTTCTTTTATTAATTAAAAAATATTAAAAGTTAATAAATATTAATTTATAGCGGTTAAAATTAATTATTACTTATTAACTGAATTTAATTATAAACATTATATATTAATTATAATTATTAATTTTTTTAAATATTATTAATTATATTAGTTATTATTTAATACATTTACTTATCAAAAAACAAACACTACAATTTAAAAAAAATTATGTAAGTTGCATGGAATTAAAGCTATACATTTTTTCGTAGATAGTTAAAACATGCTAAATACTTTAATAAAAATATTTAACTATATTACTTTAAAATTACTAATTACTTAGGATATATTAAGGTGATTAATTTTATTTTTATTTATATATAGTAATTTAAATTACAAATTAAGATAAATTTTTTCTAAAATTGATTTTAACAAATTCTAAATTTATAATATATGTATATAATAATCAATTTTATATTATTTTAATTGATATATTATATTATTAAAAATATAATATGAAATGTATTATTTTAATACATATGAAATAATCATATTGTGAAACAAATATAGATTAATCAATACATTAAATACTACTCTTATACAAGAAAAGTCATGTAAAACAAAATCGTAAGTTAAAGGTTTTTATGGATCTTATAAATTTTAGAGATCTTAAATGATTAAGCTCTTACCATTATAGATAAAGGTTTAAGGAAAAATCTCAGAAAAAGAAAAATTAAGAAACACCCTCTTAGCCTTCCATCTGTATGCACTTGTGCAAACCAAGGTTCTAAATGGCGTGAGGCGTGGCGTGGCGGCGAGGCCAAGCCTCAAGCCTTAGGAGCCATGGCGAAGCCATGGCGTTTTTAAGGCGTGACTTATGGCGTGAAATTTCTAGTTCATATAAACTATTATGTATAAGATTATATGTTTTTGTACTGTCATTCAATGAGTTAATAGGAATAAACAAATTAGAAATAAGTTATATACTAAAAACTAGCAAATTAAACCTTAAAAATGTAAAGAAAAAATCAAAATTTCGCATTGGAAGAACTGCGTAGTAGGCCATGGCGTGCCACGGGCTTAACGTGGCGTGAGACCCAAGCCTTGAAGCCATGGCGTGCCTTGGCGCTGCAAGGCGAGTTTTTTAGAACAGTGGTGCAAACACAATAAATCAAGTAGTGTTTTGGTTTTTATGCATCTGTGCATAAGCACGTGTGAATATCACAATTTCATCTGTGCACAAGTGCATACGTTATGGATGGAAGGTTATAAAGATTTTCTTCAATTTTCTGTTTTCTTTAAGTTTTTTTTTTAACTTAATCCTACCATTATATATTTGAAGAAAACATTAAACCATTGATTTAATTATTAAACCATAAACAAACCACAAAGTGTTAGTAGGTAAAAAGCTTCTCTATATTATTAATTCCATTAAATCACAACAAACAACCCATGAATAGTAAACAAAAAATAAGACCTATTTAGTGGGCAAGTAAAAGTTTAAATACTATTTAATAACAATATAAAAATATTATTATATAAATAATTAAGAAAAGTACAATAATAAGGACAAAAGAACATGGTCCTCAATTTGGAAAGGTTTATGGTTTGACTAAATCAGTGGTCGTTGTCAGTCAAGGTGAGGAAATATTCCAAAGTGGGGGGATCTCACCCCATTACTTAATTCATTAATTAATGTATTATTAATAAAAACTCCACCGGAATTATAATATATTTTTTTAAGAAGACATAGCTGCATCGAATTAACGAACGACTACCACGAATACAGATATACGCACGCATGCCTTTCCGACGGTATCGGGCATCCACGAGCAGACCACTAATTCGCCGCTGTCCCGACCCGGCTTACACTGACCTAGTGCCCATCCACAGTCTTTGAATGGGCTGGGGCGCCCCAACCTATGACTGGACCAGCCCAATGATTGGGTACTTGCACTTCTCACAACCTCAATTGACTCCCCTTAGATTCGAACCCGCCCCCATAAAAAAAAAATGTTACCGCCCTTAAGAAGATCAACTGAGCTAGCACAAAAAGGCTCGAACTCGGTTAGGGCGCTATGAACCCCCAAGCGATGACCAATCCGCCACAGCACTGAAAGACTTCATTAGTAAAACCTTACATAAAAGAAAAATCAAGAAACACTCTTGTAGCTTTCAATTTAAACCATATGTATTTGTATATAACACTAAATTAAGTTGTTTTTGATTTTTATACACACGTATATATTACAAATTGTGTCCATGTACGGTCTAGATAGAGGGCGATGAAGATGTTCCCTAAGTTTACGTTTTTTTTTTTTTAATTTCCTTTGAACTTAACCCTTAATTAGTATATTAGCATTCAAGTTGTACAACATTTTAAACAGATTTTTCATTTTTTTTTAATTTTTCAACATTTTTTTAAAGGTGTTAAATATAGCAAAGTGGAAGGGAAGAAGCCTAAGAAGTAATGAACATTGTACAAACAAATCGAGTTCATTATCATCGAATCATCGTACAAACAAGTTAAGAAACATAAACCTGATCAAAACCTAAAATTAATTACATGTATAGAAAAAGCGTAGACAATCACAACAGATACAAGTTCGTGGGAGGGTTTGGTCGATGCATAAGTGGATATAAACGTCGGAAGCATATTGACATGCTCAACGCCACTGCAAAGAGTTCATCAAATAGACATATGAACGGTGGACCGACACAACCAAATTCGTGAGTGAGATACAAAGAACAAACGCATTCAAGAACAAAAACAAGTTTAACCCTTCAAAAAAAAGAGAAGGAAAATGACATATTTGCCCTCGTGTGAAGCACACACAATGCAACTTAACACGAGGCATGAAATCTAGCAACATCAACACGAGGTGGGCGAAATTTGAACTCAATAAACAAATATGTCCATGACGTATAACCAAACCAAATTCACCGGTATAATCCCACTTGAAAGTAGGAACACAGGTTATACACAAATCTTTCCCATATCTCACAGAGCAAAGAGACCATTTCTTTGAAACCCCCCTTAACATGTGAAAAAACAACTGTGATGCTTTTGAAAGTTTGGCCAAAAAGTTTGAATCATTCAAAAAGTAAAGAGCTTGAGACCAATACAAGAAACGTCTATAGAGTATCTATCTACTAATAAGGAAAAGTAGGCTAGCAAAAAGAGAAAATTTTGACCACCAAGAGATTTACCATGGGATCAGTCTGGGCGTGACTTGCCATGGGTGAAGCCTACGGTCGTGACTTGCCATGGGATCAGTCTGGGCGAAACCTGATATCACCCATTTCCAAAATCAACGAATCTAATTGAACCATGATTCTCAAAGTACTATAGGCCATAGCCAATACGTCAAATTGATTGATTATACTAAAAGGAAGATTTCTAAAGCATCTCTCACTTATGTGGTTCAAGAACACTTAGCATGCATAATGGCTCTATAAATACAACACACACTAACAAGTGTTAACCATCTTGGTTCATATCAAGCACACCTCTTTTCACTACGTGGCTCGACCCTATCTCTATCTAACGTTCACTTTTGCACCTCACACGCAATACCCAATGGCTCGAACAAAGTCAACCCTAGCTATTTTTATCCTCGTTTTGACCATCTCGTTTAACATTCGGTGTGTTGAGGGAAGACACTTAAAACATAGGACGGATCCCAAGAACACTTTTGTTAAAGAAGCTAGACCATACAAACCCAGTATATTCCGCACAGAGGTAACAAGTAGACATGGAGCAAAATATGCAAACAAAGCTCTACTGACAAAACCTATAGTTCAGACACCATCACTCCGTTTGCAGACCAAGACTAGAATCGAGCCTCGATTGCAGCCGCCACCACCACCACCACCATCACCGCGTGGTGCTGAGGACTTTAGGCCGACAGCACCGGGCCACAGCCCTGGGGTTGGGCATTCCGTTCAAAACTAGCGAATGAGAAACTTACACTTGTGTGCATGGCCCGTTTAACATTTGGTGTGATATTTAGAACGATATGGTTTATGTATATCATTTGTTATTCTGTAAACTCAATTCGGCATTTTCTATCGTGCGTTAATGTAATGTTATGTAATTATGATTTCATGTTATATTCCCGTATATATAATTTTCACAAGAATTGTATCTAATGTTTACTTGGGCATACACTCTCATCAATATCTTACACACTTGTTATGTCTTACCCTCCTCAGACCCTACCATGATGGATTTACTGGGTTCGTTTGGTTTAATTTTGGTTAATAGAATTCACAAGAAAGCAATACAATGGTAAAAAGAAACTTTACCATATTTAGATATCTCTGTTCCTTGTTCTTAGTGGCTGAAAAATACTGAACGTATTCCTGCATTGAAAATCACAATACATCGATTCGTTATTGATCATTATTGTACACGACATGCATCAAACTACTCCAAAAATACGTAGGAATGTTGTTTAGTAGAGAGTGGTGATAATCTCTATCCTTGCAGGATTTCTTGGATTTGAAATCTCGGGATACCAATGAAATCCCACAAACATGGATTTAGAAATTCGATGAAGGTTGTTGGCATATCTTCGGATTTGTGTGCAATAACGTAACATGTTGAAAACATATATTTCATAATAATCAATTAATAAAAAGGTAAATTTGCCATCCAAAGCCCCTATAGCTCAGTGGTAGAGCGCCAGTCTTGTAAACTGGAGGTCTGTAGTTCGATCCTGCATGGGGGCAACATTAATAAAAAGGTAATTTCTTTTTATGATTATTTATAATTTAGTTTTATAGATTATATACAAAATGGAACTCAATTCTATTGCAAATCCTACAAACCAAATACACCAAAAAAAATTCCAAATCCTTCCACTAAATCTAAATCCCTCGAAATCATTCTATCAAAACGCCCCCTTAGATTCTTAGACCTGAAAGTTGCATTAGAGACATGCGCTTATTAGTATCATCAAGATAACAGACATACCAATACCAGGTAGTTTAAAATGGAAATGGAAATGGAAATGGTAATTTAGCAGATTTATTGTAGCAAATTGCAATTCTATACTTTAAGCAAATTAAATAATTTAGATGGTCCTTCATAGGTCATTGAGGTCTATGAGCATATTCCCATTCTAGACATCTAAGGAGATTGAAGGCTGCAACTTGCTTATTTTGTGTTCTTTTGTTCATTCAGACTCTCCTTTTCATTCTTTAATGAAGAGACTTTGTCTTTTTATTCATTACACATGCTTTTCCATCTAGGAATACAATTTCCTAATGAGCATCTCGCATATACTCTTCCAGCTTCTTGGCACTGGTCCCATATAAATAACTAAAGAAGCATATATATATATATATAGAGGAAAGTTCAAATGTGAACCACTTTTTGGTTGTGAACGTGAGGACAACCAAGAGCGCGACACGTGGCGGATGACTAGGCTCCACGTCGGCTTTGAGTGTGGTCCCCCCTTTAAATCAATGCCCTCCCCATGAATTGCGCCTAGTCATCCGCCGTGGACTTGACGTGGCGCCTAGTCATCCGCCACGTGTCGCGCTCTCGGTTGTCCTCACGTTCACAACCAAAAAGTGGTTCACATTTGAACGTTCCTCTATATATATATATATATATATATATATATAGAGGAAAGTTCAAATGTGAACCACTTTTTGGTTGTGAACGTGAGGACAACCGAGAGCGCGACACGTGGCGGATGACTAGGCACCACGTCAAGTCCACAGCGGATGACTAGGCGCGATTCATGGGAGAGCATTGAATTAAAGAGGGGGACCACACTCAAAGCCGCCACGTGTCGCGCTCTCGGTTGTCCTCACGTTCACAACCAAAAAGTGGTTCACATTTAAACCAATCCACACCATTGATTTTCAAAAACGTTTCCATAATTCACATTTCCATATTTCCATAATCATTGGCTTACCATATATTTCACATTTCCATATTTTCTATGAATCCATATCCTCCTTTGATTTTTTAGATCAAGGGCCACGATGGGTTCACAACGTTTACAAGATATTTGAGGTTTACAAATGAACCTCCCTCTCTCTCTATATATATATAGAGAAAAGTTCAAATGTGAACCACTTTTTGGTTGTGAACGTGAGGACAGCCGAGAGCGCGACACGTGGCGACTTTGAGTGTGGTCCCCCTCTTTAATTCAATGCCCTCTCATGAATCGCGCCTAGTCATCCGCCGTGGATCTAACGTGGCGCCTAGTCATCCGCCACGTGTCGCACTCTCGGTTGTCCTCATGTTCACAACCAAAAAGTGGTTCACATTTGAACCCACCCCTATATATATATATATATATATATATATATATATATATATAGAGAGAGAGAGAGAGAGAGAGAGAGAGAGAGAGAGAGAGAGAGGTCCAAGGGAAAACCCCAGGAAGTTGAAAAACTGAGGGACAGCCTTGTAAGTTGTAACCATTCATCTGGACGGTATGCACATGTGCATGCAAGTAATTAAGGCTGTTTTTGGTTTTTACGCACGTTTATGCACATGTGCATACCATCTAGATAGATGGTTATCAGGGTGTTCCTTGGTTTTTCATTTTTTTTTTGCGGTTTCCCCATGAACCTGACCCTATATGTATGTATGTGTGTGCATATATATATATATATATATATATATATATATATATATATATAATACTGTAGCCATTATGAAGATCCTTATAGGTGTCCCACCAAATTCAGTCACTATCATCCAATGATTTTAACATATACTCCTAATATTATATATACAATCTCACACTCTTAAGTAAATTCCAGCCTAACATAAAAGAGAATCATATTCTCTATGTTCCTTACTAAAATATTACACCACTTTTACATTTTAATAAGTCTAGTGGGAGGAAGGCGGCTAGGGTAAAGAGTTCCAAAGGTTATGGAACCAACCAGAGAATGTCTTGGAGGAAAAAGAAATCTTATTTTAAATTTCACTATCAATGGAGATACACATGCCTGGGACGAAAAGCTCATATTTTTTATTTCTGGTTTGACTTCTTTCTAGTTAACGGGTCGCAAGTTGCTCTCACAGCAAAGAAGAGTGGTAGGACCCCGATGGGGAGATTGGTGGAAATGGTAATTTAAAATCTTTCTTGAACCTTGACCATGAAAATTTCTGGTAGGCAAATAGAAAATTTCAGCAATGATAGTGATTCATCTAAAGCAAATCAACACCCACTACATTCGTATCTTAGTGGGGTAGAATTTAGCCATTGAGCAAATAAGGGAGGTTTCAACATATATAGCCCATGCGAGAATCTAACACACCCCCTCCAATAGAGGCTACAGGCTAGACAAACACAAACTAACTTAGTGTCAAGTCCCTAGAGAGTGGTAGACCATGGCTACCATGTGAGAATATGTGGAACACATTAGATTACTCTCCAAAAGAGCCATTGAGGAGAAACGAGGGGTTCCCATATACATACACACGCGCGCACACACACACGCACACACATATAGAGGAAAGTTCAAATGTGAACCATCTTTCATTGTGAATGTGAGGACCACTAAAATTGCGCCACATGACAATATTCACTCTGAATATCATGCACTATTCAGAGTGAATAAAGGCACCTAAGCTTTATTCACTATGAATAATGCATGATATTTAGAGTGAACATTGCCACGTGGCGCAATTTTAGTGGTCCTCACGTTCACAACCAAAATTGAGTTCACATTCGAACCTAACCCTATATTATATATATATATATATATATATATATATATAGAGAGAGAGAGAGAGAGAGAGAGAGAGAGAGAGAGAGAGAGAAGGAGGTTTAGGGGAATCCTCAAAATAATGGAAACTGGAGAGCACCTTGTAGCCCTTTATCGGGACGATATGCACTTGTACATACAAGTAAATTAAGTTGTTTTCTTTTGGTTTTTTATGTACATGTGCATGTTACAACTTACTTGTATGCACAAATGCATACCGTCCAGATGAAGGGTTACTAGGGTGTTCCTCAATTTTCCATTTTTTTGAGGTTTTCCCCTTAACCTGAGCATATATAGTGGAGAAATGGTGCAAATCTAGCCAATGTGGGACTCTAACAGTTCCATTAAAGAAACTTAAGAGGGCCAATTCCATGACTCAAGATGGAAGTCAAAACAGAGTCCAAGTAAACATAAAAGTCCGCAAACTAATAGGAGGAACATACATCGACACATATAAAACAAGTAAATTGATGTCTTGATTGTTTTCCATTGGGACTAATCATATTTGGTCAAACTACCGAATTAATAAAGTTTTTGGTCAAACTATGACTCTTTGTGTTGTCCATCCATTACCAGCCACCTTTCTTCTTCAATTGGTGATAATTTCCATTAGAAGACACCACCTCTAAAAGTGCACTTGACTCTCTTACTTTTGATCAAAATACTAATTGATTCTTTCACACCTAACTTTAATCTAAAACAAAAAGAAAGGCCAAAACTAGAAATAATAAGGAAAGAAAGTTATACATGAGAAGCAATTATAAATACTACAATCATGAAACAAAGATCTTCTATTTGTTAGTGGAATACTAACATTTCAACTAACGTTGAGATCAGTAGGCCATATACGACATTGGTGGGAATATTTAGGAATATTACAAGGGAATGAAAAATGCTTTTGGATAAAACTTTGGAGTGGGATGAAACGGTCCTCAAAGAATGTTAGCCCTCAAAGTAGCACGTTGAATATCAATCTAACTCTCTCTAAATTCCTCTCTAGAACACTTCTAAGATTCAAACCAGAACTCATAAAAGTATTTGTTAGCGAAAATAACCACAAAAAGATTTCTTACTGGATTTTTTCTTGATGATAAAGAAGACTACAGTTTGAGAGAAAAAAAGCTTTCAACAATGAAATATCATACATCTTTGTTCAAAGGCACAACTAGCAACATTTCTTTTCGGGTCGTCCAAAGTAAAATCTTTTCTTAATTCTATCACATAACACACTCCATCCATTTCACAACTTTGAAATCAAAGAGAAATTTGAAGATAATTTCGGAAACAATACACATGATTTAATACAAGTTAGCAGAATGATCTTTGTCTGATTTCTAGAAAAGGGAGGATCATTTAAGAAGATCATCGTTGTGTAAATTAACATTTAAATAGGACTCTTTCTATACAACAAAGAAAAATTGAAGCTTTTCCTGATTTATGAAACTCATCAGGTGAAAAAAGAACAGTATCAGAAGCTTTTCCTCTGTCACTTTCTATCACTAGGTGCCACAGTTGCCATGTCCATTTTGGTTTTCTAGTCGCCTTTAGCACCAATCGTCTTTTACTTCTGAATTTCATGCCTGTGATATTTTTACAGCTAAGGGGATGTTTGGTTGGTTTTCGATCAACTGCTGTATGATTCAAGCTGTTTGTGTGGACTAATCTGTCTATATAGATTGGGAAGATTTTTGTTTGGAGGGTTTTCTCATGGATGAAATGAGTGTGTTTTTTTAATTTGGAGGTGCAGGTCCAAACAGTCATGTATAGCTGACCGAATAAGCTCTGAGTCCCATTAAGCTACTAGCTAACAGACCCTAAATCCTAATTGTTTGGCTTAATATACTGGTTTTCCAAGATATCAGTCTTAATCACATTGAGCTTCATCTACTTGCGACATTTTGTAGGTTGCAAAACAAAGAGCATAAACAGCACATACGTTGGAGTAGAAGAATATATATATATATATATATATACACACACATACAGAGAGAGGAAAGTTCAAATGTGAACTCAATTTTGGTTGTGAACATGAGGACGAATCTCAGTCACTCATCCGGTCAATAAAGGCGGCTTTGACCGGTCCCCCCCCCCCCCCCCCCATTTAATAATCTCTACCCTCCCATGAATTGCGTCAATCCTCCGTGATCACGTCCACCGTAACCGAAGATGTGTGGCTGAGATTCGTCCTCACGTTCACAACCAAAATTGAGTTCACATTTGAACCTGACCCTATATATATATATATATATATATTTGCAATCTGATTACCATTACCAGTCTGATCTGAAGTTCTTTTCAGCAAATCTATAGCTATGAGATGCAGCTGTCAAAATTCAAGAGCTTCAACAAATTTTCACTAAGTATTGAGATGCATAAGGAAGCAAATATTCAAAACTGGTGAATGTGTGTTTAATCATATTAATAAAAAGGCCAATTTGATCATACATGTTTTTCGGTGATAATTAATGTAACAAAACATATAAATATATAATCTAATAAAACTATTACAGTATGCCTCACAAACCCAATTCTATAAACTTCATTTCCACAAGTTTCAGGAGCTACCTCAAAAGAAAGCATTCATGTGATAAAAACGACCTTTGCATAATCTGACCCCTTTCAGCTGCTAATCATCAGCTAATTCAATTAAGTTATGTGCAGCATAAACTAATCAAAATGCAGACTACAAGACAGTTGTATTTCACTTAAGTTTGTCGACCGCAAGAGCTTAAACCTTTCATATGAACCATCCAACACAAAAATTAATAAACATTTCTCAGTGGAAAAGGACAAGAGAATCTCTTGGTAGTGGTGATAAAGCTAAGTAGAATTGATATTATAACTTACAAAATCTAAGCAGTTCCATCTGGTATTGAAATAAAAGATTTTGTATAATCATCACTCGTGCAAGTATCAATCGGTCAAAGCACAGATCGTGCAAATTGAATGGCCGGTAAGCATTCAAGGACCACTAGTGGTTACAAAATTCATTCACAGTGCCACCTGAAGAAGATATACGGTATAGCTAGTGTTACTTTAGATTAAAGTATTGATAATAATATTAGCATCAAACATGCAATATGTGAAGAAATTTAAAATTTCTACAACAAGCAAAGGAATGTTGACTGTTTTGGTAATGATTAGCTTAATAACCTGATACTGTTTCTTCCACCAGTTAAGACCTTTAATTGGAGTTACAGTTATGCACCTTATTGCTATAAATACTCGTGTGGGCTAGAATAACATTCATTGTGCTTCCACCACCTTTCCTAAAACCTCCTTAAACACTTAGAAGTTATAACAAATCTTTCAAGGTTAATAAGTTTCTAGTCATGGTCCATTTCCAGATATACTCATGGACCGTTGTCTTTCTGATGATAGCCTGCCATGTGATCCTACTGGCTGAGGGAAGACAGATAAGATCGTTAAAGAACGAACAAGTACCAACTCAAACACAAAAAGATGGGATTTCAGACCAAAAAGCCGTTACTGCCTTTCGACCTACTACGCCAGGTAACAGTCCAGGAGCAGGCCACTCTTTCACCGAGCATGGACTAGATTTCGTATCAGAAGCGGTAAGTAATGTTGATGGCATTCCTCAGCCTACTGCAGAATCAGAAAACGGTTTCCGTCCCACGAAACCAGGAAACAGCCCCGGTGCCGGCCATTCTATACACAACCAAACTACTAAGCCAAAAGCCTAGATTGATCTAGGCCAGAATGAAAGTTGGCGGTAACTTATATAACGGTATCCATTGTGAATTCCTCCTTAGGGCCAAAATATTACTCGGCCTATCTATGCATATTTTTCCTAGTTTGATGCGTTTAATATCTCCTGCAGAGACTAGTTGTCATTCCGATTATTGTAAACTTGGCAATTGATCTTTAATAATGCTTACAATGTACATGTCTCCTCTCCTTTACTTCCCTTCCCGTAAATGCATGGATCATCAAATACTTTGCATGCAATACCATATACAATAAAGACACAAGTAAAACAAAAGAAAGATCAAGATTACTCCAGCAAGCAGCTTATAACTTGCAGAAAATAGCAAAAAACAAAAAACCATAGATATATACTCATTGAACTTTTATAATCCTTTCAATCTTGCGTGCATCGACAAACAAATTACCAATTATATCATATTCTTGGCCAATAGAAGCTTAGGTTGTGTTTGGCAAACTAGTTGATAAGCTAGCGGGTAGCTGATACCTGATAAGCTAGTTGTTGATTGATAAGCTAACTAGTAGCCGATAAGTTAGCTTATGAACAAATTATGTTTGGCAAAAACTAGCTTATGAGTACGTAAAATGACCAAAAAGGGTATCTTTGAAATTTAATAATTAATATTAATAAGGGCATAACTGGAAAAAGCTACAAAAAGCTCCCAAAACGCTACCCCAAGTAGCCTTTCAATAAGCTAGCTTATGGTACGTGTTTGGATGGACTAGCTTATCAGCTAGCTTATTTTTGCCAAACACAACCTTAGATGAAATCCTTCACAATGTTATTTCTTGTTCTTCCATATCAAATTGATCATTTTCGGTTGATACAAAAGGAATTAACTACTTCATCTATATTAATTGCTTAAAAACAAATTATAAATCAATCAAGCCAGCCAGCCAGCTAATCTAACTTTATTAAAAAAAAAAAATTCTCATTGATTAAAGTTAACCTGCAAGTAGAGCCAATTGACAACTTTTCAACATTTCCATTCTTGGAAAACACCAAGAGAATCAAAATGCACATGAATGCCACCATTTTTATCAAACACTTTTACTTTTTATTATTTAAAACGAGCATCGATTTACGAACCCTAAAAGCAAATTGGGGAAAAGGTGGACTGGAATTGACGATTAACATCAATTAATTGTAACAATATTAAGATAATCGATAGTTTCAACGGTTATATAGTGGAAATTATAAAGCTTTAAAAGAGTTTTCCGATGAGATTAAAGAAAACGATAATGGCGGATCGTGAAAACCCTAACCTGGAAGTCGTTGCCGTTCTTCCGATAGAAAGTCTCCGGTGGATTGTCTGACAGATTTTATTATTACATTTCTTTGAAATAAAATAGTTTTATAGTTTTACATGTACCAAGAAAAATGTAAATTGGGGGAAATACCTATTTTTCTTTTCTAAAATATATTATAACTAGAAACATATTAAGCTACAGTATTAAGGGGCTGTTTGGTAGTTGCTGAATGATTTGATGCAGAATGGTTAAGAGGTTAGAATGGTTAAGAGGCTCTGTATGATATAGTGCAGAATGAAATATAGTTGTTTGGTAATTTTTCTAAATAAACGGTCTGAATAGCCACAAATGACCATTTTACCCCTCTTTTATAATATGCCAAAAATCATTTGATTTCACCCATATTTGTTGGAAACAAAATCAATGTCAGCAAAATCGATTTCACCATGAGAGGACCTAAAATTGAACTGATTACACCATGGGGAGACTAAAATCGATTTCACCATGGGAGAGGACCTAATATTGATTTTAGCAGAACTGATTACACCATGGGGAGACCTAAAATCGATTTCACCATGGAAGAAGACCTAAAATCGATATCAGCATAATCATGTGGTCGGTAAAACGATTTCAACCTATATGATTTCACCTCAAAATCAATTTCACCAAAGAACCGATTTCACCATGGGAGGAGACATGGAACAGATGTTGCCGGAAAAACGTGGGAGGAGACCGACGGCTGCAGTAGGAGGAGATGTCGCCGAAAAACGTGGAATGAAACCGACAACTGCAGTGGGAGGAGATGTCGTCGCCGGGAAAAACGTGGGAGGAGATGTCGTGGCCGGAAAAACGTGGGAGGAGTCGTCGCCGGAAAAACGTGGGAGGAGTCGTCGCCGGAAAAACGTGGGAGGAGTCTCCGCCGGAAAAACGTGGGAGGAGATGGCTGCAAGTTGGAGAAGATGTGGCTGTAAAAACTTCTGCAAGTGGAAGTGATGGATGCAAGGATGTAGGTTGGAATAGAGAAGGAAGGGCATATGTGGAAAATGTGGACCTCTGAACCCTACGCCTACAGGTTGGATGCAAAACCATACAGAGGAGCTTGTAACCATTCAGATGTGCAATTTTTTTTGCCAAACAAGAAAAGCCTCTGCACGATTAAGAGGCTCTCTCTTAATGGTTACATTAAGAGGTAAACAAACAGCCCCTAAGTACTTGGTTATAGTATTAAGTACTTCAACAGATAATCTTATTTCGCGTGTCAAGTTTTATGCGATGCAAGTATTAACTTGAACAATGTCAAAATAAAATTAATTAGTTAAAATAATTTTGTTAAACTCAATAATTATTTTGATTATGTATATTCAAAATAAATATAAAAATGTCAATAACTATCTTGATATATTTTATATTTTGAATAAGTAAAATAAATTAGTGAAATTTATTAGATTAGATGACACGTGTCAATTAGGTAGGCATACACGAACTAAAAACGAAAAATGCGTCCATGTTCAACTTTAAACGGGAAAACACAGATTTCGACTCACGAGAGAGTGAAACGTGACATCAAATTACTCTTTTATTATATATAGATTTCCTGTTTAAAATTATTAACTTTGTATTAATTAGTTGATTGTGATTCATGGTTTTTTATTTCAGATTTTTAGTAAAATATATTAAAAAAGAAGTATAAAAAGTAAGAGGGTGTTTGTTTGAGCGTTTCAGAAGTGCTTTTCTCGTTATAGCGTCCTGCAGAAGCAAAAATGGAGGATTGAGGTGTTTGGCTTAGCGTCTGAAAAAGCTCCTTATCACGTCTTGGAGAAGCAAAACGGAGAAATCAAGAAGTCACTCTGGAGTGACCTATCACGTTTCATCGCAGCGTCTAGAAAAGCTCCTTCTCCGATACTTCTCGTCGGCTCCGATTAGTTCCTCACAAGCGCCGATTTCTTCCTCCTCGGCAATGATTTCTCCGATTTGGGCTTCGATTTTCTAGATTTCACTGAATTTGAGCGTCAATTTTGGATTCCTGATTCTAGGGTTTCTTGATTTGGGAGTCGATTAAGCCAAATGCTCATCCAAACACTTTGTCAAAAAATTACTTCTCCAAAATACATAAGCTGATAAGCGCTTCTTGCCAATCCATAAACGCACAAACAAACAGGCCTTAAATAGTCAAGAGGTAATGAGATGGAATACTTAAAAACAAACAAATCCCAAGCCAAAGGGAAAACATAGAAGAGTAATAACAAAACAAACGAACCAATGATCCCCCCACAACTAAAGAACGAATCTATGACAATCCAAGAGCTACTAGAGATTCAACCGGGATCTTGGAGAGGATCGTAAGTCAATTGTCCCAAAGAATAAATCCTTACAACATCATTTCAAGATCCAATCATAAACATAAACTTGGATATCAGAGAAAAAAACATTCATAGAACTCAACTTGTTTTGGAAAACCAGGTTGTTACGATGACCCCATATCAAGATGAGGCTCAAATGGTTTCTTACCAAAACCTTGAGATCGGACCAAAAAACAAAGAGTCGACGGTATGTTTGAGGAGTAGACTTACTGGATTATCCAATGGAAGCAACACCCATTATCTTTGAACCATTTCCCAAACTTTTGAAACGAATTTGCAGCCCACAAGACAATGATCCAAACTTTCGTGCAATTCATTGCAAACTAAACAAAGAACCGAATCTAAATCAATCTCGCATTCTCCCAAAACCACCCAGACTAGAAGCTTTATGTGAAGAGCCCTCCAAACGAACATGTTGACCTTTAAAAGTAACAAATTTTATTCCAGCCCGTTTTTTTGATAAATGGCGTCATCGGTGAGAGTTGTATCATCAATTAGCGACATTAACTTCTTGAGAGAGAACTGTCCGTCACTATCTAACAGGTACCCCCACTTATCCCCGTGATTACGAAAAGAGTGAATATTTGCAAATAATCGAGCCAGAAGTACTTTTTCATTTTATTTATTTGATCACGAATAAAAAATATCATAGTCAGCTTTGCGAAAATTCGTAAAAAAAAATAAAAAAAAAATGAGGAACACTCTATTAAACGTTCACGTGGACGTTATAGGCATATACATAGTAATTTGTAACAAGCACACATGCATATGCACTTGTGTGTAAATGCAAAAAAACCAAGAAACAATTTCAATTACTTGTATGCACGCGCATACTGTCCAAATGAAATATTACCGAGGTGTTCTCAGATTTTTTTTAGTGTTTTCCCTTGACCCTCTCTTAGTAATTTTAAGAGAGTGTTTGGATGTGCTTTAGATTAGAGGTGGGCAAAAGTTGGGCCGGGGGGGCTTTGATCGGGCCTCGTAAAGATCGGGCTTTTTGGGCCTTTGTTTGACCGGCCTCAGGTCGGGTTTTGAGTTCCACATCTGGGCCCGTTATCTGTGGAAAAAACCCAGATATATAAGATCGGGCCTTGAACCGGGTCTTGAAAGATCAAATGTTTTCTCCCTCTTTTTCTAACTTATAAAACTACATTTATTTTATAATTCCAATAATAATGATAATATACAATATAAACTTATTTTATAATTTTAAAGTCTAAATTATAAGTTAAATTTATTTTATAAACCTAAATCATAAATAAATTTATTTTAAACCACTAAAACAGAAGTACTAAACTATATAAAACAAGGGATTACTTCTTCAAAATGTATCCAACTATCCCTAATCTATATATATATATATATATATTAAAAGAAGGATTTTGCTGATGTCATCAAAACGAAATTGAGCAATCTTATTGGTCAATTGGTGAAAAAATTTGACTTGATGATGTCATAATTATTTTTTACTTTATTTTATTAAAATCAAATCTTTTTTATTTCCTTTTTTTTACCAAATCTTTCTTTTCTTCGATTTGCAAAATCCCCAATTTCAACTCAAAATAAATAAATTAGAAATAACAAACACATCTTTTTTATTTCCTTTTTTTTTTACCAAATCTTTCTTTTCTTCGATTTGCAAAATCCCCAATTTCAACTCAAAATAAATAAATTAAAAATAACAAACTGCAAGATTTCACACAAATTTTTCACTCCTCCAAATTTTTAAAGAAATCCTCCAAATTTGCACCTTTTTTCATTCTATCTTCTTTAATTCATAAATAAATAATTAAACGAAATTGAGCAATCTTATTGGTCAATTGGTGAAAAAATTTGACTTGACGATGTCATAATTATTTTTTACTTTTTATTATTAAAATCAAATCTTTTTTATTTCTTTTTTTTTTACCAAATCTTTCTTTTCTTCGATTTGCAAAATCCCCAATTTCAACTCAAAATAAATAAATTAAAAATAACAAACTGCAAGATTTCACACAAATTTTTCACTCCTCCAAATTTTTAAAGAAATCCTCCAAATTTGCACCTTTTTCCATTCTATCTTCTTTAATTCATAAATAAATAATTAAACGAAATTGAGCAATCTTATTGGTCAATTGGTGAAAAAATTTGACTTGACGATGTCATAATTATTTTTTACTTTTTATTATTAAAATCAAATCTTTTTTATTTCTTTTTTTTTTTACCAAATCTTTCTTTTCTTCGATTTGCAAAATCCCCAATTTCAACTCAAAATAAATAAATTAGAAATAACAAACACATCTTTTTTATTTCCTTTTTTTTTACCAAATCTTTCTTTTCTTCGATTTGCAAAATCCCCAATTTCAACTCAAAATAAATAAATTAAAAATAACAAACTGCAAGATTTCCCACAAATTTTTCACTCCTTCAAATTTTTAAAGAAATCCTCCAAATTTGCACCTTTTTCCATTCTATCTTCTTTAATTCATAAATAAATAATTAAAACCCAATTTGAACATCACAGATTTGCAAAACCCCCAATTTCAACTCAAATAATGCTTACAGAATTTAAAGAAATTCTCCAAACTTGATGATGTCATAAATTCTCCAAACTTGATGATGTCATAATTATTTTTTACTTTTTATTATTAAAATCAAGTAGATTTTATTCACATCTTTTTTATTTACTTTTTTTATCAAATCTTTCTTTTCTTCTAATTGATATCCTATATTATTTCTTTCACTTTTATCAATATTTTGTTTTATTTCCTTTCTTTTTATTTTAACCAAATATTCCCTTTCTTCTAATTGATATCCTGTAAAATCTATATAAATTATAAGCTTTTGTTTTGTAATTCATCATTCATTCAAAAGCTCTTTCTACTAAATTTTTTATAACCATGTCTGAAGATGCGTTGAATTTCATTCATGAAATCAATACCCAAAACGATTGTTTGAAGATAAAAGTTCGAATTGTTCGTATTTGGAAGCAATCATTTTCTCTAGACATGATTTTAATGGATGAAAAGGTAATCGTTTTGTGTTTTTTTAACATTATATCTGATTAAATGTTTGTTAAAATAATTTTTAATTGTTGTTTATCTGTAGGGTAAAAAAATCCAGGGAACTATTAAGGCAAAGTTGATACACAATTTTAAGAGGTTTCTTGCAGAAGGTTCGATAGTTGTGCTGAGAAACGAAAGAAACCAAAATCAAACATATAAAATATAATAAATATAATGATGTAATATATTTTTAGTAAAAACATATAACAATTACTAAAAAATAATACAAATTCAAAGATTATAAAATATGAAATCTATATTATATATGTACGTCTATAGTAAAAGCATAAAAATAGATTAATTAAAAAATTAAAAGAAAATAATAAAAATATAAAAGTTATGAATTATATATAATAAGATATAATATATTTTATATAGAAGATATCACAAAATATAAACTACAATAAACTGTTATTATCTAGATATTAATATTAGAATATGTTATACATCAAATAATTGAAATATATAAAAAATAACTACAAGGTAAAGATATACAAAAGTATGATGATAAAAACAGCTGCCATGTTTGACTCACTTTTAGCTTTAGGATGGATAAATTAATTAAAAAAGATACAAAGGCACACCCACTTACGCCTCTTCACTATGCACCGCTTCAATATTTTTTCCCACGTATCAGCAACTAAGGCTTACGTTTAAAACACTCAATAACAAGCGTCGCCTCAGATATTTATTTTGAACTAATCACATTCTCTTACGTTTTTTTAAAACCATGATGTGTGCAGGTATTAACATATTTTGACTTTCTATTTGCAGATTTAACTCTTTCAGACGATGAAGTAAAAAATCTTACTTTATATCGTATTGAGCAGCTTCTTCTTCGCAATGGTAGTTCCTTAAAAAACTTTGAAGGTATGCCTTTTCCCGATGCTGAGTATATATTATCTTCAAGTAACAGATTGATTCATGACGAGGTTTCATATGATAAGGATGCGTTGAAGGTTGAACATGATAAACTTTTTCGTAGTTTCAATGATGAACAGAGATATGTTTATGAAACTATAATATCTGCTGTTGAGAAAGATGAAGGAGGAGTGTTTTTTGTCTATGGTTATGGTGGGACGGGGAAAACGTTTATATGGAGGACTTTATCTGCTGCATTGCGCTCGAAAGGTGAAATTCTTTTGAATGTAGCATCAAGTGGAATTGCATCTCTTTTACTCCCTGGTGGTAGAACTGCCCATTCTCGGTTTGTTATTCCAATAAACATCAACGAGGACTCATTATGTTCTATAAATCCTAACAGCGATTTGGCAGCCTTATTAAGAAAAACAAAATTGATCATATGGGATGAAGCGCCTATGATACATAAGCATTGTTTTGAGGCTTTAGACAAGACACTAAGAGATATTCTTCGTTCAACTACACCGTGTAGTGAAGAAAAATTATTTGGAGGAAAGGTGGTTGTCTTTGGAGGTGATTTTCGACAAATTTTGCCTGTTATCCCTAAAGGCAGCAGACATGATATTGTCAACTCTTCATTGAATTCTTCATACATATGAGATCATTGTACTGTACTGAAACTAACGATTAACATGAGGTTACAGGTGGGAGCCCAAAATGATGATAGTGATCAAACAAAACAATTTGCTGATTGGATTTCGAAGATTGGGAATGGTACGCTTGGTGAACCAAATGATGGAGAAGCCATGATTGAAATTCCGGGTGACCTACTGATAAATGAAACATGTGATCCTGTTTCTTCGATTATACCATTCACATATCCAAACATATTTGATAATGTATCTGATTCCAGCTACTTTCAAGATAGAGCTATCTTGGCTCCAACCCACGAGGTGGTTGATACAATCAATGAGCATATGCTTTTGATGATGCCAACAGAGGAAACAGTTTTTTTTAGTTCTGATAGCATATGTGAATCAGAAGAAAGAACCACTTTTGATAGAAGTCTATTTTCTCCGGAATATCTCAACAGCTTAAGATTTTCTGGTGTTCCAAACCACAAACTTGCATTGAAAGTTGGTGTTCCTATCATGTTGCTACGAAATATAGATTAGGCAAATGGTTTATGTAATGGTACTAGATTGCAAGTGGAGAAGCTTGGTAAACATGTTATTCAAGCAAAGATAATTACAGGTACTAATGCTGGCATGATAACCTTGATTCCAAGAATGAATTTGACTCCATCAGATAAGAGAATTCCGTTCAAGATTAAGAAAAAGCAGTTTCCCGTATGTGTTTGCTTTGCAATGACGATAAACAAAAGTCAAGGACAAAGTCTATCCCGTGTTGGATTATTTTTGCCGCGTCCGGTATTTACTCATGGTCAATTGTATGTTGCTATTTCGAGAGTAAAAAGCAAAGACGGATTGAAAGTGTTGGTTTGTGACGCAAATGGTAAGACTATGAGCACAACCACCAATGTAGTTTACAAGGAAGTCCTACAAAAAATGTAATGTTTTGCTTTTTGGTGGCCAAAATACTAATGTGTTTTATATGTGTTTTACTATTTTGGGAATGAATAACCATTGTTTTATATGTGTTTGTGGAATGGTTATATCAATCTTTTATGTTTATTTTAGATAATACGTTTGATGTGGTGATAAATTCTGACAACTTTATAATGTATATGTCTATTCTTATTAAAATAAGAAAATAAAACGAAAAACTTAAATTACCCGTGTGTTACACGGGTTATCAACTAGTATACTATTGTATGTATCCACCTAAAAAAATTCCTTTTATATATATCAAACTTTATGTTTTAGTCTATTGTGTGTATTTTTGATACACACAATAGTATATTGGGGGATAGTTGGATACACATAATAGACTCAAAAATACACTTAATAGACTCAAAAATAAAGTTTGATATATACAAAAAGAATTTTTTTAGGTAGTTACACACAATAGTATATTAGGGATACTTGGATACATTTTAAAGAAGTAATCCCATAAAACAAATATACTAAAAAATGCATTTATTATAGTTATAGTAATTTAAGATACATCCAAATCAAATAACTCAATATTAATAAGTTTAAAATATATTTGAGAAAATTACGATTTTGCCATTGAATCGGGCTCGGGCCTTGAACCGGGTCCTTTGGGCCCACCGGGAACGGGGCGGGTCTTCAAATCATCCAAAACACAACCCGTGCTTGGACTGACAGACCATATCTGGGCCTTGGTCGGGCCAAGCTATGTCAGGATTTTCTTCGGGCTGGGCCGAACTTTTTGTCGGGCTTGGGCTGGGCCTGGATCGAATGCCCATCTCTACTTTAGATTAAAGGTGTCAAATATGTACTAAATTAAACCAAAGCAACCAATATTATAATAACCGAATCAGTTAAATTGGTAAGCAATATGTTTGGTCAGTAACAATTTACTAATTCTAGATTCTTGGTACAATATTGATACATGCTTTTTTAAAAGGGAATACTTCTTCAAAATGTATCAAACTATCCCCAATATATTATTGTGTGTATCAACCTATAAAAATTTATTTTGTATATATCAAACTTTATTTTTGAGTCTATTATGTGTATTTTTGATACACACAATAGTATATTGGGGGATAGTTGGATACACATAATAGACTCAAAAATACACATAATAGACTCAAAAATAAAGTTTGATACATACAAATTTTTTTTATAGGTTGATACACACAATAGTATATTGGGGATAGTTTAATACATTTTGAAGAAGTATTCCCTTTTTAAAACCACATTAATACAATGGGATTACTTCTTCAAAATGTATCCAACTATCCCCAATATACTATTGTGTGTATCAACCTAAAAAAATTCCTTTTGTATATATCAAACTTTATTTTTGAGTCTATTATGTGTATTTTTGAGTCTATTATGTGTATCCAACTATCCCCCAATATACTATTGTGTGTATCAAAAATACACACAATAGACTAAAAAATAAAGTTTGATATATACAAAAGGAATTTTTTTAGGTAGATATATACAATAGTATATTGGGGATAGTTGGATACATTTTGAAGAAGTAATCCCTAATACAATATCTTGTAGGTGGAGGAGATATAGAAAGTGTGTTGCACTTGATTCATAAGATTATATAGCATAATCTTATATATTATTTCACTTAACATACCTCTCCCATGACTTTTTGGACCAACCAAGCAACCAAATCTGTCCTTGCAAGTTTCTCTAAGCAAGTGAAATTTCCTTTTGTTAAAAGTGCAAAATATTACTACCGTACTTGTAGACAAAAGAGATATAGAAAGTGTGTTGTGCTTGATTCATAAAATTTGGTATATAATTAATCAACACTATTACTTACCTTACTGAGTAAGATGTAGTCCATTAAAACGACATTATATGCAACAAATTACCTATTGGATGCTAACAAATAAGATTCTCGATTGTTCATCGGATAAGATAGGTGACCTGGTAATAATTTATCATGTAAGCATTTGATAAACCATCGTTTAGCCTGCCTCTCATATTATTTTTCAGACCAACAAACCTGGGTCTATCCTTTCAAGTCTCTCTATATTTTGGAAGTAAATGATATTTTATTTTGTTGAAAATGCAAAAATAAGTGCTAAAGTACCAAGTAGTAAGAGATTCAAACTTTAATTTGGATTGAAGGGATCATCCCATTTAAGCCTTTTTCTTTGATGAATATTTTGGATTTTTGTTGCGTAATAATCACTTTAATTAGTTTTTAAAAAGTTACTAGTACTTCTCTAATCATAAATTGGGTTACATTTGATTTATCTTGTATTGTATCATGTTTACGATAAATTGTAGCCTATAATTTTTAAAAAGATTGCTATATATAACTGGTAGCATACTTTTCATTTTATTTGTAAAATCATTATATTTTTCAAAATTAAAGTTTTAGGTTATTTTGATAAAAGAAAATATACAATATCCCGATGATGTTCGATGATTTTTATTATGATTTCTCAAAATTTGGATGACTTAATAATCCATCTTTATTATGATTTCGATGATTTTGGATGACTTTATTAATAATCTTTTTAATTTGGATTATTTTTATAATTTTTTCTGTAATATACGCGGTTTAAGATCTTAACATTCAATCACTCAATTAAAAGTAAAAAAAAACATAATCATGCATTACAAGTTTTTTTCTTGTGTTAATTGGAGTCCAAAATAGACCACTTTAATCTCAAAAATCAACAACAAATTAGGATAAAAGTCATAAACTTAAGATTACAAAGTTCTGGACGGAATTGAAAGTGGCTAATGATGTGAACTTAAAGACTCTATTTCCCAGGTTATTCGCCCTCAAGATGAACAAAGACGTGATGTTTAAGGATCGATGGCAATTTATGAACGGACACTGGCAAGGAAATTGGTCCTGTAGAACAGATTTACGAGGCAGATCAGCTAAAGAACTCACGAATATGAAGATCACTCTATCAGCTATCGACTTTAGAACTCATGGGTATGACCTTTGGAGATGGAAAGAAGAGAAGAATGGCCAGTTCACCGTTAATAAATTGGTCAACCTAATCCAATCAAAGATGGTGCAGATAGATGATAATCCTCCAACCATTTTCTGGAATCCCCTCCTTCCAATAAAGGTACACATATTTATGTGGAGATTTTTGAATAATGGGCTTCCTCTTAAACATAATCTTTCAAGAAGAGGTGTCTCCATGGACGACCTAAACTGTCTGCTCTGTGGCGATGCGGAAAAAACCTACGACCATTGCTTTTTCAATTGCTCTAAATCGATCAACATTTGGCGAACGGTTTGGGCATGGTGTGATCAGTCAAATGCTAGTGCAAGGTTGGATTCTTTAAGCTCCTTCAAAATCTTTTTCAGTAAGTTGCATGGGAAGTGTTCCAAGATGGTAATCACCCACGCAATCTACTCGGTGTCTCTTTGGAGTTTGTGGTCTTGGAGGAATCGTATCTGACAGGATCTAAATATCAAGATCAGAAAACTTAATCAAAGAAGTTTGCGGAATAACACTTTGATTATATAAAGTAAACAATGGATTTGTAAAAACTGAATGTGTATTGATTCAAAAGCTTAATGATTACAAACACAAGCCCCAATCTGTTTGAATAGGCTCAAACAGACGTGCAACTCTTCTCAATTGCAGGGATTACAAGAACAATCTTGAGGCTCTAATTCTAAATCAAAAGCTAATAAAAACTCGTATCTAATAATGAAAAACTTATCAGCTATATATACGAATTACACGATAACAATAAGGAAACTAGATTTACAAGATAATCTCTAAAATATCTCCAACCAAAACGTATCTTGTCCATATCTTCAATCATCGCAATCCTTTCCTTATCTTCATCTTGTCAGCAGTGGTAAGACAAAAGCAGTGTTAACTTTCAACCAACAGTGGTAACTTTGTACAGGCAGTGGTAGTCTTCAAATGGCCTAGCAGTGGTAACATCTTTAAAGCCAGCAGTGTTAACTTCTCTGAATCAGTCCTAACAATCTCCCCCTAACTTAACTTTTGATTTTAATCAGAAATTAAGTTCTTCAACTGTTGCATGGCTTTCTTAATCATCTTAGCATGGTCTGAACTATTTGAGTCTTTCAGAAATTCTTGAAGCTTCTCCAACCCATACTCATGCATAGTTACTCTATCTTCAGCAGTAACCAAATTCAGAATTCCATCAAACTCTGCATTGCTTCTTTGTTTTCCATTGTTCCACTGCACAAAGTAGTATTTCTTGAAAATACCTCTTACTCCCCAAAGCACTACTTTTTCTTCTTCTGCAGTCTCATCTTCTTTCAAATCTGCTACCTGATTAGTCAGATTCTCAATGACTTCTTTCTCAAGTTCAGTCATAACAGACTTCTTACGTTTCAAAATTCCTTCTATCATCCTTCTTTCAAAGTCATACCTCTTATCCACCAAGAAGTAGCTTTTGACACCATTATCATAAGTGACAGTGGATACTCTATTTGCCTTGTAGCAGTTCCAAGCAACTACCTCTCCTTCTTTCACTTCACCTTTTTCCAGTCTCATGTTCTTCTTCTGCTTTTCCTCCTTGGCCTTTTCATAAGCAAACATAGTTTGAAGGTTATCTTGAACAAGAGCAGCCTCATCAAACCCAGTCATCTCTTTTATGCATCCAATCTCATACATCTTCTTTAAATCAGCAGCTGAAAGTTTTGTGAACATTCTGTAAACATTGGAGAACACTTCACTTGTTTGATCTTCTCTCACAATCCTGAAGAACACAACTTTATTGTCTTCAAAGCAATACCAATCTATCACTTTAGAAACTTCAGTGAAGATCTTTCTCTTCTTGGTTGATCTTTTATGAGCTATAGACTTCTTCCTCTTCTTCTTTGCTTGACTGATTTGCTTAGCCAATTTAGCAGTTTCCTTCTCTATCTGAGTTGGTTCTTTATCAACCTTCTTCTTCTCTGTTCCACTAGCAGTGGGAACCTTTTCTTCAGCAGTGGTAGTACCTTCAGCAGTGGTAACTACATCATGTTTTCTCTTACTTCTTCTCTGTTCATGGACCTCTTCCTTAACCTCTTCTTCAAGCATCTTTGTATCAGTTTCACCATCAGTCTTCTTCACAACATCAGTCTCCTTTCTAGCTTCTTCATAGTGCTCTTTGACTTTCTCAAAAGACCACTTTGAGAAGTATTGGACAGGTCTTCTAACAATTCCAGCCAAACTTCTCACCATTCTTCTTCTTTCTTCAGTTCTAGTCAATGGCTTGATAATCTTCTTCTTGATCTTTTCTTTCTCAACTTCCTTGTTGAACCTGTCTTGAAGTTTCTTAGCTGCAGCCTTTCCAGCCTTATCTTGCTGAGCTTGTTTCTTCTTTCTTTCCTTCTCTTCTTTATTCAATCTTTCTTGATCCTCCATACTTAGCTTCTTAGCAAGAGCTTCTGAAGCTTCAAATTCCAACACTTTCCTTTGAGCCTCAACAGCTTCATCATCAGTCTCAGGCTCAGCTTCTTCTATTACTTTCTCTTTTCCCTTGTCTTTTGGATCAACAGGGATTTCAATTTTCTTCTTTGTTACTTCAGGCTCTTTAATCACTACTCCCTTGGTTGGTTGAATTACCTCAGGCATTTTTACAAGTAACTCAGCAATTGTCATCTCATCCTCATTAATTTCCACTTCTGGTTCATCCCCTGTACCAGCATCAACTAAAGGTTCATTTGCAACCTTAGTTTCTTCATTCCTATCTTCTTTTTCAATCTCCCCCTTAGCACCTGCTTCCTCCAAAATTTCAGTCTCCCCCTTAGCACCTGCTTCCTTCAAAATTTCAGTCTCCCCCTTAGCACCTGCTTCCTCCACAATTTCAGGCAACTCATTATTAACATCAACAGGTTCATTCACAACAATTCTTTCCTTCTTTGGCTCCCCCTTAACCTCAGATTTCCTCTCCCCTTTGTGAATGCAACCAAAGTGGAGTACTTCTTCTTAAGAGCTCTAATAGTGCCTGTCATTGAAGCCATAGCAGCACCTTGAGCTTGAATTATCTTTGCTTGCTTAACAATTCTGGCATCATGCACCTTTATCAAATCATGTTGTGCAGTCACCAACTCCTCCAAAGTATCCAGCCGTGCCTCATGAGAACCATGATTCTCATCATGTACATGAAAAATATTCTCAAAGGCCTTCAAATCCTTGGCAATAGCTGTGAAATTGTCCATCAATTCCTTTTGTGAAAAACTGCCCTCACCAGGTTTAGGAGTGTGTACCTCCATTACTGGATCTTTGAGCTTTTTGACATTAGTCTTCAGCCTTGCTGAAGCACTAGATGCCCCCATGGTTTCTTGGCACCTGGGTCCTCCCTTTGATTTCTCAATAGGAGTTGCCGTAGTGGGGTATTAGCTATGTTCAAACTGTCCTGATGCACACCTTGTGCAACACCAGTAGTTTGAGCCTCACCAACCACATGCCCTTCCATCTCCTTAGAGGGCACCTTCTTTATACTTGAGTGGGGCATCACTCCAGGGGTTTCCCTTTCGATATTATCAGAAGGAGAGTGCTCCAACTGTTGGTTTAAAGGCTCTAGGGGTTTAGAACCAGGGGAGGAAGGAGCTCCCCTGTTCTTTCTGGTGTACTTTTTGAGTGTAGGGGTGGGGGTTGTATCAAGGGACTGAGGGATTGTATCAGTGATAGGTGTGGGTAGGTCATCAGTGGGAATGCTTGGTTGTGTGGGCTGCAAGCCTGATGCCTCACCTTGTGGGTGGTTCACTCTCATCATTGTAGAGAACAATGGAGTGAATTGGTCATTAGAGCCCTCTGCAGGTCTCTGCATATTGGCAAACACCTTATGACCAAGAGCAGAACTTTTATAGATGTCACCATGCATTGGTACAGCCGTCAATTCTTTGGTAATAACTTCTTGGACAAATCTTGGGAACATATAAAAAGTTTTGACCTTAGAATTATTAATGTTCTCAAGATTGTACACAAGATCATCAAAAATCATTTGTGAAAAGTTAAACACCTGATTAGTGGCCAAGCAGACCAAAGCAGAGGCAATGGTGCTGCTAAACTCACCAAAACTGGTGGTTTTCTTTGTAAAACAGTGTAATAGGGTATGCACAAAGAACCTCCACTGAGGGCAAAATTTACCCTTAAGGTATTTTAAAGAAGTGCGAGAGCCTGTATACCCCATTCTTACAAAAGATTCCATGATGACTGAGGGTGTAAGCATAGAAATACCTCCTTCGTCGTGTTGTTGAAGATGAAATCTGACTTTGCAGGGGTAAGGGTTAGTGATTGACCACAGATGGTGGTCTGAATGATTTTGACCCCTTCTTCTTCTTGAATGACTGCATTCGACCAGAAATCGTGCATATGTTGAATGTAGATTGTGGGATTGATGGTCGCGGCATAGGCAATATGAGATGATGCCAAGAAATCAAGAATGTCTTCAAACCCTTCGGAATTGGCATCTTTTGTGAAATATCCCACCTTATTGTGATCCTTGACGAAACACAGAGGATCCATGATCGATTTCGCAAATAAAACCCTAGAATCAGAATGAAAATCAGTACTCGATTGAAAGTTCAAGAACACAGATGGAGAAGAGATGCTAAATCGCAAACGTTTTTAGAGAAAAAGTTCAGAATAGCCGTTTGTGAAAAAGGCGGTCAAGTTAGGGCTTTTATAGTGAACTGATGAGCAGGGGTAACTACCACAAGCAGTGGTAACGAACACACGTAACAGTGGTAAAATTACACTTGCAAAGATATTCGTTAAAAGCAGTGGTAAAAGTCACAAGCAGTGGTAATCACTCATGCTAGGTGAAAAGCAGTGGTTAAATATACTAGCAGTGGTACCATGCGCGTGTGCAGTTAAAAGCAGTGGTAAAGTGTAATAGAAGTGGTACCATGCATGCGCAGTGGTAAAAAGACACATATAGCACCAGCGGTGGTAAAGATCAATCAGTGGTAAAAAAAGCCAGCGGTGGTAATATGCGAATGAGTTAGCAGTGGTAATGTGTGAATGTGCTAGCAGGGTTAATGTGCGAGTGTGCGAGCAGGGGTAATGTGCGACACTAGCAGTGGTAAAGACTTAGACATGAAAATCATGTATTGTGACATGGACACTTCTAGTAGAAGTAATTCCAACTAAGCAGTGGTAACATCCTCATGCGTTGTTTGATCAATCTAAGACCTTCACCATGAATCTGCAACATTCAAAAACTCATTAAAATACCAAAAGAAATAAAACAAAAAGGAAGAAAGTATACAGAGAAATTACAAATAAAAGGGTAATTAAAGAGAAGGGTTATTCAGAGTTCATCATTCCAACACCTGTAACAAAAAATGTAAACTTGCCAACATCAAAAGCTTTTGTGAACAGGTCTGCATATTGATCATCAGTGTGAACTTTCAGAACTTGAATTAACTTCTTTTCATTACAGTCTCTAATAAAGTGGTACTTGATCTCTATATGTTTGGTCTTGGAGTGCTTGACTGGATTGTTCACAATACTAATAGCACTGTTATTGTCAATGTAGATTGGTGTCTGCAAGAAGGAAAGACCATTGTCTTGCATCTGATTCTGAATCCATAGAACTTGTGAACAGCATTGAGATGCAGCTATGTATTCAGCCTCTGTAGTTGACTGTGACACAGTGGTCTGTTTCTTGCATTGCCATGAGACCAATCTTCCTCCCAAAAATTGACATCCTCCTGATGTAGACTTTCTATCCAAGTTTGCTCCTCCATAATCACTATCTGTGTATGCCACTAAGTCAAAGGAGGGATCAGTGGGATACCACAGTCCCAATCTTGGTTGGCCCTTCAGATATTTGAATATCCTTTTGACTGCATGTAGATGAGACTCCTTGGGCCTAACCTGAAACCTGGCACAAACACAAACAGCAAACATAATATCAGGTCTAGAAGCTGTAAGATACATTAATGATCCAATCATGGATCTATAATGGTGAACATCAACTTCCTCCCCCTCAACATCAGCAGTAAGAGGTTTATGAGTTTCTATTGGAGTGCTTGCTGGCTTTGCATCATTCATTCCAAACTTTTGAAGCATGGATGCAACATATTTGGACTGATTGATGAATATTCCTTCAGGCTTCTGCTTGACCTGCAAACCAAGAAAGAAAGTTAGTTCTCCCATAGAACTCATCTTAAATTTCTTGTGCATCAGTTCCTCAAACTCCTTGCACATATCATCCTTTGTAGATCCAAAGATGATATCATCAACATAAATCTGCACTAGAAGCATATCAGTCTTAGTTCTCTTGATGAACAAGGTCTTATCAATGACACCTCTCTCAAATTTGTTTTCCAACAAATATGAGGACATGGTATCATACCAAGCCCTAGGTGCTTGATGAAGACCATACAAAGCTTTCTTCAACTTGTAAACTTTATCAGGGTATTTGGGATCTTCAAACCCTGGTGGTTGACTGACATATACTTCATCTATAGTGCCATAAAGAAAGGCACTCTTGACATCCATCTGATAGACTTTGAATCCTTTGTAAGATGCAAATGCCAAGAATAGCCTGATTGCTTCAATTCTAGCAACAGGTGCAAATACATCATCATAGTCTATGCCTTCTTCTTGAGTATATCCATGTGCTACCAATCTGGCCTTGTTTTTGATAACAATGCCTCTCTCATCAGTCTTGTTTCTGAAAATCCACTTAGTGCCAATGACTCTGTGTCCTTTTGGTAAATCTACCAGATCCCAAACATGTTGTAGGACAAACTGCAGCAACTCCTCTTGCATGGCCTCTATCTAACTTGGGTCCTTCATTGCATCATAGGCCTTCTTGGGTTCTGTTTGTGAGAGGAAAACAGAAATCATGCTCAAGTGTGGATTGGGAAGGGATTTACTCTGCTTCCTTGTAATCATAGGAGACTGAATGTCCCCTATTACCAGTGTAGGTGGATGATTCTTTTGTGTTCTTGTAAGATGCAGGGGTTCTTCAGTCAGATCCACCCCTAGATTTGAATCATTCACTTCTGGTTCTTGATCCCATTGAGGTCCCTCTTCTAAAGCAGGTATGTCTTTTGTGTTCTTGCCTAAGTGAGTTTTGGTATCAAGAATTGTGCAAGGACACCCAAATGGTTGTAAAATCCTATATAGGGTTTCTTTTTCTCAAAAAGTTTATAGGGTGTCTTGCCTTTTGATTTGACTATAAGAACTCTGTTTTGGACATAACAAGCAGTGTTAACTGCTTCTGCCCAGAAAGTGATTGGAAGTTTAGAATCAGCCAACATAGTTCTTGCAGCCTCAATTAGTGTCCTATTTCTCCTCTCAGCAACACCATTCTGTTGAGGAGTTCTAGGAGCACTGTATTGTCTCTCAATACCTTTTTTCTCACAAAAGCTATTCAAATCAGCATTCTTGAATTCAAAGCCATTGTCTGATCTAATGACTTTTACCCTAAGGTTTGTCTTGTTTTCCACTCTGATCACAAAGGGTTTGATCAGTCCACTTGTCTCATCCTTTGTTCTCAGAAAGTAAACCCAAGTAAACCTAGAGTAATCATCAACTATCACAAGACAATAGGATTTCTTGCCTATACTCATCACATTGGTAGGACCAAAAAGATCCATATGCAGTAACTGTAAAGGTGATGAGATAGTGTTTACTTCTTTGGACTTGTGTGAGTTTTTGTGTTGCTTGCCTTTGAGACATGCTACACAATGATCATCACTTGAAAATTCCTTGGCAGGCAAACCTCTTACAAGGTTGTTTTTGACAAGTAAGTTCATGTTTTTGAAATTCATGTGGCACATCCTCCTATGCCACAGTGATGATTCACTCACAGATGCTTTTGAGAATAAACAGTTTAAGGATGATAAAGAAGAAGCATCTTCAATGTCCAAACAGTAAACATTATCCTTCCTAGGTGTTCTTAACATCACTTTACTCTCATCTATCTTGTAGCCAGGAGCAAGAAAGAGACATTCAGTATCAGTGAAAAATACACCAAACTTCTGTTTTGCATATATTTTTCATCATTTTTCATGCATTAGTTAGTTTCTTTTTCCTTTTAGTTATTTAGCTCATGCATATTTTCCGTCTATTTTGCATTTTTCCGTTTTAAAGTGCGAGTGTTTAGTATTGGTGCATTAACCGGGTGTTTGAGCTTATTTGTATAGGAAATTGGTTTAGATGGTGACGATGTGCGCGATGAAGCCAAGGAGGATCGAGAGGTGGTTCGAGATGATTTGGTGGACAAGGATGCGGAGGCTAAAGGCGATGGAGTGAAGACGGATGAAAGAAGCGGTGAACCGGAGTTAGGAGCAAAGATGGAACAAAAGAAGTGAAGAAGCAGCTAGCTAGCGATCGCTAGCTATTCTGGCTAGCGATCGCTAGGGTCGCAAACCACCCCCCGCGCGTTTTTCCTGTTTTGGCCGTTTTTGACTTTTCCTAGAGTATAAATGCTGTTTTTGACTGGTTTTGTTGACAGTTTTTAGTTCCACTTTGATAACAACTTTTTGAAAGAATTTTGGTGGGATTTTGGATCTAAGGAGCTAGGGTTTCACTTTTGGGAGGAGCTCTACTAAGCCTTGGATGAGAGCTTCAAATTCTTCATCAATGGTGGCTTGATCTTCCTTGATGAACCTAGTACATCCTTGAGCTATTAGTATCTCCTTCCCTATTTCCTTTAAGCATTTTGATTAGTGTAATTGTTGAATTGAATGTTTAGATCTATGAATTTGATGTTCTCATGCTTAATTTCTGCATTTGTAGTTTAATTGCTTTAATACTTGTCTTCAATTTGAGTAGATTTCCTTAATTAGGTAGTTTGTGATTTGATTAGTTGATTGCATGTAGTTGTGGTATGTTGTTAATGGTGATGATGTTGATTAGTTCTCTTTGTTAGTTTTAGGCAAGTAGATTAGGTTAATTGAATGATTCATTTGTATCTTGATGCATGTTGATTTCAATTGTAAATCTAGGATTTAGATCTCATTTGATTAGGATATTATGTGTTTAATATAGATCTAGGTCAAGTAATTGTGCGTGTTTAGAAATCGATATCGAATCACGATCGATAAGTCTCGATCAATTGATGCATTTCATAACAAAAGTGAATCATCGATGGAGATGTGATTCGTTTAACGGAAGTTAGTGATCTTTCGATATCGATGATTTACGATAATTTTTAACAACGGTTAAGTGGACGGAAGTTCGTTAACACGTTCGATGAATTGATCGAGAGCTTACGACCGCGTCATGGAAATAGATGTAGGTTGTAAATTGGAACGTTTCCGGACGACGTTTTCATAGGAAATGATACGGAAGTAATCATATTTCTAGGGAAACGGTCTAGTTATCTCGGAAGAGGAATAGATATTTTCTACGGAATCCACTTAGCGATCGGGATACGATATCCATATTTCCTTACTCGTGTTTGTTCGTGTCTCGTGTTTGTTCGTATGTGTTTGTTTTCTTGTTTTCGCATGCTCGTTACTTGTTCAAATGTGTTCGTTGTTCCTTTTTCGCGTAGCGAGATGTATATGTCGTAGAATAGTTCAAGTTCGGGAATTGGTTTCTAGCTAAAAGAGGAAACACCTACTTAACTATTCTACGACATATACATCTCGCTACGCGAAAAAGGAACAACGAACACATTTGAACAAGTAACGAGCATGCGAAAACAAGAAAACAAACACATACGAACAAACACGAGACACGAACAAACACGAGTAAGGAAATATGGATATCGTATCCCGATCGCTAAGTGGATTCCGTAGAAAATATCTATTCCTCTTCCGAGATAACTAGACCGTTTCCCTAGAAATATGATTACTTCCGTATCATTTCCTATGAAAACGTCGTCCGGAAACGTTCCAATTTACAACCTACATCTATTTCCGTGACGCGGTCGTAAGCTCTCGATCAATTCATCGAACGTGTTAACGAACTTCCGTCCACTTAACCGTTGTTAAAAATTATCGTAAATCATCGATATCGAAAGATCACTAACTTCCGTTAAACGAATCACATCTCCATCGATGATTCACTTTTGTTATGAAATGCATCAATTGATCGAGACTTATCGATCGTGATTCGATATCGATTTCTAAACACGCACAATTACTTGACCTAGATCTATATTAAACACATAATATCCTAATCAAATGAGATCTAAATCCTAGATTTACAATTGAAATCAACATGCATCAAGATACAAATGAATCATTCAATTAACCTAATCTACTTGCCTAAAACTAACAAAGAGAACTAATCAACATCATCACCATTAACAACATACCACAACTACATGCAATCAACTAATCAAATCACAAACTACCTAATTAAGGAAATCTACTCAAATTGAAGACAAGTATTAAAGCAATTAAACTACAAATGCAGAAATTAAGCATGAGAACATCAAATTCATAGATCTAAACATTCAATTCAACAATTACACTAATCAAAATGCTTAAAGGAAATAGGGAAGGAGATACTAATAGCTCAAGGATGTACTAGGTTCATAAAGGAAGATCAAGCCACCATTGATGAAGAATTTGAAGCTCTCATCCAAGGCTTAGTAGAGCTCCTCCCAAAAGTGAAACCCTAGCTCCTTAGATCAAAAATCCCACCAAAATTCTTTCAAAAAGTTGTTATCAAAGTGGAACTAAAAACTGTCAACAAAACCAGTCAAAAATAGCATTTATACTCCAGGAAAAGTCAAAAAACGGCCAAAACAGGAAAAACGCGCAGGGGGTGGTTTACGACCCTAGCGATCGCTAGCCAGAATAGCTAGCGATCGCTAGCTAGCTGCTTCTTCACTTCTTTTGTTCCATCTTTGCTCTTAACTCCGGTTCACCGCTTCTTTCATCCGTCTTCACTCCATCGCCTTTAGCCTCCGCATCCTTGTCCACCAAATCATCTCGAACCACCTCTCGATCCTCCTTGGCTCCATCGCGCACATCGTCACCATCTAAACCAATTTCCTATACAAATAAGCTCAAACACCCGGTTAATGCACCAATACTAAACACTCGCACTTTAAAATGGAAAAATGCAAAATAGACGGAAAATATGCATGAGCTAAATAACTAAAAGGAAAAAGAAACTAACTAATGCATGAAAAATGATGAAAAATATATGCAAAACAAAATACCCACAAGCGAAAGAAAAACAAATCACACAAAATAAAAAACGACACTCTCCACAAAGTTTATACCAAATAGAACTAATCCTCAATAAACATGCTCAAATAAGTCGGCTTTCCGTATCAAATTACAATAGATTACAACAAGCTAAAATCGTTATTCGAAAGGATTCTCAAGTACCCAAGTGCTCAAACCTTTGCAAACCGAATTAACAAAACATAAACATATATCACCAAAGATTTCGCTAAACCTCATAGCCACTAGGGGAAGGGCGGTGATCAAACTCGGACGGATGCTCACGTTATCGCTCTAAACACTCATGTGTATAAGGGTTAGTGTATACTCTCGAAAACCTTCCCAATCAAGTGTACTTTTGACGCGTTTGACATGATTCTCAAATCTAATAATTCTAATAAATCGCATAAAAATGAGGACTTTTTGGGTTGGCTACGGGTTAGGGTGATTCGGGAATGATAAAAGGCTTTATAAAGTGGTTTATGGGTTGATTATTCGAAATTTTTTCGGTTTACACACTTAAGTCAATTCCTAAAGCAAATGGATCAAACTTATTAAAATGCAAACTACACTACACTAATCTATCTTTTATTCCATATGTTTTTTTTTCTCTTTTCTTTTCCTTTTGTTTTTTTTTCTTTTTCTTGTTTTTTTTTCTTTTTCTATTTTGCTCTTTTTTTTTTCTTCTTTTTTTTCTCATATATATATTTTTTTCTTTTCTCTTTTTTTTTTCCACAACCCACAAGCTATGCTTGTTTTAGGGGTTCCTATCTATCTAGATACAACTAATGTCCAATCCAAAATGCTTTTCGGAAATCAACTAAGTGTGCATTTTCATGGTTTAAAGGGGTTTGAAAGGAAAAGGTTAAGGCTTGGCTCAAAAGGGGTGACAAAAGGGAAAAACTAATCAAATTTTTTTTACAAAGGATAAAGAAATGAAGGCCTCTATGCAATCTATAAGAATTTTAAATTAAGAATTAAGTCAAATGACTAAAGTTACAACTCAACGGGAAGTACACACAAGAAGCGAAAGTGGGGATTGATTGTGAATGTGTCAATCCAAGGCTCAAATCCTCACTAGGTTAATCCATCCGAGCGTCACAAATTGATGTAGGGGGCTACGAAAATAAAGCTAGTCCTAGGGTCAATATGAAATGTAAAGCTAATCGGTAAGCGCGAGTGACAAACTAAGGCACAAGAGAAATTCCTAACTAAAACGACCCTCGCAAGTAGTAATGAATTGTAATATCATACAAGAAGGCCTCTTATTCAATTATGCCTAAGAAGATAAGCACATATTTGTCAAACAAAGTGGAGAAGTATCAAAAAGAGAATAGAAAATAAAAATAAGGAAAGAAAAATGAAAAAAAATAAAGTACAAACACACACACACAAAATAAAGAAAAATAAGACCTAAAACCTAAGACACCACCCACAAGCAAAACTGAGCATAGTCCTCGATGCTCATGAGTAGATGAATGCAATGAATGAACCTATATGCAAACCTATATGCAAAGAAAAAAATAAAAAGGAAAAGTGCGAGGATTAAGCCCCACCGGAACCACCGGCTCCGTCGTGACCGGGGCCACGATAACCATGATACCCGTGAAATCCATAATAATCGTAAAAACCATGCAAAGATTGTTGCATGCTTCGGATTAGGGCATTGGTGTCGTTGAGTGCATTAGTGTTCTCGGCGATGGCTTGGGTGTTATTATCCACCCGAGTGCTAAGATCGTTAAAACGAGCTACGAAATCGAAGTCCTCGGGAAAATTAGGAACTTGATGTTGTGGTGGAGCTTGGTGTTGTGCGGGAGGAGGAGGAGGAGGTACAACACCATTGTCGGGAGGATAAGACCAATTAGTGGTGTCGACATTGGTGCCTTCGGGGTTCGGTAAATAAGAGTGGTGCTGAAAAGTGTTCCCAAATCGCCAAGAATAACGATTTCCCGCGGTACGGACCATGTGCATATTTTGAAGAGCGGCAATACAAAGGGAATCTAACCCATGAGCTTTTTCTTGGGTATCATCAACTTCAAGATTGTGTTGACAATGGTCTATGAGGTAAGTGATAAGACCACCGCACACGATGATACCACCGGCTTGTTGCCGCTCAAATTTGTGTGCAATGAACGCTCCTACATCTAAGGTAAGAGTACCCGGGTGAATCATGGCGAAAAGGAAATTGAGCTCACCACTCAAGACGGTGCCGGCATCATGGCGGCCAAGAATGGTTGAGGTCAAAATGCGGTGAGTTATACGAAGAAGCGGATGAAGGACATGTGTAGCCTTAGCGCCTTGCGCGGAATAATGGACAAGCCTACCGGAGATAGTGCCCCAAAAATCGGATTGATTGAAATCAATATCCGGATCGTCGGTCGGTACGAGGGCATCCCGGTGAGCCACGCACCCAAAGATGCGTGAAATGTCCGCAAAAGTTAAAGTGTAATCTCGGCTATTATGTCGGAAGGAGATGAAACGCCGTGGCACATGAATTCGAAAACTTGAAAGAAATTCAAGTGTAGTGCGTTGGTACGTGTATGCGTGCACGGAGAAAAGTCCAAGACACCCTATGTTGTTCAAAAGAGTGCGAACACCATCGGTGAGACCGAGGTATTGTAGGGCGAACGGATCAACAAACTTAGTGGCCTCGATACCCGTTTCGACAAAGCATCATAGTGATTGCGTTGGGTAGCATCTTTAAAAGTGAAACCGGGATCAATAGATTGTGATGCAGCGGTACCGGAAGATTGACCCTTTTGGGCCTTTGCGTGTTTACCGCCGGTTGCCGTGGTTTTGAAACGCTTCATAGCGAGTGTGTGAAAAGTGCGTGAATGTGAGGTGCAAAGATACCGCTAGAACGAACACAAACCACAACCCACAAGCAATTCCAAACAATAGCAACTAGATTAACAAAGAGAGCAAAATTAACACTAAAAACTAACACAAAAACTAAGATTAACTACAAAAAAGAAACAAAAATAACTAGTTAAACTAAGAGTATGGAAAGATTATACCAAACACTTTGAGAGATGTAAAAGTGGTGAAAGTTGTGTGCTTGATGATAATCCTTGCAAAAACGTCCTCCAAAACCCGAAAGAGACCCAAAATATGATGATTAATCGTGGAAATTGAAGCTTTAATTGGGTTTGAAAAATTGGGGAAAAGGTTTGAAATTTGGAAGAAAATGGGAAAAAGTGGTGAAATTGGGGTTTTGGAAGGTGGAGATGATGTTTAATGGAGGTTTGGAAGTGAATGGAGGTTAAATCCGGCGAGAATGGTGGTGAAAAAGGTGGTGGTCGGCGGCTGGTATGGTGGCAGGCGCGAGGGAGAGAAGGAGAGATAGAGGCTAGGGTTTGAATGAGGAAGAAAGAAAAAGAAAACGGTTTTTATTCGAAGCTAGCGATCGCTAGCTGTGATCCCTAGCGATCGCTAGGCGCGCTCACGGTCGAGAGGCAAGTCGCGAACTGGAACAGAAACTTGGGTTTTACGCCTAGCGATCGCTAGCCTGATGACCTAGCGATCGATAACACCTGTTTTTTTTTTTTTTTTTTTTTTTTTTTTTTTTTTTTTTTTTTTAAACAATTGAAAAATGAAAAAGAAAAAGAAAAAGAAAAGGAAGAGAAAAATAAATAGAGAATTGACGGAAAGGGGGAGAATGGCTCGTTTACCGTCTCGAGCTTGACCGAGAATTATAAAAGAGAGAAAAGAGAGAGAGAGAGAGAGTTGCTCGGTGGTGGAAAGTCAAAGGATTGACTTTAAGACCCGCCACTTTGCGGAGGTGCGGGAATCGGAATAGAAACGGGACTCGGAATCGGGGTACCGGCTTGATAAAGCTTGAGTCTTTGACCGTTTACCTTAAAAACTCGGGACTCGCACGACACCTCGACGGCTCCGTATGGAAAGACATGGACAACGGTGAACGGACCCGACCATATAGTACGAAGTTTTCCGGGAAAAAGTTTGACACGTGAATTGTAAAGGAGAACAAGATCTCCTTCTCGGAATTCTCGACGGACGATACGGTTATCATGCCACTTTTTGGTTTTTTCTTTGAAAATACGGGAACTCTCGTAGGAATCTAATCTTAACTCATCTAGCTCACTCAATTGCAAAAGACGACGCTCTGCCGCATCTTTATAATCAAAGTTCAAGGCCTTGACCGCCCAAAAAGCGCGGTGTTCGAGTTCGACCGGGAGGTGACACGCTTTGCCGTATACGAGTCGATAAGGAGAGGTGCCAATCGGAGTTTTGAATGCGGTTCTATACGCCCAAAGCGCATCATCAAGCTTGATTGACCAATCTTTCCTAGATGAGGCTACGGTTTTCTCGAGAATGGTTTTCAACTCACGATTGGATATTTCAACTTGACCGCTTGTTTGAGGATGATAAGGAAGACCGACCCGGTGTTGAACACCGTACTTTTTCAATAAAGACTCAAACTTTGACTCGATGAAATGACTTCCACCATCACTAATGATTATCCTAGGTACACCGAAACGTGGAAAGATGTTACGTTTAAGAAACTTGGAAACAACCCGAGAATCGTTCGTAGGCGAGGCGATGGCCTCGACCCACTTGGATACATAATCGACGGCCACGAGTATATATCGATTTGAATAACTTGACGGAAATGGGCCCATGAAATCGATGCCCCACATGTCAAACAACTCGACCTCAAGGATATAATTGAGGGGCATCTCGTGACGACGCGAGATGTTGGGTTTTTGGTGGACCTCGGACCAAACTAGTACGAGTCACGGTTCGAAAAACAAACTGTTAATTCGAACATCAAACCAAACTGGTTTGATCAGCGGAAGCATAATTGTGTAAAAACCCGAAAGCACATGATCTTTTATTGTTTATCTAAATAGTTACATAATCCGGGGTTTAGAAAGCTTACCTGAATTGCTTGAGCTTGATCCACCCGTGATGGACCTTACGAACGACCTTCTAGCCGGTTACAACTCCAAATTTCCGAACACCCGAACAGAACCCGAACTTCCTCCGGATTTGTGATTGGCGTCGATCAAGGGAGAGAGAGAGAGAGAGGTTTTTCGGTTTCTATGGTTGGGAGTGAATAGTGAGTTATCAATTCAATGAATGAAAAAGGTTTAACCATAGCTGGATATATATATAACTGAATAAACACAATCTGTATCATATTCAGTTTCCTTTTTCTATAATTATCCATAAATAAATCTTTCTTCTTCACCAAGAAAGATTATTTCCATATATACAACTAATATATTAGTCAGGATAATTACCACATATATATTTAACTAATATATATATTTACCATATATAACAAATATTAATTAAAACCAGTTATATATTTATTTAACTAATAAATATATAATCCCTGTTTAATTAATAATAGAAACCTTTAACTTTGGAGTTTCTTACAGAAAACACCCAATAGATTTATAATTGACTATTATAAATCTTTTCTCTCTATACTGGAGTTATCTTACTTGTTCGTTTTACAGGCCTCACAAGTGTGACCCTCAAGTGTCTTATAACATTGGATGTGTAGTCTGGTTTGTCAACTTCTGCACATAATTACTAACAGACTCCCACTTGTGCAAGTTGGCAATACCGGCTTGACCACACGGACCTAAGGAGGCCCCTAGACAGGCACTTAGGCTAACCAGGTTATAAGCACTCTTATACCCAGGTAGGTGATATCATCCCTTTTAAAGGATATAACATTTATGAACACACTGTTCACAAATCGGGTATAACTAGGCTTTTCCTTTTGCAACACGATATTTCAATTTTGAGTATGAGCATGGATACAGTCAACTCAGAATACTCAAGATTATGTTCATGACTATCCGACTTCCAACTGATTGGTAAACGACAAAGAACAAATCAGTTCGTTTGGGCATGGCCATGCACTTCATCAGTTCTTGTAGTCAGTCAAGGGGCCCGGAAATATCTCTCTTCATAGAAGAGGTGCAAATCCCTTCTTGCATATCTGCATTTGTCACCACGACTTCCGCTGAATCTAGTTACGCCCCGTATGACCACCCTGTTACGGTGTGATGTTAGAACGTACTAAGTATCCAGTAGTCCCCGTGATTCCAAACCAGATACCTCAGGTATTGAGGACAACCTACTGTGAGATTTACTTATGACAAAATCCATGAAGTAATCTCAACCAGCGGATCACATCCGATATTCGCTGCTCTATCGAATATCCGTGCAGTTTTTTTGGTCTACATTGCTTGTAGCTGTTACTCTGATTTATAACTACCCAAAAACTCACGATGACTTTAAAACCCTATCAGGTTCCCACCTTGATAAGTCGTCACGGATAATTTCAAATAAAACTTATACTAGTTTTATTCCCGGATCAAAAACATGCTAAGTATAAAAGAAACAAAGAAACTAATTTTGTATAGTCCATATTCCACTCTGTAATAATAACAAAATTAATAGCATTTCTAAGTTACTTTTATGGTGTCTATTCAATATGTACTTATACTGATTTAAATGAAGTATCACCTTCCTTCAATTTAAACCCTTTGATTAGTGTTTACCATCCTAATCAAAGAAACAACCAAAAACAACACAAGTTATTAGATAATATTTTAACTTGGTTCTGCTAGTTTTGTTTTGCAAACACATTTAAACAAAAACTAGACTTTTCTTTACCATATTGCCTAAATCTTGGAGATACTGAAATAACTCCAAGTTTCTTGAATATGTAAAGTAAATTCCGCAACTTTCCTTAGTTGCTGTGTAGATAAAGATTTCTTCCTGAAATCTGATAAAATTTCCATCTACCAAGCTGGTAAATTTCAGGAAATTTATTCTAGTGTTCTACAACACTTGATGGTCTAAAAAGATACTTGAATATCTTTATTATTACAACACATATAATTATTGATTTTCTTAAAGTCAAAATTTTGACTTTATTGTTTCAAAACTTTGAAACTCTTGATCTAAAACCTTTTTTTTTTGACTTAAAAGAATAGATCATATTTCTCATGAATTCTTATCCTCTCTGGATTATGAATTCCTAGAAATACAGATCAATAATATAGCTTTTATTCTTTATCGGAAGCATAGATAGAGAATAAATTGGGCTCCCACTAACCTATATGAAAACTGACTATTACTTAAATTTAATGCTTCATTGACTCAGTCAAGACTTGACTATTTAGTCAATTTTTATTTTTAAGTAATAAGTTTAAAACTATAAACTTGAATTTTACTATTCATAAAACTTAACTGGATCTTATTAGATCCCTAATTCCAAAACTTGGAATTTACTAGTTTTATAAATACTGATATTATCAACGTCATCTGTGATAATATCCTAAATTCCCTTTTAAAACATATGAGTAATTTGAACTTGACTACAATATACCTGTTATAGTCATATTACTCGTAAATGTTTTATTCCAAAAACACATTCCTATAAAATAGTACTTCGTGTGTTTTTTTTTTGACAATTTTCATAAATATTACTTCGAATTATCAAATTTTGAAGTATATTTGTTAGTGTGGTAGACAATATCTAGGATCAACAAATTGAATCAAGTCTATCTTGACTTAGGTTCAAGGCAAAATTAGATATATATAAATCAAGACAATAATTTTAAATTTAAAATACCAAAATCCCATAAATTTAAAAACAACCAATATTTCAAAACTATCCAAAATAAAATGTTTTAAAATAATCTTAAAATGTCTTGATAATATCTAAAAGAAATCTTGTCTGATCCTCAGGACCCGGGCACTTCATTTCTCCTGATCACCTGCAATCATACATTTGCTCTAGGTGTCAGTTAACTTGTAAACTAACAAGTAGTAATGATAAACTGAAGCAGTCATAAAACATCCAAGGTGTTTATACCTGTTTCATGACGCTTCGGGCAATTCTGTCTCCAATGTCCGACCTCATGACACCTGAAGCATCGATTCTCGGTCTTTGCTTTGTTGACTTTAACCTTTTTGCCCTTGCCCTTGCCTTTTCTATTGTCAACGGCCTTTGGAACACTCTGGTTGACCTGAACCTGGTCCTTGCCCTTGCTGGTGTTCCTTTGCCCTCTTTTCTTCTTCACTCCTCCATCCCTGACCATCAGAACATCTTTGGTCTTGGTCCCCGTCCCCATACTTTGTTCAGCAGTTTTTAACATGGAGTGCAATTCAGCTATGCTCCTTTCCATGTTGTTCATATTAAAATTCATCACAAACTGCTTGTAATCATCGGACAATGAATTGAGTATGGTATCCGTTGCCAACTGCAACGGAACTGGGTGACCTAACCTCTCTAGGTGGTCAAGTAGCCTCTTCATTTTCATAACGTGGGCACTGACAGAGGTCCCCTTGGCCATTTTGCACGCGTTTAGAGCCCTTGTGGCATCATAACGCTCTGTGCGAGCTTGCGTTTGAAACATGTCCCTCAACTGGCGGATCATGTCGTAAGCATTAGTGTTCATGAGCCCTGTTTGTAGTTCTGGGCTCATAGTCGCAAGCATCAAGCAGCCAACATCCAGCAAATCATCCGAACGCTTTTGATAAGCATTTCTGATTGCCGTACTGGCATTTGCTGGTGGGGCCTCACCTAGAGGTTCTTCTAGGACATACCACTTTCTTTCGTGCCTGAGCACAATCTGGAGATTGCGCTCCCAGTCGAGAAAATTTGGACCAGTGAGTTTGTCCTTTTCTAGGATCGAGCGAAGAGAAAGGTTATTGGTGTTGGTAACCGTGTTTGCCATCTACACATTTAAAAACTTGGTTTTAGTACCTTTGAATAAACGGTTCCGAATAAATATCAATAAACCCTAAAATGATAATTATCGGACTAGGATCCTTATTTCATACGTCCTGATGTGTGGTCACGCCTCACCAGATCCGTACTATTTCGGTAGGTAAGGACTTTTACCAATCATATCTAACTGACATGACTCCTAGATCTTTTCGGGACATCGGATAAAACCGTACATGTTTTAGTCCCTCTTAGTGCTCTTTGGCCCGGTACCACCCGGTGAATTGTAACAACTACCAAAATAGATCTCACCATTTTGAACTGGATGTACTCTGGTCGGTACCACCCGATATCGCAGAGTCTTTTCATCCCCTTCAGTTTGGGGTTTGAACGTGGGTGCTAAAGGTTCGACTCCTTCGAGCCCCAACGTACCTTACGCCAAAGGTGTCCACAAATGGGTTGCACTACTGATCTATGATTTTATGGGTTTTAACTAAGTTTTTGAAAAACTTTAAATTTCCAGTATTTTTAAAATCGCTATTAAAAGCTGATTGTCTTAAAGGCATTTGTTGTTCTAAAACTAACTGTTTTAAGAAACAACCGATGTTTAAAACTAACTGTTCTAAAACTTACTTGCTAATAAAACTAACTGTTTTAAAAGCATGTCTCTTATAAGAAAACAATCTTATAATGGTTTTAAAAATAATTTTACCATCTAAAAATGTTCATAAAATGGTAATTTTAGGTTTTTAAAACCAACCTCGTGATATAACTAGTTTTATAAAATAAGACCTAATTTTAAAAAACATTTGATAAAACCTAAGCATGTAATATCAATAATCACGAGCAAGCATAATAATCACAATCATGCAGTTAAAGAAACAAAAACAAGCAATTATTGATTTGCCAATTAATTCCTAAAGGACCAAAATTGTCCTAAAACTATTTTCCTCCGTTTTCCCCGCGTGGCTCCGATCTCCTTGCGTAGCTCCCACTGGCCTCGGCATATCTTGACGGAACTCCGGGAAAAGAAAAAGAAAAATCTATCCTAAAGGTCATTTTGCAAGTTTCCAGGGTTGAAAGTGGCACCCAGGTTTCTCCAAATAGATTAAGTGTCTAAATTGGCATTCTTTATAATTACTATAACATATATATATACTAAGCAGATATATATTAACATTTAACCACGCAAGTTTTATAGAGCAATAAAGCATATAAAATAAAGCATTAAACAATCCTAGATCCGTTAAAATTATTCTGTTTATCATAAACCATGGTATTAACTGATTTATAAAAACAAACTGTTTTATAAACCAAAACTGATATTTTAAATCTGAAAATTGATCTTTTATAAAATCTCCAAGATTTATATACTATAAATCTTTTTTCATAAAACACAACCAATTTTTCTAAAATACTCGCTTTTAATTATCTTGTTTAAACCAACCGTTCCGAACGAACTTGTCGAAACATTAAACACTGGCCCGTGAACCGTGTCATTTATTCGATCAGACAGTCGAAAAAGATATCGGGCCAATTTGACCAAAATGGGTCAAAACAACTTGGTTTAATAAAACATAATTTTATAAATTTGTTAAGAATTAAATCCCTTAAAACAATTTTATGAAATTAATTTTGGGAAAAAGCCTAAAAACCCGATAAACCTAATTGGGCCTATAACGTGGCTCAAAAGTCCATGGTTAAGCCCATTATCGAAAAACGACAAGTTTTTGGGCTTGGTCACCGCAAACCCGGCAATGTTACCAAAACGTGGCCATTGTCACCGTCGCTAGACCATCGTTGGTCGACAAACGAACAAAACGCCGCCGCCGCCACCTAGGGTTTTCCATGGCGGTCGGCAGACGCCGGATAACAACCGTCACCACTGTGACCGCCGTATCTAGTCGTCGATTGGAAACAACAAACAACACCGCCCACCGCCGCTGCAGTCGCCATTAGGCGAGAGAGGGCTTCGGCCTTATCGGCCGTCGCCGTGGTTGGTGGTGGCGCATGACAGCAACACGCTGTCATCGCCGCCGCTGCCCTCGGTCAGCCACCGCACACCATCGCCACTCACGTGGCTTCCGGCTTCGAACCAAACGACCACCGCCACCATTAGGCACGGTCGCAAGGCAGCCAGTGGTTTGGTGGTTGGTCCTCGCCGTGTGTGGGTTCGGCCACCACCATACTGGTGGTTTGGCCACCGTACAATCACCACCGATCTGGTGGTTGGATTGTCGCACGATATCGCCGGCGATCAAACAAACAACCACTGCCAGCGCGGTGGCCTCTGGTGGTTGTGATAACACCACCGCCACCACAGGATGGCTATCGCCACCGTCGTGGTGCGGTTTCCGGTCACAAAAACGACTACTGCCGCCGCTAGGCGCGGCCGTGAGGCAGCCAGCGGCGGTCGGTCTCGGCCACCGATTATTATCGCCACTTCCGTGGCTTTTCGATGTCACCGTTGTCGATCACCGTGACCACCACCGAACTGGTGGTTCGTTCGCGGTTTCAACTACCGTTATCTGACGATCGGGTCATGGTTCGTGGTTTCTTGTGGAAATCTTTGCGATAAACTTAAAACAAAAAATTTAACGAATCTAATCAATTATCAGATAAAGCAATTTTATGCAAACAGATAAAATTCAGGATTATCAGATAAAACAATTTTATACATAAACAGATAAAATTCAGGATTATCAGATAAAACAATTTTATACATAAACAGATAAAATTCAGGATTATCAGATAAAACAATTTTATACATAAACAGATAAAATTTAGCAAACTGATAAAACCTAAAACAGATAAAGGTTTAATCTTTATACAAAAACTGATAAAGATTAAAACTTTATACAAACCAAAAACGAGATAAACAATAAGAAAACCAATTGCTCTGATACCACTGTTGGGTTTTTGGTGGACCTCGGACCAAACTGGTACGAGTCACGGTTCGAAAAACAAACTGTTAATTCGAACATCAAACCAAACTGGTTTGATCAGCGGAAGCATAATTGTGTAAAAACCCGAAAGCACATGATCTTTTATTGTTTATCTAAATAGTTACATAATCCGGGGTTTAGAAAGCTTACCTGAATTGCTTGAGCTTGATCCACCCGTGATGGACCTTACGAACGACCTTCTAGCCGGTTACAACTCCAAATTTCCGAACACCCGAACAGAACCCGAACTTCCTCCGGATTTGTGATTGGCGTCGATCAAGGGAGAGAGAGAGAGAGAGAGGTTTTTCGGTTTCTATGGTTGGGAGTGAATAGTGAGTTATCAATTCAATGAATGAAAAAGGTTTAACCATAGCTGGATATATATATAACTGAATAAACACAATCTGTATCATATTCAGTTTCCTTTTTCTATAATTATCCATAAATAAATCTTTCTTCTTCACCAAGAAAGATTATTTCCATATATACAACTAATATATTAGTCAGGATAATTACCACATATATATTTAACTAATATATATATTTACCATATATAACAAATATTAATTAAAACCAGTTATATATTTATTTAACTAATAAATATATAATCCCTGTTTAATTAATAATAGAAACCTTTAACTTTGGAGTTTCTTACAGAAAACACCCAATAGATTTATAATTGACTATTATAAATCTTTTCTCTCTATACTGGAGTTATCTTACTTGTTCGTTTTACAGGCCTCACAAGTGTGACCCTCAAGTGTCTTATAACATTGGATGTGTAGTCTGGTTTGTCAACTTCTGCACATAATTACTAACACGAGATGTTACCGGTGCGTTGACACCGATCGCATTTCCGAACAAAGGTATCGGCGTCACGAAAGAGTGTTGGCCAATAGAAACCCGATTGAAGTATCTTAGCCACGGTCTTTCCCGAACCCGCATGTCCACCGCAAGGTAGGGTATGACAATGGGCTAAGATAGAATCGGTTTCTTCAATCAGTACACAACGTCGAATAATTGAATCCGAACAAGAACGATATAAGTGAGGGTCATCCCAAAAATAGAATTTAACATCATGCAAAAACTTCTTTCTTTGGTGCGAACTAAAATCATGTGGGACGATACCACACACAAGATAGTTGACAAAGTCGGCATACCAAGGCGTAACACTAGATGAAACGGATAAGAGTTGGTCTCCGGGAAGTGAATCATCGATAGGAGGATTCGAAGGGGAGGAACCTAGCTCTAATCGCGAGAGATGATCGGCTACGGAGTTCTCGGAGCCGGGTTTATCCTTTATCTCGATATCAAACTCTTGTAAAAGCAAAATCCAACGAATCAACCTAGGTTTAGCATCTTTCTTATTCATCAAATACCTAAGGGCGGCGTGGTCGGAATAAACAATAACCTTAGATCCTACGAGATAAGTCTGGAACTTCTCAATGGCATAAACGACCGCTAAAAGTTCTTTTTCGGTAGTCGAGTAATTGAGTTGGGCCGGGTCTAAGGTCTTACTCGCGTAATGGATTGCATGTACCCTACCATCTTTCCTTTGTCCTAGCATGGCACCTATTGCAAAATCGCTCGCATCACACATTAGTTCAAAAGGAAGGGTCCAATCCGGGGGTTGGATGATCGGGGCCGAGGTTAGCTCTTTTTTAAGTTTTTCAAAAGCCTCAAGACATGAATCGTTAAACGAAAAAGGCGTATCTTTTGCAAGTAACTCGGTTAAGGGCCGGGCAATTTTCGAAAAATCTTTGATAAATCGTCGGTAAAAACCGGCGTGCCCAAGGAAGCTACGCACCCCTTTGACATTCGTCGGGGGTGGTAGTCCTTCAATAACTGCGATTTTCGCTCTATCGACTTCAATGCCACGGTTCGATACAATATGCCCAAGAACAACACCCTCGGTAACCATGAAGTGACATTTCTCCCAATTAAGGACGAGATGCACTTCATGGCACCTTTTCAAAATCGAAGACAAGTTATCGAGACATTCGTCAAAATTCGATCCATGTACCGAGAAATCGTCCATAAACACTTCCATGGACTTTTCAATAAAATTCGAGAAAATAGCCATCATGCACCTTTGAAAGGTGGCCGGCGCGTTACATAGTCCAAACGGCATACGCCGATAGGCAAATGTGCCGTATGGACATGTAAACGTTGTTTTCTCTTGGTCATTCGGATGGACCGGAATTTGCAAAAATCCCGAATACCCGTCTAAATAGCAAAAATAAGAGTGTTTGGCAAGACGTTCAAGCATTTGATCGATAAACGGTAAAGGAAAATGGTCCTTCCGGGTGGCCAAATTTAGCTTTCTATAGTCGATGCACATTCGCCATCCGGTGACCGGCCTAGTTGAAATCAATTCGCCTCGATCATTTTTAATAACCGTCATACCCCCTTTTTTGGAACAACTTGAACCGGGCTTACCCATGGACTATCGGAAATAGGATAGATAATACCCGATTTAAGCAATTTTAAAACTTCCTTTTGAACTACTTCTTTCATGTTAGGGTTAAGGCGGCGTTGGTGCTCTATTGAGGAAGCATGTTCGTCATTAAGCAATATCCGATGAGTGCAAAAAGATGGGCTTATGCCCTTGATATCATCTATCGAATACGCTAGGACACTACGATATTTTCTAAGGACATGCAACAATTTATCGAGTTGGGACGATGATAAAGATGAGCTAACAATTACGGGATAAGTACTATCATCTCCTAGAAACGCATATTTTAAATTAGGTGGAAGGGGTTTGAGATCTACCTTCAGTGGAGCCGCGTCGTTTTCCTCCTTCGGAGTCGAGATCGGCTCGACCGCGACCTTCTTTGTGAACGGCTCGCTAGCATCGAATATCTCCTCGATGACTCGTGCATCCTCTTCATCCACTAAGATTTCCTCCGAAAACACGGTCTCCAACGCGTCGGCAATTTGGATGTCGTCCATCGATGGTGGCAATCCCATTGACTTGCGCAATTCAAACTCAACTTTTTCTTTCCCCACATTGAGAGACAACTTGCCGTGTTTAACATCGATGATCGCTCCGGCGGTAGCAAGGAAAGGCCGACCAAGAATGATTGGAGTGTTTACATCCTCAATCATCTCCAAAACCACGAAATCACAAGGTACGATAAAGCTTCCAACTTGAAGCGGTAAATCTTCCAAGACTCCCACCGGGTACTTAATCGATCGGTCCGCAAGTTGAAGCGAGATGTTGGTTGCCTTCAAATCTCCCAAATGAACCCTTCTTGCAATTGCAAGAGGCATGAGACTCACGCTAGCTCCCAAATCACATAACGCTCGATGAATTGACAACCCATTTATAGAGCATGGAATCGAGAAACTCCCGGGATCACCTAACTTCTCGGGAACCACGGTAGTTATGAGCGCGCTACACTCCTCGGACAAAAGGATTCGGCTTCGACGTTTGGTTGAGATAAGATCCTTAAGGAATTTCGCATAAGTTGGGATTTCGGTAATTGCATCCATGAACGGGATATTGATGTGCAATTGTTTCATCATTTCCAAAAACTTCCCGAGCTTAGCTTCCAACTTAGCCTTAGCCAAACGAGCCGGAAACGGGACATTCGGGACATGTGTAGACTTTTTAACCGAACTCTCAACCGGTGGATCACCCGCTTGACCAACATTCTCCCCTTCTTTTGCCTTAGAAACGCCCCCATCACCCCCATGCGAGACCACATTCCTTGTCTTCCTCTCAACTTCCTTAAGAACCTTTCCATCTCGTAACGTGATTGCGTTCATTTGAGCCCGCGGATTGGGCTCCGGTTGACCCGGTAATTGACCTTGAGGTTTCACCGAGTTGGCAATTTGTTGAGCCAATTGCGCAATTTGCGTTTCGATCATCTTGGTGTGGGTTGACATCGCTTCGAGACGAGTAGTAACTTGCGTCAACGAGTTTTGAAAATAGTTGTTCTTTTGGTTTTGTTGCGCGATTTGAGTCTCGAGAAGGGTCTCTAGATAAGATCTTTGTGGAGGTGGTTGAAGTGGTTGATTAGGAGGAGGTGGAGGTGGTGCACGGGGTTGGTATTGGGGTTGAGGTTGAGGAGGGTAGTATGGTTGTTGTTGCATTGGAGGAGGTTGAGGTTGGAATTGAGGTTGAGGGGGTGGTTGTTGTTGCATTGGAGGAGGTTGGTTGTTCTTGTAAGATAACCGAGGATGATCTCTCCAACCGGGGTTGTAGGTGGGCGGAGAACGGATCATGAACACGATATTGCCCCCTCGGTTGAACTTGCAAAGCGTTTAATTCCTCCAAAGTCAACCCCGCGGTGGACGGACACATAGTCGAGTCATGACCTAAACCACCACAAACCACGCAAATGTTAGGAGCATCTTGTGGTTGTTGAGGCGCCTTAGTGATTTGAGATATCTTTTCCTCGAATGTCGCATTTAAATTCTCAATCTTAGCTACAAGTGTAGCCATAGCGTCCGATTCGGGTGTAGAAGGCATCCTCCCATGTAACGCTCTCTCACTTGGCCATTGGTAGTGGTTTATAGCCAAATTTTCAATTAAATCTTTGATCGCACCGGGCGTCTTAGTCATGATTGAACCACCGGCGGATGTGTCAATCGCAAAGCGCGTCTCCGGCCTCAAACCATTATAGAAAAGTTGCACTAGCCTCCAATCCTCGATTCCATGATGAGGACAATTACGTTGAAGGTTTTTGAACCGCTCCCATGCTTCATAAAGTTCTTCCATTGGACCTTGCGCGAAATTAGTGATTGCCTTGGTGAGATTCGCCGTCTTCCCCGGTGGGAAGTACCTTGTGATAAAAGCCTTGGCAAGAGCATCCCAAGTCGTGAAAAAGTTCGGCTCATGGCCTTCAAGCCACTCTTTCGCACCATCCTTCAATGAAAAAGAAAAGAGCTTAAGCCGAATAGCCTCCTCGTCAAGCCCATTAATCCGCAAAGTACTACACTTTTCGATAAAGGAATTGAGGTGCTTCGACGGATTCTCCATCGGTAAACCGCTAAATCGATCCATCATCACAAAGTTGATCAAACTCGTCTTGATCTCGTAGTTATGTGCGGTTGAAGTAGGCATAGCAATGCTTGACGTGCTACTAAAACGAGGTTGCACAAAGTCTTTGAGAGTTCTTTCGTCCGCCATACTCGATTCACATCTCCATCGATGATTCACTTTTGTTATGAAATGCATCAATTGATCGAGACTTATCGATCGTGATTCGATATCGATTTCTAAACACGCACAATTACTTGACCTAGATCTATATTAAACACATAATATCCTAATCAAATGAGATCTAAATCCTAGATTTACAATTGAAATCAACATGCATCAAGATACAAATGAATCATTCAATTAACCTAATCTACTTGCCTAAAACTAACAAAGAGAACTAATCAACATCATCACCATTAACAACATACCACAACTACATGCAATCAACTAATCAAATCACAAACTACCTAATTAAGGAAATCTACTCAAATTGAAGACAAGTATTAAAGCAATTAAACTACAAATGCAGAAATTAAGCATGAGAACATCAAATTCATAGATCTAAACATTCAATTCAACAATTACACTAATCAAAATGCTTAAAGGAAATAGGGAAGGAGATACTAATAGCTCAAGGATGTACTAGGTTCATAAAGGAAGATCAAGCCACCATTGATGAAGAATTTGAAGCTCTCATCCAAGGCTTAGTAGAGCTCCTCCCAAAAGTGAAACCCTAGCTCCTTAGATCCAAAATCCCACCAAAATTCTTTCAAAAAGTTGTTATCAAAGTGGAACTAAAAACTGTCAACAAAACCAGTCAAAAACAGCATTTATACTCCAGGAAAAGTCAAAAACGGCCAAAACAGGAAAAACGCGCGGGGGTGGTTTGCGACCCTAGCGATCGCTAGCCAGAATAGCTAGCGATCGCTAGCTAGCTGCTTCTTCACTTCTTTTGTTCCATCTTTGCTCCTAACTCCGGTTCACCGCTTCTTTCATCCGTCTTCACTCCATCGCCTTTAGCCTCCGCATCCTTGTCCACCAAATCATCTCGAACCACCTCTCGATCCTCCTTGGCTCCATCGCGCACATCGTCACCATCTAAACCAATTTCCTATACAAATAAGCTCAAACACCCGGTTAATGCACCAATACTAAACACTCGCACTTTAAAACGGAAAAATGCAAAATAGACGGAAAATATGCATGAGCTAAATAACTAAAAGGAAAAAGAAACTAACTAATGCATGAAAAATGATGAAAAATATATGCAAAACTTCTTGTCACAAACTTGAGAAACACTAAGTAAATTATACTTTAATTGCTCTACAAAATAGACATCATCAAAAGTCATCTTACCTTTTGATACCTTACCTTTGCCACTGATCTTACCTCCATTTGGATTATCCCCAAAGGCAACATGTCCATCTTCAAACCTTTTAAAGTCTTCAAGTAATGACATGATACCTGTCATGTGCCTAGAGCAACCACTATCCACATGCCAAAGACTGCTCCTTCTACCTTGGTTGCTTTGCACATAGAATGAAACAGTTAGTGTCTTGAGGGAACCCAAGCCAATATGGTCTTGGGTTCTCCCTTTTCATTAACATAATTGACCTCTGTCAATCTGTTAAGCTTTAAAAGATAATCGTTGAAGCTGTAGTATCACTAAGTGAAGCTTTAGGTACCCATTTAGTAACCAATTTAACAGACTTCTTTTCAACCTTTTTCTTTTGATTCTTTCTTTTGGGTTGACTAGATCTGTTTTGTTTAGGAACAACCTTTTTGTGTGTAGGGACAAATCTTCTAGCTTGATATCTGTTTCTTTGATTAAATGGATTGAAATAGCAGTCTCTTGCTAGATGATTTGTCTTACAACAAATAAAGCATGGTTTTGGTCTGTTTATCTTGCTCAGATCAACACCATGACATTGAGCCCAATGGTTATTCCAATTTCTTTTGTTCCCTCTAGGATGATTTTTGTTTTGAGACTGTGAGGAAGTACCAGGTTCAACTACAGTCCTCTGAGTGTAGTGGTCCTTCCTATTCTCTTTCCTAGTTGTCTCAGTCTTTTTCCCTTTATTTTCTGATGACATGACAGATTTCCCTTTATCTTTCCTAGTGGTCTCTATCTTTTTGCTAGGAACAAATGGCATACCACCTTTCTCATTGGTGAGAAGATGGTTTTCATCAGGGATGGTCTCAGATGTGCTTTTCTCATCAGATTCCTCCTCAGAGTCAACTGGATCTATTCTATCCAAACCTTCTTTCATCTTACTTCTGTCTATACTCTCAAGTAGATCAGTTGTTGGAGGAATGTAATTCTGATTGTAAGGAGGAGGGGTATTATTGTAACCTATTCCCCTTTTCAGGTCATCAGTCACTTGTGCTCTTATAATTGATTCTAAAGCCTTAGAGGACTTTGAAAATTTATCTAGGTCTTCTTTGGCTTTGGACAATTCTTTCTTAGCACTCTCTACTTCCTCCTTTTCTTTTGACAGTTTTCTCTCAAGCTCCTTCTTCTCCCACTTCCAGTAGTTATGGTTATATTAAAATTGAAGTTCATTGGCTTTGTAGGCCTTTATTTGATCCTCCAGATTGTCTATGATCTTAACATACTCTCTTCTCTCTCTCTCTCTCCATCTTCTTAATACTATCACTCATGGTCTGATTATGATCCCTATACTTTTTCACAGTTTCTAAACAAGAATCAGAATAGAGTTTAGAAGATACCTCAGTGGGAATATCAGTCTCCTTGATTTCAGCCATGAGAGCTTGATTTTGAACTGCTTCTTCAGCATGATCACTCCAATCAAATCCTTGTCCTTCTTGAGACACTAATGCTTGAGAAGAACTAGGATTTGAGTTGCTTCCCCTGTTGTTGAATCTAGGAGCTTGTGCAGATCCACTTCCATTATTCTGATTGTTGGTGGCTACACCTTTGCATTCTCTGGCAAAGTGCCCTGGTTCATTGCACTTGTAGCATCTCACCTTTGATTTATCAAAACCAACTTTGTCTCCTCTCTTGAGATCAAAGTTGTTCCTTCCAGTTCTTCTGATAAACCTTTTCATCCTCAGGGTAAGCATGGCCATCTGCCACTTGATATCCATCTCTTCAAGATCATCTGCATTTATCTGATCTAAATCATCATTGATCAATGATGACTTGACATGACTTACTAAGAAGGCTTCCAGGACTGTATCCTCATTGATTTCCTGAGATGAACAAGAATTTACATTAGAAACAGTTTCATTAGCAGTAGTATTATAAGCAGCAGTGGTATTATTAAAAGCAGTGGTATTGAAAGAACTAGGGTTTTCAGAAAGAAGAGCAGTATTATGAGTGTATCCAATGGGTCTTTTCTTCTTCTCCACTTCTGCTTCAAAGATCCTTAGATCATTGTATAGATCTTCAAGTTCCTTGTCCTCCAAGTCATCTCCCTGCCTGAATGAGACAGTGTAAATAGTCCATACCTCTCCAAGAGATCTGAGGAATTTTCTATTCACATCATCTTTATCCATCTTCACATCTACAGTTGCTAGCTCTCCAATCAGCTTGTTGAATCTATCAAAAGTCTGAGTCATAGATTCATTCTTCAAGGATGTGAAGTTTTCATATTGCTGCTTCATAATGGCTTTCTGGTTCCTCTTTGTGCTTTTGGTTCCTGAGAACCTCTTTTCAAGTGCAGTCCAGAGAGATTTAGCATCTGTATATGTACTGAATTGATGTTGGTATTCATTGGGAATAGCCAACAACAAGGTACTCAATGCCTTCATCTCAGTTTGCCTTCTTTTTCCGTCAGCATCAGATCTGGGTGGGGGTCTTGCACCTCCTTCAGCAGCAGCTTCATCAACACCAGGTCCGTTTTCAACAACTTCCCACATACCATAGTCTGTGAGAAGCATGTATTGACGGATCCTAATTTTCCACATGTCAAACTCATTGGGTTTGAGCATGGGAACTTTTGAGACTAAGACTGTTTCCTGAGTATCCATTGTAGACAAGTTTTCTGGTTTAAAACTAGCTCTGATACCACTTGACAGGATCTAAATATCAAGATCAGAAAACTTAATCAAAGAAGTTTGCGGAATAACACTTTGATTATATAAAGTAAACAATGGATTTGTAAAAACTGAATGTGTATTGATTCAAAAGCTTAATGATTACAAACACAAGCCCCAATCTGTTTGAACAGGCTCAAACAGACGTGCAACTCTTCTCAATTGCAGGGATTACAAGAACAATCTTGAGGCTCTAATTCTAAATCAAAAGCTAATAAAAACTTGTATCTAATAATGAAAAACCTATCAGCTATATATACAAATTACAGGATAACAATAAGGAAACTAGATTTACAAGATAATCTCTAAAATATCTCCAACCAAAACGTATCTTGTCCATATCTTCAATCATCGCAATCCTTTCCTTATCTTCATCTTGTCAGCAGTGGTAAGACAAAAGCAGTGTTAACTTTCAACCAGCAGTGGTAACTTTGTACAGGCAGTAGTAATCTTCAATGGCCTAGCAGTGGTAACATCTTTAAAGCCAGCAGTGTTAACTTCTCTGAATCAGTCCTAACAGTATCCTTCATGGAAAGGCCAAAGATCTGCTTCGTGCTAGGCAAGAGGATTTGTTCCCTACGGTCCAAAGACTTTCGGCGCTTTGGTTGGGAAACAGGAGCCGTAATTTCAAGATCGTTTTGAGTGATTGGTGCAAGCCTCCTTTTGGCTCGTGATTGTTTTTCCTGTTGCTTTTGTTGGTTGTTCCTTTTCTTGGCTCCCTCTTGTTCTGTTTGGTTGTTTGGGTTGCTTGTTTTGGCTCTTGTCTCTGCCTTCGAGACTCTCCTCTTTATTAAAGTCCTCGTTGCCTTTCGGGAAAAAAAAATAATAATTTAGCTAATGTGGGAGAAATGTCGCATCGATTGATAATTACTCGTTAATTATCCATATTTGAAATAATTTGTATTACATGAATTGTATTTACAAACATGAGAAATTGATATGGTATATAAATTTATTTGGTACTATGGTTAAGTTGTAACCTTTTTCCACCATTGACCATTGTATTTTATAAACATGTCTTTTCAAGTGATTTTTTTATTTGTTAGCTCTTGGTAGACAAAACTTAACCTCATTTAAATTGATGGAAAGTCACAAGTCTACAATGCCATAATAAAAAGATACCAAATCGTTGAAATTCACACATACGTACATATATAATTTGCATCTCATAATTAATTTCGTCTTTTCATGATACCGGTTTTATTTGTCGGTTCTTAAAGACAAGACCAAATCTCATCTAAAATGGTCGAACGACACAAATTTTATAATGTCACGATGAAAAGATACGTAGGAAGCGTGAAAAATGTTTGAGGGTTGGGTTATGATGAGAAGTTAATGTGAGAAGCGTGAAAAATGTTTGTCAACTGTTGGATTCACATTATGATTAGATGTACCGAGATAAGAAGCGTGATTTATGGGTAGACTTGAGATTAAAAGTGATCAAGGGTTCGAATTAACTTTTCATGTTAACTCAATTTCTAACACAATCTTTTGCATTTATATAAATATTTGTAAAGCTGGGTTCAAATGAAAAAAATATCAAAATAAGAGAACATGAAAATGGCAATATCACATCTAATTTTACTTTGGCAATATAACATGTGACTACAACATGACTTAATTTTGCCACAAACGTACGTTCATGAGTTGGGATGAAATTAAAAGTGATAAAAGGGTCTAGATTCCTACATACCCTTCTAACCATAATTACTCTTTTTTCATACGATGTTTGTCTTATATAAAGACACAATACCTATAAAAGTTTTTATGGTTATTATATATACGAGGTCTTTTTTAAGAACTCAATAATTTGTGAGATCAATAAAATATAGTAATTTGTGAGATCCATAAAATATAATTTAAATAGAAAATTGGTTGAGAAATAAATCTAATATAAATCAAAACCCTCATTTCTCTCTTCTTTGCCATCTCTTTCATAATTTTTCACCCATATCTCTCTCTCTCCATAAAATACACATGTGGACATAGCTAAATATGAAATTAAAGTGAAGGTATTGTAAATATTTTCTTAGAAATACAATTATATTTTGTGAACTATTTCTTAAAAATATTATTATAATTTGTGAACACATTTTAAATTGAAAAGATTCGATATCATTTGTGCATATATTGTGAACAAAAACTAAATTTAAACATATTATTTGTGAATATATATGAACCTTTTGTTATAAAAGCGCTAGCAAATAATTTATTTAAGGTTGTTTACATTGTATTCACAATGTATCTAGCTTGTCCATGTTCACAATGAAAATGCATTACTTCTTCCTTAATAAATATCAATGATTATATTCTTAATTGTCTAATTAAATAATAACATTAATTATTTTAAATTAATAGACTAGAATGGATCTTAAAGATTTATATATTTTGGAGTTCTCGAATGATTAAACATTTTACACAGAACACACACACCTACACATATTATGCTTTTACACACACATTCAAAGGAACCGCAAAAAACGAAAAATTGATTAACACTCTGGTAACATTCGTCTGCAAAGTGTAGATGTACATGTGCATACAAGTAATTTGTAAATGATTTGCCCGTATGCACATGTGCATAAAAACCAAAAAACAACTTTAGTTACTTGTATATGCTTATGTGCATATATCATCAGATGAACGCTTATCAAAATATTCCTCAATTTTCATTTTTTTTTAATATTTTGGGTTTTTCCTCTAACCTTCTTCTCTCTCGCCACAAAATCAAAGACTTTTACCTACAAACTTTATTTTACCTAGAAATTCGTCGTTAATTAAAGGTTGATTCATCACAAAGTCATCATAAATAAAAGTTGGTGGTAATTCAAACCCATAATAGATTACCGTTCTTTGGGTGATCCGATGGTATTTTCTAAAAAAATATCGAATTCTATCGAACCATTATTGATATTTTCTTGGTCATGCTTTGGTACCCATTGATGAAAAAATTTCCAAGTAATTTTTGTAGATAAAAATCATTTATTTTTAGTAAGATCTCCATATATATTGTGGTGAAAATAGATGGGAAAAGGAAAAAGGTTAGATGGAAACACCAATGATGGTGGTGATGAACAAATTGAGAGAGTGAATTGTCTAATAATCCTACATGCGTTTGTTTGCCTATATCAACCTGGAGAAGATGCTCCTATTTGCTCCTTTTTCTTTTTCTTATCTCTCCTTTTCTAAAAAATAACTTGAGATGTCGACCACACATTCTCATTTTTCTAGTTTATTATCTACATTAACGCTTAATAAACATATAATTATAATAAATAAGACATGACTTGACGTGCGTATACATATATGTACCCTCTTTTTTTTGAACGACAAGGGCATTAAAGAGAGGGAACCTAGCGAGATTAATTTAGTATGAAAAAGATTTGTTTTTTATATTGGTTGTCAGATACTAATTGACATCTCCAAAATTATGATTATAAAACTTTAATATGTATGATTAATGTAGAATGGCTCTTTTGATTTGAGTGTTCTAAATGAGACTGAGAATTATCAATTTATCAAATTCAATTAGCTAGTAGTAGTTTGATAAATTTTACTACTAATACATGTTTAATTTACATTACTTCAGATTTACTGTTTTTTAATCTTTTTTTTTGGAAGAGGTATCGCAGACCACATTGGGCCAGACTAATCCTCGGCAATTTTGGGCTGAAGCCCGACTGCTAAAGCATGCAGCCCGGGGTCGAAGCCCCCGTACCTTCAGAATGCGTCCCCCAGGGCTCGAACTCGGGTTCACCACTATGTAGTGCCCAAGCCTTACCACTAGGCTAACACTCATTTGGTCCTGTTTTTTAATCTTATATAGTCTAATTCAATATTATAGATTACAAATTAAAAACCATGACCCTACCCATTTCTTATGCATAACTTTATCTGTCTACTGCATTTTGAAATGACGGAACTAAAAACCTTAATTTTAACAGCATCTGAAAGCGTAAGACGAAAAACAACAACTAGCTAGAGAGGAACAGAATTGAAAGGCAGTGTCGAATCGAATGGGACACCATATCTTTTGGCCTAGGTCGCTTAAGAGGTTTGGTGATTGATTATAAGATGTATAAATTTTTTTTCCTAACCAAACTAAAATGGATATTTTCAAGTGGCAAACAAACAACCACTTAATATTTTTATTTTCAAAAATCATATCAAAGTGTTTGCAACTTCGAAATGCAACTCGTGCAAAATTTACCACTTGAAACGTATATATTTAAGTAAAGTGCTCTATTGTTTGTTAAATGCGTTAAAATGCTATTATTTAGTGAAAATAAAATAGGACATTCTTGTAAACTTAATTCAATACTATTATTTTATATACGACATAAATATTTTGAAAACTTGTTTCGAGTCAACAAAAATGATCAATTGTATACAATTTACATTAAAAAGTATAATGTTCCTAAAAGATCGAATCATTTATTATTTATATAAGCAACAAAGTATATTTTAAAGAATCTTTTACTAAATGCTATTTAGAGTCATATGTATAATCGCTTATTTTATTAGGTAAAATTTTTGGTCTTTAGCATGAGTTGTTGACAAACACCTCATTTACCACGTAAACTATTCTCTCTCATTTACCACGTTAACTTATCGTTTATTGCCATGTTTATCCGTTTATCCAAATAAAGGTATTTTCTCTCGCATACTAGGTTAAATTCTCAGTCTTTGTCATGCTTGCTCGGTAGAGTGAATATACACCCTATAAATGGGAATAATAATAACCTATGCTAAAATCTTTTGTTCCATTCATGTCCACCAATCAGATGAATGCACATAATCAAAAAGAGTTTTAAAGTATATAAAACTCTGATTTGTCATTATTTCACTGGTTTTGATAAGGATGAGACGGGTGAATTTCGAACATCATATTTTATCCGTTTATCGAATGCTTCACCCCCCCCCCCCCCCCCAAAAAAAAAAAAAAACTAGTGAAACAGTGACAAATAAGATTTTTTTTTGAACGGCGAATTATTAAAAAACTGAGCAAGCAAGGCGCTAGCACGGAGGATCAAGGAGAGTACAACAACTTAGGATTACAAGCCCAATCGTGCCAACTTACACCACTATCCAAACTACTCCTGTTCTGAACCCAAGAGAAAACAAACGACTGAATGTCGTTGGCAGCGATAGACGAATTAAAGATCCTCCCTTTGAAAACAACGTCGTTCCTGTGCTTCCATAACACCCAGCAGTAAGCTTCCACAATCGCGTCTCTAACAAGGTCGTACTTACTAGGCTTTCTGGGAAGCTTCGCCGAATCTTAAGATTTTAATATACTTTAAACTTATTTTACTTAACTTAATATATATTTCTTTGGTAATATGTATTTATTTGATTGATGGACATAATGGAATAACAAATTTTAGCATAGATAATTTTCATCCTCAATAAACAACCCCAAATACCATATATAATTTTACTAGGTTTAATATTACCATAACTTAATAAGTTTTTTACCAATCAAAATCTCAATAACTATCTATACAAAAGTGAAACATACTTTAAATATTTTCCGCAACAATTAGGTTAAAGAAATCCATTCAATTAATGATTAAAAGTAAATCTTTTTTGGTGGATTGAGTATCTAGCTTTGTTGTACACCACCTAATGTACTTCTTTCCTTATTTCTATGATGTCTTGGCCTCGCATGCTTCCTCATTTGCCTTTCCAAGTCCCTAATCTCTATAAATACCATCCACTTCATCACCAACTTACTTGCCAAACTTGTGTGCATATCCCTTGCTTATAAGTTATATATACATATATACACTCTTATTTATAATCTTTTCATTCTAATAAAATATCTATAAAATGGTGAGTTTCAATAGAACCCTTTTGGTTTCTGTGTTGATCGTGTTATTTTTGGTCAATGAGCTAGTGCAAACGAGTGAAGCAAGACAGTTAGCTGAAAAATTGATGATGACCGAAGAAAATGGTGCCACAAACCCTAGCCAAGGCCCACCACCACCTTCAAGTGTGGATGCTTTTCGACCCACCACACCTGGGCATAGCCCTGGTGTCGGTCATTCCGTTCATAACTAAGAATGTTATAACTAGTCAAGCGGGGTGTTGGGAAGTTAATTATATGGTTACATCCGCTTTTTTCTCCCTCTCTTCTTTTCTTGGGAGGGGTTATTGCATTTTTGTCCTTTTGAAAGATGATCAAGAAAACCATACTTGATACCGTAGCTTTTTCTTTCCATGCATTGATACGCCTCATGAATTCACTAGAAACGTGCGATTTTGAGATGTAATGATGTTTTACCTTTTTTAGATTGATGTAACATTGATGTCATCTATCCAAGCTTTTCTTTATATTATGTAATATGGATTATTGATGTTACCAAGATTCTACTTTATTTACATATATAACATATCATGGCATATACGATCGCAAAAGATATCCGACATGACATAAATTAACACTTTCACAAACATTGATTGCCGAATTTCTCTCTTTTTAGACGTGATACAATTATTATAATACAATGCGTTCAATGAAACAATGAGCAACATAAATTTTCGATGTGTATGATTTATTTCAGGTGTACCTTACTTTATTGGTATGAAAAGAAAGGAAAAACATAATTAAGAGGACAAGAAATATGATGCAATCGTATATGCATTCAATCATGCAAGCATGAAGCTACCCTAGAGGTCCTACATGCAAGGTGATTGATGATAATCGTTCATTGTTCAAGTTCATCATCATTGTGAAAGGGGAAAACATAAAAAGGATGATATTATATATATATATATATATATATATATATATATATGAGAGAGAGAGAGAGAGAGAGAGAGAGAGAGAGAAAGAGAGAGGGGGGGGGGGGGTAGGAAAAACCTCAAAAAATGAAAAACGAAGGAACACCCTAGCAACCGTTTATCTAATGTGCATACGAGTGATTTAAATCGTTTTTTTGTTTTTGTTTTATGCACATGTGTAATTTACAAATTACTTGTATATAAACGTGCATACCGTCCAAACGAATGGTTGCTAGAATGTTCCTCAATTTTTCATTTTTTAACTCTTGAACTTTGACAAGGAAACCACGCAACCCACTTAATCACCTAAAATTAACTCATAGCTATATTTGAACATTAACCTTCGTTATTCATACTGAATGTGAACATGTGTCACACTCTCGGTTGTTATCATGTTCGTAAATTAAAGATGAGTTTTCGTTTGAACGCCCCTATATATATTTCATATATTTAAAAGTAGGTTTTATAAAGTATAAGATATCAACCTTCCATCTACCTCAAGGGATATAGATACTCTTTCTTAAATTTTAAAAACCTTGGCTTACAAAACAAAAATTAAAGAACGTGCTGAAAACATAGTATAGAAGTGCGTGTAGACAAATAACATGTATAACGGACAAGAGAAGGTAGCAAATATTCCGTTTAGAGTCACCGGCTCAAGTTCTACAAGTTTTTTTTAACAACGAAAGGAGAAGATAAGAATTGGAGCTTCGGCTATGCCATCACCCCGACTAGAAAACCCAAAATTTATTAAGCCAAACAGCAAGAAGCTGCACAATGAATACAAGAGAGAGAAAAAGGTTCGAAAACAAAACGAAAAAGAAACACCCAAAGACAAAAAAGAGAACAACCACCTAAAAAGCGTTAAACGGGTCTGTACACCAGGTCTTTCAATCAGCAAACGAACCCTTCCTTCACATGTTCTTGATCCAAAGAATGAAGTAGCTTGCAAACTCCCATGCACGATCTGAAAATTTTATTGTTAACATAAACATCCACGGTTATCAATAAGCTAAAACAAAGGTAGAGGTGACATATAGTAAAAAGGTACGAAGAAAAATAAATATTGACATATAGTAAAAAGGTGAATTAAACCCAAAAATAAAATATGAAAAGTAGGAAAAACAAAACTAAAGATTCACTTTGTGGAACCTTTTCAGTGCATATCATGACTTTTAGTTTTTCTTGTGTTATAATTTTTTCTTAAACAACGAAAATTCATTTCAAACAAAAAGCCATCAAAAAGCTAATGTATATGACACAGAATTAATGGCATCAAATCAAGTCTAAGGGATTACTGACGATGGTACCGACGATGGTACCAACTGCCTTAAAAGCAGTAGGAGTTTATCGACGGCAAACCAACGGTTTAGTTGTTTACCATTGTTGTTTTTATTTCATATTTTGTATTTTATTTATTTTTAATTGATCGTCGAAAAAACCGTTGGAAAAGTGTCGGTAAGCCATCGATAAAGGTCATCGAAAAACCGTCACTAGCTTTCACTGACCAGCTTTTTTATAGACGCTCGTTCTCGTTAGAAAACCGTTGATGAAATAAAAATAAAAATAAAAATTAAATAAAAATAAATTAGACATTACCTCATCTCTTGTCGGGGGTGATGGCCTTGCCGAAGCTCCTTGATTTGAGTACTCTGCTTTGCTGTTCAAAAAAAAGACATCACCTCAGAAATAATAATGTTGGACGGGGTTCCTTTGTTGTTGAAGTTCAGAGAGTTAAGAAGTTACCAAATGGACCAGAAATTGGCAGTAGTAAGAATGCTAAGAATCGAAACGTTTTTGTTAAGAGAGATATCAATGTAATATATTTATATATATATATATATATATTAATTGATTTTATAGGACGTTTTTGAGAAGTGTCCTGTAAATCCATAGTTTTAGAGGACATTTGTGTTTTTAGAACACCTTTTCACATAGTGTCCTATAAAATAGTTAATAGTATGTTTTTTTTAGTAAATGCTCAAAAAATACCTTTTGCGACGCCCAAAAGCGTCATAAAACCTTTTGTAACACTTTAAGATAGACCAGTTTTGTGTTTGGTCTTATAAATTAGCGTCCTATAAATAAAGCACTCTATTAGGACCTTTTTTTAGTTTATACGTAAACTCAGTTTTGTTGTTGTGTTTGAAACGACAACCAACTTTTATTAAAAGCAGCAAGTAACCGAGTACTAACAATTTAACAATCTTATGTTTTTTTGGAAGATATAGCGACATTGAACCAACGAACGGCTACTATAAACACACACACACACACACACGCATGCCTCCTCGTCGGTATTTGGCATCCAAGGGCAGCCCACTAATCCGCCGCTGTCCTGGCCCAACTTACGCTAGACCTAGATTACAACCGCAGTCTTTAACTGGGTTGAGGGACAGCCCAGTCTATGACTGGACTAGCCTAAGGACTGGGTAATCCCCATGCCCTCAAATTGACTACCTTTAGATTCGAACTCAGGTAGACTGAGATACCATCTACAGTCCGGTCAGTCTCCCAGAATGTTACCTCCCTTAGGAACACCAACTAAGCTAGACATGATTTGTAATTTAACAATCTTATATATTTTGTATGTTTCTGTGATTGCCAAAATACAACAAGGGTTTAATTGAAAGTTAGAAACAAACTTTACTAAATTAAACAAGACCAAGATAGCAAGGAAAAAAGAATTAAAAAGTAAGCTTTCACCAACCCCATTCACATCACAATGGAATTCTCACCATTGAAGATATATATATCATATAATGACCCCCATGATACCTTTTTAGTGTTGTTTGGTAGCTTAAGTTCATTAATTATACAAATTAAAACATGGGTCACTAGCATCTCCTTGACCCATGGAAAGCAAATTGTAGCTTTTGGATTATTCTCCAATATATAATAGTGTACGTACGTGCAATTTGTATCGATTTTTTCAAGAATCTTTGCTGTTAAGAGCAAAGAATCTTTGTGTGTTTTGGTGGGCTATTAATTAATTAAGCTAACTAAAGAGATCTTGCTTTGGTTCGCTGGCTGCCTTTATATAGCGTCCGAAGGGTATACTCAAAGGGTATACCTACCTCAAAAAAAGAAGGGTAGACCAGTTAGTGCCCCTAAATTTAATTCTTTTGCTAATATGTAGGGTTGTTCTTAGAAAACCGAAAAATCGAAGAACCGAACTGAATTGTATGATTTGAAACCGAGAAAATCGATACCCGAGTCATCCGTGACCCGAGAAAAACCTAAAAATAAGAGTGAGTCGCGGGTCGGGTTCGGTTCTCTAAATTTACTACCTGCAGATCCCCCCACCCGGTATATATTTAGATTATTAAGAAAATATATTTAATAATATTTCATAATATATAGAAAATTACTAATCTTAAAAAGATCTCCATCACATGCGCTGTGTTTTTTTCGTTCACCCCCTACTGCCATTGGTTTGTCGATCAGATTCGGTCTACATCGTTTTTGCACACCCGTATCGACAACGATATCCTCCATACTTTTTGTGTAAATTGTTTTTTTTTTTCGAAAAGCAAGGGTTAATTGTTTTAGTTTTTCACAAAATAACTTCATTTTCTAGCATATACTTTATATATTAAAACACTCGATAAAATACGGGTAATCGCAAACCGAACCATGCGTACCTGCTCCTTTTCGGTTAAATTCGGTGTGGGTACCCTGTTGCCCCGAACGGTTTGGTTTCGGATAGTAAAATTAGGTACCCACACCCGTACATATATATATATATATATATATGGTTCTCAAGGTTTTCATTTCCCCGTTCCGCCCCGTGAACACTCTTATGCAAATGGGTTTTGGGCTGAAGTGGAGGGCCTGGGTAAAAGGAATAAACTCCACAACCAAGTGCTCGGTATTGGTTAATGGAACTCCAACGCGAGAATTGCGTATGGAAAACGGGGTGTGGCAAGGTGATCCGCTTGCCCCCTTCCTCTTCATCATTGCAGCGGAAGGTCTCAATGTTGCTCTTAGAGAAGCCCAACGAAACAACTTATTCAAGGGGATTCGGTTTGAAAACTCAGAAGAGGAGGTAGCTCTGCTGCAGTTCGCGGATGACGCTATCATCATGGAGGAGTGGAATCCGGGAAATGCAAAAAATCTCTTAAGAGTGCTTAAATGCTTTGAAGTTTGCTCTGGACTTCAAATAAACCAAGCTAAAAGCAGCTTATAGGGCGTATCCGTGATGAAAGATGAGGTCCGTCATTTGGCCCAATGGCTAGGATGTAAAGAGCAATCTTTCCCCTTTATGTACTTGGGTTTCCTTGTGGGTGGAAACATGTCTAAGATCTCGAGTTGGCAACCTCTCATCGAAAAGTTTAAATCCTGGCTGTCGAATTGGAAAGCTAATCAGTTGTCGATAGGTGGCCGACTGTGTCTGTGTAAAGCAGTGGGCAGCCTGGGCACCTATTTCTTCTCGTTGTACAAGGCACCTACCAAGGTCTTAAACACCTTGGAAAGCATTCGCCGAAGGTTTTCCTGGGGTGAAACTGATCAATCCAAAAAGATAAGTTGGGTCGCTTAAACCTTGCTATGCTTAGCAGATGGTGGTGGAGGGAAAAGTTGGAACCGAATGCCTTATGGAAATCTGTGGTCTCAAGTTGTTCTGGGGTTAACAACCGTAGCAACGGGGTATGGAATCGTATGCATAAAATCGAGGTGAACTTGGAGGATGGGGAATCAACTTACAGAACCTAATTCAGCCCAATGGTAATGGCAATGGCTGGAGATGGCAGCTAGAAGAAAACGATATCTTCTCGGTGCGATCCCTTAGAAGGCTGATTAACTGTATCACGCTGCCGACTGCGGATACAGAGACCTACTAGGTGAGGTACTGAGGTGGGCTACTAGCAAAGCGAACGTACGCCTTTGGTGCACAATAAACGACAGACTTGTGGCGTTGGATAACCTGGTCAAGCGAGGAATCCCTGTGCAATCAGATCGCTGTAAGTTTTGCAATGTGAAGTCGGAAAGCTCGAATCATCTCTTCGGGGCTGCTCGTCAACAAAAATTGTTTCTGCAATGATTTTCCAATGGGTGAACTGGTGGCCGTGTAACGAAATCTCTGTATCGGGGATGTGGTCGAAAATCAACTCCAGCTCGGAAAATGGCGTGCATCGAAAAACGATGAGGGTCATCGCTGCGACTTTCTTTTGGGTCCTCTGGAATCAATGGAACTGCAAGGCTTTTAAAGGGAGCATGAAGAAAGAGAAGGAGATAGCGGAAGAAATCAAATTCGTTGCTTTCGATTGGATCAGATGTAGCACTAGTACAAAAATGACTTTTTGTGACGGTTTTGAAAATCTGGTTTGTAACGGTTAGTTAAAAAACCATTACAAAAGGTCACATAAACATTTAAAAAGTAGTTATAGTTACGATTTTTATAAAAAATCATTACCACTACTAAAAACCTAGAAACATCAAGTGATGATTTAGACAAAAGTGTTACTAAAAAGTCCCCTATGGTAATGGTTTTGAAAACCGTCATTTTATGTTTTGACGGTTTTTAAAACCGTTGACATAAATGACCATTTAGTAATGGGTTTTGTCTTAACCGTTGTTTTATGTTGTAACGGTTTTAAAATAACCATTGCCAAAACTAAAGTATATATCGCAATGTTTATTTGAAAACCGTTTCCGTAAATCACTAGGTTCTATGGTAACGCTTTTTAAATTTTATGTCACCAAAAAATAGTTTATAGTAACGATTTTGTAAAACTTACGTCACCGAATGGCATTCAAAGGTAACGGTTTCAACTACATTTGTGTCACCATATGTTATGCTACGGTGACGATTTTGAAAATTTTACGTCACTATATGTCATTCTATGGTAACAGTTTTGATTACCATTTGTAATACTACAGTAATGGTTTTGAAAATAAATGTCATTGTACGTTATATTATGGTGACAATTCTAAATAATAAACGTCATTATTTGCCATGCTACGACGATGGTTTTGTATAAGAAATGTCACCATGTCATGTTACGATGACAACGGTTTTTTATTATAAACGTCATTTTACTTTGTGATACAGTGATTATTTTAAAAAATAAACATCACTATAGACCATCCTATGGTGATGGTTACAAAATATAAATGTTATCTTATGCCATGATACAATGATGGTTTTTAGGATAAATGTCCCCTTATGTCATGTTACAATGAGGGTTTTATAAAAATAAGTGTCATTGTACATCATGCTATAATTACGGTTTTGGAAAAATAAGTGTCACTGTATGTCATTCTAAAATGACGGTTTTGTCGAGACGATTATAATGGTATAATTTGTTGAAAACAAAAATGAAAATTTTAATACATTTGAGAATAAAATGCTAACGTGATGATTTTCAGAATAATGTTGTAACACCTTAGGCAAATCCCATATCACTATGGACATGAGTGATGCTCGGTTCATAAGTAATACTTTGCAATTCCTAACAACAACGCGATTTGAGGCCACATGCACGACATGTTCATGGAACGCTGCAGTTAAGCGTGCTTGGATGGGAGTAGTACCAGGATGGGTGACCCCCCCTGGGAAGTCCTCACCAGTCACCAGGTCAATAGAAACAAAGTCGTGAGCTAGTATGGCAAAGCAGACAATATTGGGTCAAGGAAGGCGGGGTGTTATAAGTGGTATTTCTGTGTCGTTCGAGATATGGGGCAAACCACATCGATATGGTAACAAAGTGAAATACAAACGCCACTGTATGTCATACTATCGTGACAGTTTTAAAAACTAAACGTCACCATAATTCAATCTACGGTGACGCTTTTTAAAATTAAACGTCATCGTATGTCATGCTGTATTGACGGTTTTCATGTACAAACATCACCATAAGTTATGCTGCGATGACGGTTTGAAAAATAAACTTCTCCATACGCTATGTTGCGGTGACGACTTTGTAATATAAATGTCATTGTATGTCATGCTACAGTAACGATTTTAAAATACAAACGTCACTGTATGTCATCTATAGTGACGGTTTTAAAAAACAAATGTCTTCATATGGCATAATATGGTGACGATTTTTAAATATGAACGTCATCATATGTAATGTATAGTGATGGTTTAAAAATTAAACGTTACAATATGCCAATCAACAATGACAGTTTAAAAAAAATAAACATTACGGTATCTCATGCTTTAGTGACGTTTTGAAAAATAAGCGTCGCATTATGTGATTTTACAGTGACGATTTTTAAAAAGAAAAGTCGTAGAATGTCATTGTATTTTTACGGTTTTGATAAATAAATGTCACTGTATGTTATCTTATGGTGATGGTTTTAGAAAATATTTTACTTTTTTTTTACATATCAAAGGTGACGGTTTTAGTCAATGGTAACGGTTTTTGATGTGATATGGTGACATTTTTTAAACGTAACAAAAGGTATATCAAAAGTGACGGCAGAATAGACAACGTTTTTTATGTTCACGAAAACCGTTATCGTATACCTACAGTAACGGTTTTTAACCGTCACAAATAACCATTTTTGTACTAGTGTAGAGCCAAGTTTGGTAAAAGTCTTTCGTGGAAAAACTGGTGTTGTAATCCTCTTAATGTTGTCTCCTTTTGTACGACTTTAGCTCCTCGCTGGTTTTTTATAAAACTCTTTTATTGCGGTCCAAAAAAACTAATATGTATCTCTAATGAGTGATTTAATTAATAAGTAAGTTAAATAATTAATATAAAAAGATAAAAATAAAATGTTCATATCTGAACTATTGAAAAAATTTGTTTAAAAATGCATATGTGAACATATGAATAATATATAATGTTAATATACATATATATATTTGCATTTTAATGTATTTTAAATAATTCAATATGATTCTTTTGTTTCTATCTTGTTACAATATTTAGCTTTTTTATTAAAACTCTACGGATACAAGAAGGGAATTATATAATACCGATGCTCTTTTGTAAAAATCTTTTTGTAATTTAAAAAAAATGGAAGAAACAACTTTTAGTTGGAGAAATTAAAAAAATTAGTCTTTGACCAACTTGTCGAAAAAGAATGGTTTTATTCGTTTTATAATAATTATTTAGAATAATTAAAGTACACTTTTTTAATGGCAATTGCTAAATACACCCGACTTTTTACCAAATGCACCCAAAAAGTGAATGCGTCATACACACACATGTCAATATCAAAGGCTACTTTTTCAATTCCCGATGCTACTTTTTCAATTCCCGATGCACTTTTTCAATTCCCGATGCACTTTTTGGGTGCATATAGCAACCCCTTTTTAATTTGCTACCGACGAAATATATATAAACGATAGTTTACCGGCGGGAAGTGGCAGAAGTCTGCCGGCGGCTAGAGCCGATCTTGAAAAGAAAACGTCAAAATGCACATCACCACATGGATGCCATTTTCTTTTCAATTTATTTAGTTATTTATTTATTTAACCTTTTTTTTTCTTTCTTCTAATTGTATGATTATATAGAGGAATTTTCTTTTATGAATTTATCTTTTGTGTGAACTTGTCAATTCAAGTCAAAACAACGATTTCATAGGTTAAATCAATGAAATTGGTTCATGAAATTGTTTAATATGATTAAATTATATCATATGATTCATTTTTTTATGAAAATGTTTCGTATTTCGGTATTTTTTACGTAATTTTTCCATTCTTATGAAATTGTTTCATATATTTCTATGAAACCTTTTGATTTCACATAAAACCACCGAAATATGAAACAATTTCAACAAAAAATGTATCATATAATATAATTTCATCATATTAAACAATTTCCATCACATAGCAACGGGGTAAGCATAAAGCTTAGTGAGCACACACACATAACCACTTACCATCATACATACACAATCATATTACATAGCAACTACATACATGCAAGTCTCCAACCTTCCTTACGGCTCGATACCATCAAGGAAGGACATATGACATTGGTACCAGGCCTCTCCAAATTTCCTAGGGGTATTACTACCACCATAGGTACTCTCCAACGTCTCTGAAGGAACACATCGCATAATCACACATGCAAACATAACCATGTACACATAATAACAAGAGTTAAGTGAGGTACTCACCTGTTAATTGCTAGCAATTCAATACACTTCACAAGTTGAAACAATCACCTCAAACCACCTAATCAAACACAAGCACATAACACATCAACTTAGCCCGAAAAGAACCACTCGATACTCTAAACCGAAACACTAGTCTTAGCCATAGCTAGACTAGCCCAATTGCCCTCAAATTCTACCCATCAACATCTCATAACATCCCTAACATAAGCCTAAAGCCAAATCCCAAAAAGGACCGCAAACAAAAAAATATCAAAATCGCAACAGAGAGTTGCGCGGCCTAATCCCGCGACCTCAGGTCGCGAGGCCAGGTCGCGGCAATACCAGCTTGCACTCTCTCGCGACCTGCCTCGAATTTTGTGCCAAACACCCAAATTCATCCAATAACACGCCAAAACATGATTCTACAACCACTAGGGTCGATATCTATCGATTACATACGATCAATTCGACCATAAACGTGCTAATTGATGATCTTATGATCACCAATCTAACGTTCAACCCTAACCATCATTAGACTCCAACATAAACCGCAATTGACAACATAACTAACATAGAACTCTTACCTTAAGTGCAATTAGCGCAATCACCACCCCAATTGCTTGATCACGACCTCCAATTGCCTCATTTGCTCCCCTCACTCTCAATCGCTACCTCTCTCTCTTTTTACGTTCTCTGGAAACTGCCTAATGAATGAGTTAAGGGTTCTCAACCCTATATACAACAACTGCTGCAATCTCCCTTGCACTTCCACAATTTGCACTTAAGCCCTTGGACTCATACATTACAACTAAACAGGTTAGAAAGTTGACTAACACTCCGTTAAGTATTAATATTGGAAACGGGTGTTACATATATATATATATATATATCTTTTTAAAGAAATTCTACGTGTGCCCCGTAGCTAGTCACTAATCAGCGACGAAGACATGGAATTTCTTATTTATTTATTTTTTAAACATTTCTGTCGCTAATCAACGACAACCAATTTGCGACGCTAATTATGACGAATTAGCGACAAACATCGATTGTAGTCTATCCGTCACTAATCAGCAACAACCGATTTTTGACGCTAATTAGTGACGAATTAGCGACGAAAATCGATTGTAGTCTATCCGTCGCTAATTAGCGACATGATTCTTCTGTCGCTAAAGCCGTTGATGCCAAATTTTTTAGTATTGAAATTTGATGTTTCAAAAAAATTTATACAAGTTGATGAAAGGTCCTAAACACATGAGGTTTCTAAAATGTAATGTTTTGAAGGCTTTATTCAAAATCTCACATTTAATATAGAGTCGACCTTGTTTATGACTAAGAGAATGATAATCTTTTGCTAGTATATATGTGGGCGGCATCGCTAATAATTAACCCGAGTAATGGCATACACAACAAAGTGAGAAAGGTGATTGGGGCGGCCTACCTCTGGACTATTTGGAAACACCGAAACAAGAAGATTTTTAAAGGCAACATGAAAAAAGAAAAAGAGATTTGCCGCGAGATTCAGTTTTTGGGGTTCAATTGGATTCGGGGTAGATCGAAATTTTGGTAAATACCTCAACTGGGAAACTTGGCATTATAACCCCTGAATGCTATTTCTTTATCTTGTAACTTTTTAGCCTCTTGTTAGTTTTAATAAAATCTCTTTTTTCGATCCAAAAAAAATTCTTTTGTTACTTTGGACGTTAGTCACTATATACAGGCATGTATGCATGCATGCATCATGTACAATGCATCATGCATGAATGTGTATATATGTAACCATTTGTAAATACTACTTAGGATATATTGCAACTTGAAAGTAAAACCATGTGAGATTAGTTGGGTTTAAGCCGCAAAGTTGATAATATTAAATATTTAAGGTTGTGTGATAGCATAAAGGAATATTTGATAGAATCGGTTATAAGGTGGGAGTTAAGTTGTCTTTTACCAGATTCGTGGAACCAAAATACCCCTTCCCCATGCCATGGGGAGCTTTTGACTTCTGACAATGTCTCTTTAAACTTTGTTAATCACATGCTTAACTCTTCACTATTACAGTTGGTTGGACTTAATTTTAATCTTACTATGCTTAGTTGTAAGTTTGTTTGTATACTTTATTTGCATATCGTCCCATTATTCAATTGGGTTGGGTTTCGATTAGAAGTTGAGTTAATATGAAAAACAAGAATAGTGGTTATCAACCGTGGGTTACACATTAGGATGAGATATACCAGATCTAGTTGGGAACGACATGTAGTCGTCCATCGCGTTCTGTTGGGTAAAGTATAGAAGCTCCCTGTTGGTCGAAGCCTTAACTGGGTGGATTGGTGTTGTAGTACAGTTGCATTGTAAGTTGTTGTTTTCCGGGTCCCTGGCGTCTTGCTAGGCCCGTTTTAGTAAAAGTTGTTTAAAAAAAAAGATACACTGTGTCAATCTTCATATCAAACGCGTAAGTTGTTTAAAGGGGTAAGGATAGAGGAAAAGGAGATTTTTGAAAATATTCAGTTCTTAACATTTGATTGGATAAGAAGTAGATTTAAGTTTGGAATTGCCTTGTCTTGGGATAATTGGATTTGTAATCCTATTAAGGTTGTCGCTCTTTGTACTTCTCTGGCTTCTCGCTAGTGTTTCGTAATAAATTCCTTTCTTGTCGTCCCCCCAAAAAATCTTCATATTAAACGCGATTCATGGGTGAATTTGAGATTAAAAATGATCAATGGTTCGATCCACTTCTCACGTATTTCAGATTAAATCAACTTCTCATACGATCATTCGTCTCATTTAAGTAACAATGATGTATTACTTAATTTTAAACATGTTTCTTGGACGTACATGTTATTACTCCATTCGATATACATTCTTTAGTTGTCATATATGCTTAGGGGTGGCAATTCGCAGGTTGAAGGGTTGGCGGGTCACGGGTTGTCGGATTGGAGTGTCAGAAAACCTCAACCCAACCCAACCCATTTAACTAATCGTGTCGTGATCTTCAACCCAACCCACGAAGGGTCGTGTCGTGGGTCATGTCAAGGGTTGGCGGGTTGGCGAGTTGGCAGGTCATAAACGGGTTGACGGGTCATAAACAGGTTGGTGGGTCAAAAACGGGTTGACAGGTCAAAGTTCATATATCATACAATTCAAATAAAAACAAAGTCCCAATACATTAAGTGCAAAAGCAACCAAATATAACCAAATTCAAAAGCATCCAAATACAACCAAGTGTGAGTAGTCTAGAATATGGTGAAGGTGTGAAGCGGCTGAAAGTTGGAACTAGGGTTATTAGGATTAGTGGATTTGATTTTTTTTAGTTTCTCTAATTTTTATTATATAATAAAAAAAATATATAAAAAATAATTAATTTAAATATAAACTGGTTCGGGGGTCAACCCTAGAAATTTGGCGGGTTGGCAGGTTGGCGAGTTGGCATGTCAAAAACCTCAACCCAAACTCTTTTATTTTCGTGTTGTGTCGTGTCGGGTTGGCGGGTCGTGTCGGGCACGACGTCCATGAGGAGTTCCTATTGACACTAGACGGTGGGTTTTTATAGTTTCGTTTTGACCATCGTCATCAGCTAAACGCAAGTGCATAATGGAACTTGTCTCTTGCTTAACGCTTCATATATAGGCATGAGATTACGTGAAAACTGTTATTTTTTTTTGAAAGGCAAATTTTATTCAATAAAAGGGGAAGGGCTACAAGAGGAAGCCCCAAAACCCCAAAGGAGAACAGCACGCGAGAAGAAACCGGACAAGAAGCCGGAAAACAAAACCAAACCGAAAACCAGAGAAAACAACTTAAACCTCAAAAAGCTGTCTAGGCTGGGAAATCCAGCGATCCCAAGAAGCTTGAATATTCTTCTTCCAACGGTTTGAAATCCAAAACAAGGCCACTCTTTGGGAAATCCAGCGATCCCAAAAAGCTTGAATATTCTTCTTCCAACGTGAAAACTGTTATTTTTGGTAAGAAGTATGAGAAATATTTTTAAACTGTTGATCACTTTAAATCAATATACTCTCCCATGAATTGCGACTTAAAAATGAATTGATCATGTGTATCTCGGTGCATTTTATCCTAACGTTCGTTCATTTATCATCCAACGGTTAATAACCACTTCTCGCGCTTCTGACCGGAACCCAACCCTATATATAAACACGTTACACACATACACACACACACACACATATATATATATATATATATATATATAGAGAGAGAGAGAGAGAGAGAGAGAGACTTATTCATTTGAAAACTTTAAAGTTTTATGAGATCCGTGAGAATCGCTGGCTAGAAAAACATGTTATTTGGTTTATTCTACAATAGTACATGTACGCTAATTTACACATGTTAACATGATCATTTAAAAAGAATATTTGCTTTATTTTTAAGAATCTTTCCACATTTGGTTGATATAGTTTAAAATTAAAAGGAAACTTGTCACTTTGGCTGGCTTTATGCATTGTCCAAAGGGTATATTGCACACCAATCGATTTCAAAATTAATAAGAAGTTAAACCATAAAATTGAATTAATAATAATCTTTAGAACGGGCGAACTAATAATTTATCATCGTGTCCTCTTTTTTGTTTAATCATTTTTAAACATTAATCGTGTATATCTATTTTGAGAAAACATTGATTTTATGTATTTCATACAATCATAATTTATATGTTGGGTTTGGATTTATGGGATCCGAGTTTCAACAATATGTTATAAGTACTATACTGAAAGAAGTATAGACTCAAGATTGACATTCGACTCAAGGTTGAGGTTGAGGATTTGGTCTATAAAGATTAAGGATAATACCGTGGACTAGAGATTTATTTTGTCCTAATTTTAAACCCTTCTATCCTAAATTTTATCGGATATTATATTGAACTTTTTACATGATTCTTATTTTGAATTTTATCAAAACTCTGGTTACATAGAAAAATACTATTTGTAAAACTAAAAGGAAAAATCATGTGCGACCATTTTCAACAACTTATCCATTTTGGATAAAATGGAGATTTTAAGCAAATTTGGGCTCTAACAACTTCTCTAAAACTTTCTTCAAAATGGAAAAAAGTAGGAAATAGAGTGTAATTTTCTCCAAATTTAGAGATGTCCCCAAATATGATTACCAAAAAAGAGAATTTACTTTTCACCAATGAAATTCTTTCAAATGAAATGATTTTTTTTTTAACGGCATTCAAATGAAATGATTAAGTGAGAGAAATATTATTTATTTAAATATAAATAATGTTTTAATAAAATAATCACAAATTTATCTTTAAAATGGAGAATCTGTTGGAGATGAATGCAATTTTTATTGAAGATTTTGACTTTTAATTAAATCTCCGATTTAAGGCATTGTTTGGTAAAAATAAGGTGACTTATAAGTCAAGTACATGTTTGGATGATCACAAGTTAGCTTATAAGTTAACTTATAAGCTAGCTTTTTGAAAAGCTACTCTCGCTAACCTTTTTGTGACTTACGAGACTTTTTATTTTTTATTCCAAATATACCCTTGCTAAGTTTTACACCATTAATTTTCAAACATGCCTTTTTTTGTTCTTTTACAGTCATAAGCTACCTTATCATCTCCTTTTTACCAAACGTAAGTCATCAACTACCTTATCAGTCATTAGCTACCTTATCAGTCACCAGCTACCTTATCAGTCACCAGCTATCTTATCAGTAATAAGTTAACTTATCAGCTAGTTTGCCAAACATAGCCTAAATAAATTTTGGAAAGCTGTTGGAGATGCTTCGAAGAGATTTAAGCCACCAAATCGAAGTAATAAAAAAAGAATTTTAAGGTTATAATAACAAAATGAATATTCGATGGAATCGGTTGTAATAAGGTGGGCGCTTGTTGCTTGGTTTTAGCTGTCTTTTTACGAGATTCTAGGAACCCAAGATACACCACCCCCTAATCACGTGTTTAGGTTTTGAAATCATAAACTATTTAAACAATTACAAATTAATTTTTTATATGATATAAATACAAAAAAAAGAAGTTCGTTTTATTATAGCTATGGAAAATTGTAAGCAACATGTCAATAAATAAATAATAAAAAAGAATCGTTTCTTCGATTAAACGTGGCCTTTTAACTTTTTGTTAACTGTATTATTGCTAGTAATATGTTTCTTAAAGATACCGTTAATTTATATGTTTGAACCAAAAATAACCTCTTAAAGAGGAGATTCATTCAATAGATTGCTAATATTGTTATATTAGTAACAAGATCTTTGAAATGTTTTAAAGAAAATCATAATGAGGCTCTAGATTGTGGCTAATGATCAAATATTGAAAATGTTACTTACCGAAATAGAGTTGAGAAAACACTTTTAGATTTTAATTGATAGCATCTTAATATAAAAAAAAAAAAATTTGGACCGCAAGAAAGAAATTTTATTAGAAACTAGCGAGGAGCTAGAGCAATACAAGACTCAACAGCTTTAAGGGAGTTACAACACCAATCCTCCCATGAGAGAAGTTTACCAAACTTAGTTCTACATTTGATCCAATCATAAGCAGTGAACTTAATCTCCTCCACCGTCGCCTTCTCTTTAACCATGCTTCCTTTAAACACCTTGCCATTCCTTTGGTTCCAAAGAATCCAAAAGAAAGCATAAAAAGAAATATTGTATTGTGCGTAAAAACATAAAATAAAATGTTTGTTATTTAAACAAAATAGCTATTATATTGCTCAAAAAGGAATCTTTTCAAGTCACATGTTTGCCAACTATAAACGGAATTCTTAACAATAAAAATATAAGACAAGATTAATATAATATAAACTAAAAAAATTAAAAGTAAGTACTTTTACTGTATTTTTTTATATCTATGTCGAAATATTCCAATTAATTAATTCAAGTTTTCTCAAGAAGTTTTGGGGTATTGTTAAAGATGACTTAATGGCGGCTTTGGAATGGTTTTGGGACAAAGAGGCACTAAGTGAAGGGTGAAATTCCTCCTTTGTAACTCTTATCCCAAAGAATACAAACCCTATAGGACTAAATGAGTTTAGACCAATTAGTCTAATAGGTGTATTGTATAAGGTAATCTCAAAAGTATTGGCGGAACGAATGAAGATGGTAATGGGAAGAATTATTAGCGATGTCCAAAGTACCTTCCTAAAAGGAAGGTCGATTTTAGATGGGGTACTAGTAGCAAACGAGACGGTATCCTGTCTAAAAAGCTTGAAACGAAAAGCACTAGTATTTAAAGTCGATTTCGAGAAGGCCTATGATTCCGTTAATTGGGATTTTCTCCTTGATGTATTGGAATCCATGGGCTTTGGTATAAAATGGCGAAAGTGGATTCGGTCTTGCCTCATGACGTCTAAAATTTCAATTTTGGTGAACGGCTCTCCAACCGAGGAATTTCAAATGGAAAAGGGTATTAGACAAGGTCATCCCTTGGCCCCATTCCTATTCCTTGTGGTAGCCGAAGGGCTTCATGTGTTGGTCGAGGAGGCGTTGGATAAGGGTCTTTTCAAAGGAATTAAGGTGGGATTGAACGATGTGGTCCTTTCACATCTTCAATACGTGGATGACGTCATCTTTTTCGGAGAGTGGGGAGCGGAGAATGTTGTCAACCTTGTAAAGATCTTGAAGTGCTTCTGATAACACCAAAATTATACATGCACGTAATCGAATGACTTTACCCCATTTCTCACCCGTTTATGATCATTTCATGCACTAAATGAGCTTTTTATTGATTGTGAAGGATTTGGAGGCCGTAGAACAGAAAAGTACGGAAAAAGGCAAGAAAACGTGAAAAATGCACAAAGTCAACACAGAAGACACTTGGCGATCGCGAAGTTCCATATTTGGTGCCGCCAAGTTCGACTGAAATACAGATTGGGGTTGATTTTAAGTGTTTGGCGTCGCCAAGTGAGCAGTTTGGCGATCGCCAGATGGTGCCTGGTCGTTTTTCTTTAAATATCAGCCTCCTCCTTCAGTTCCGGACATGGGTTTTGAAGTGCAATACACGAGGGGAATACAGAGGATCGAGAGTGAGAGTACGAAAGGTGCCGATACGCTGCGGAAGTTGATCTCCGATCATCTATCGTTGTACTGTCGGTATCATGTCGATGTCCACTTTTGTTTATGTTTTTGTTTTCAATATGAGTGAGTAGTCTATTAGTAGTGCTTGTCATGATAGATGAACCTTTTGCAATTAATGTTTATTGGTTTGTTTTTGATTAATTGAATGTCGTTTATGGTTCTTTCTTGATTATTGTTGTTTTGGCGATTTGAAATCACTTGGTTGGGTGTATTTGTTAGACCAAAAACAGATAGACTCCGAAAGGATAATCAACCTACCTTAGCCTGACTTGGACCATAGAGTTACGTTAAGGGGTTACTTTGACCAATAAGTGACCGATAGTAAAAGAGCCATTGCAATACTGATTGGGAAGGGTTTACCGATTCTGAATTGTGGACCAAACGATTTAGGATTGAAATTAGGAGGACCATATCCTAGTTCATAGCCATAAATTGCACATGTTAGGGTGTCCCAGACTTAAATTCCTACAATAGTCAAAACAACCAAACCTTCGATTTATTTATGTCATCCATATTGGGGATTCGTATTATCATGATAAGTACTGCTGTTTTTCCCCTGATATAATCTTAAATCATTATTTTAACCGTTTTCTTAGTTTTTACTTTGTTAATTATCTTTTTCCGTATTCAAACCTTTTTCATACAAAAACCCCCCCTTTAGATTAATTACACCGATTTAGGCTTTAGTCTACGATAACTTGACCGTTCCCAGTGGTAGATACGATACCTGGACTTTCCTACACTATATTACTCACGATCAGGTACGCTTGCCTGTATATGTGGTAAGACGGTGGCTAGGCATTAGAGGTTAAACTTGTTACGCTTTTTATATACAATAATTACCGCATAAGCTTCCATGCGGTTTCCGGTCTCAAAGTCAATCTTGACAAATGTAACATTTTTGGCATAGGCGTGCCGGAAGCCGAAGTCAAAGGGTGGGCAAAGATGATAGGGTGTAGTAGTGGATCGCTACCATTCACCTACCTCGGCTTGCCGGTGGGAGTTTCGATGAAAAGGGTTTCCCATTGGGAAAAAGTAATCTCAAAAATCAAGAAGAAGCTATCGGGTTGGAAATCAAAGTGGCTATCCTTTGGTGGTCGGTTAACTTTGGTGAAATCGGTTCTTAGTTGCATTCCCCTATACTACTTTTCGTTATTTCGCGCCCCGGTAAGTGTGATAAATTCTTTGGAGAGTGTAAGGAGAACTTTCTTTTGGGTGGGGGGGGGGGTTTCGGGAAGTGGTGAGGAAGTTAAGCGGGGGAGGGCTTGGGTTAAATGGGATAAAGTATTAGGTTCGTTCGAGGAGGGAGGTCTAAATATTGGTAGACTTAGAGATATGAATTGGTGTTTGTTAGGGAAGTGGTGGTGGAGATTTCTAAATGAAACGGGAGCTTTGTAGCGTAAAACCATAGTTAGTATTTATGGAGAGAATGGTGGTCTCGATTTGGGGGTTGGAAGTGGGGGTAGAGGGAGTTCGGTATGGAAGTCCGTCATCAACATGGGCGTGGTGTTAGATAGTGGGGGTTGCAATTTCTCGGGTTCGTTCGAGAAGGTGGTGGGGGATGGTTCGTGTACTAGGTTCTGGGAGGACCGTTGGGTGGGGGGAGTAATTCTAAAAGAAAAATTTTCAAGACTTTTTCAACTTGAAAATTGTAAGGGTGCGTTGGTTGCGGAAAGAGGTAGGTTTATCGGAAAAGAGTGGTTTTGGTCATGGAATTGGAGAAGAGATCCGCGAGGTAGAGTGTTAAGTGAGTTTGATGAGTTGTGTAGAATCCTTGAGTCGTTCAAACCGAATCTACAAGGGGTGGATAAGGTTGTGTGGAATTTGGCCCCTTTAGAAGGGTTCTCGGTTAAGGTTCTTAGAGCCGTTTTAGGGGGGAGAAGGTTGGGGGAGAGAGGAGGGTGGTAGGGGAGAGCCTACTAGGTGGGTGAAAGCGATTCCGGCAAAAGTCAATGTCTTTTTTTTGGCGTGCGTCACGAGATAGATTACTTTGTAGGGTCCTCTTGGACAATTGTGGTGTAGATTTGGACTCCGTCCTTTGTCCGAGGTGCAATCGGGAAGTAGAATCGGTATCTCATTCTCTATTGTCTTGTGAAAAGGTAAAGACGCTTTGGCTTCGTGTTGGAAGATGGTGGAATTTAGATGTCTCGACCGTTGGTTCACTTCAAGAATGTCTACTATTGGCGGTGCGAAGCGGAGCGAGCTCGAAGGGGACGCAGAGATGGGAGGCAATGGTCCTTTGTTTGGCCTACTTAGTATGGGCTAATAGGAACAAAGTGGTCTTCAACCAAGCTAAAGGCGGCATTGCGGATAAGTTGTTCGAATACCAAAGGAGAATTTTCGAGTGGATTTCGATTCGGAGTAAAGATTTGCGCTTGGATTGGAACTTGTGGCTGTCGGACCCTCTTAATTCGTAGATTCTGCTTTAAAGGGCTGTTGTTCAAAGGCTGAAGCGGGGCTGCTGTTTTTTGTGACTTCGGCGCGTCTCATGCGGTTAAGTTCTGCCTTAATTTTGTTTCTGTCTGCTGCATTGTGCTGTCTGGTTTAGTTCGGTAACCTCCTTGTTTTTTGGCGATCAGTTTTGGTCTGAACGTTTCGTCTAGAGTCTCGGCTTCCAACTCATAAGACGTGGTAATCTACTGTCGAGGAGTATGTTTTCTTTGTTCTGTATTTTGGGTGGTGGGTATGGTCGTCACTTTTTGTTTGGTTGCTGTCCTTGTGGCTTTGTATTTGGTTGTGATTGTTTTTGTTTTGGTAATATAATGGTTGCTGTTTCAAAAAAAAATATGCATGCATCGATTTCATTGCCAGTTGAAACGTGCAGTCTCATACTTTCAACAACAGAACCTCCTACATGTTGTCATCATTATAGATGCTAAATTATATATGGTTCGATAAACTTTTCTTAATATGATTCAAAACACAGTATTCTATACTCATTTTCATATATGTTGTCACCTCAAGCTCTTTGTTGCTCATCCTTTCACGCACCACCCACAAATTTTTGGAAGATCAAGAGAAACCTCTAGAAGCATAAACTTATTTATGCTACATATTATGTTGAGCATCATGTTTAGGCCATGTTGTATATCATCGCTATGAGGTTCCAGTGGTGGACTTAGCAGTCTCAACACAATTAGTTTGTAGCGGGCTAGTGGCTCTTAATCTAAGAGTATCTAGTCTATGGTATAAAATAGGGTTAAGTACATGGGAGTGTATCGAACTTGTCACGTTTATCAGTGTATGTACTCAACTTTAAAAATTACCGATTAATGTACCGAATCTGCTAAAATTGTCATTGCATGTATCCAACTTTATCAAAAACCTACCATTTAATGTATCTAACTTGTCACGAAAGTGTATCCAACTTGTTATGAAATACATTAAATGACAATTTTAGTAAGTTAGGTACATTAATCGGTAAATTTTAAAATTAAGTACATACAATGATAAAACGTGACAAGTTCGATACACTCCCATGTACTTAACCCTATAATCTACTAGTAAATAAACCATATAAGATGACAATTGTCTAATAATATTATACTTAGCCAAAATGTTACTTGCTAAGCTTTTTAGCTAGTCATCTGCCATGCGGTAACAATTATGGTTAGGGTGTTTTTATTTGGACCTCCATAGATTTTTTTTTACCCATATAAAAGTAGACTCTGTTATACTGGGTCCCATCTGTATACATAAACTTATCTATATCCCTCGTAGGAGGGGTCTATTTATAATTTATCTTATGGTTAATATTTGGGAGTATCCTTGACCTGAGGAAGTGTCGATGTTTTGGTATATTCTATGAGAATATCATTTATATATATATGGTTTATATAAGCCAACTTGTAGAATTATTATAAAAAATTGCTCTTTAAGGTACAAAGAATCTTTGTACTTTTAGTGTACTTTAATTTGAAATAAATAATAAAAACAGCCATTGCTTTGGCTGCTTGGCTATCCACCTCTACCTTTATGCATTGTCCAAGGGCCACAAATTGGGAACCTGCATTTATGTACTTAAATTTAACTAAAATCTTCTAATTACTACATTTTCATAATACCAATCAATTTAAGAACATGACATATATTTGTTGTTGGCTATGCACATCCATCTTTTCTATGTAGAGGAAGGATCATGGAGATGCGACCAAGTTAAACATTTTGTAAGAAGACGAGAGTGTTTAATCATATATGATTGAAAGGTCTTGATTTGGGTGTGTTTAGTAATATATGATTAAACTTGTATATCATATATGATATCGTATTTTTTGAAAAATGTTTAGCTTCTTGTTTGATCCTAATATGGTTATTTTGAATCATTTTTCAAATAAAACGTCTTATTAACTATTTTATATAACACTATTTGAAAAAATGTCTTATAAACACAAATGTTCTCGGAAAGAATGGGTTTACCCGGACGTTTTTCAGAAGCGTCATATAAAATTAGCTAATACGACACTTTATTTTGAAATTGTTCTTAAAAACTTAATACAACGCTCAAAAGCGTCCTATAAAGTTATTTTTGTTGTAATGATATGTATATATATACACACATATATGAGTTCAAATGAAAGCTCATTTTCTATTACGAACATGATGACAACCCGCGAGAACACAATATGTGTCCCATTCAGTCTGAATAATATAAGCTTATTCAGACTAAATGTTTTATTTATCATGAATAATGTATTTGAATAATTTTGTATTATCTAGACGATCCTTTCGACACATTGAAAGATGAGGTTTCAACTGAACTTTCGTTTATATATATCAAAATAAATAAATAAGAAAAAGAATATTGAATGTAAAAAAAAAGGGAATTTGAAAGAAAAACCACGTGAGACTTGTTAATTAGACTTTAGCCGCAATGTCGTCATAGAAATAAAAGGAATATTTGATGGTACGAGTTAGAGGAGGGATTGGTTCGCTTTAGTTGTCTTTTACCACATTTATGGAACCAAGATACCCCCCACGAACTAAGCTTTGAAACAATTGATAAATATATTTAATGGCTTAAATCGATTATAGTTTAGTAATTAAAAACTTTCTATATGTATATTTGTTTGACAATTAATAATCTCATATATATCACAAATGGAGTGTGTTTCATCTTACTATTTTATTTTTACAACAAGAACCAAAACTTGATTACCATATCAAAAAGCTATAGCAAGAAGCTAGAAAATACAAAAAATACAACCTTTGAAATCGATCTCAAGTTTTTTTTAGAGACATGGAGTTCACCTCATCAGCCAACTCACTAACTGTATAGGAAATTTGTCCCACCAAAATTTGTAAACCTGCAACCACTTCCCTAGGCCTAGCAGAAGAATATTAATTCGGCAAAAATATGTTGAGCACGCTCGTCTTTAGAATTGTACATCTGACATAGACCAAAAGCTACTCCTATCCTCTTTTGACCAAGTTATCTGTCATAGATAATCTATCCATCCGAGCTCTCTAGTAGAGAATATTTGTCTTGCTTAGAACACATCGATTCTAATTTGTCTTCTTCACCCCATGTTCAAAGGTCATTTCATCAATCAAAGCTCTTAAAGACGCCATCGAGAACTGACAATTGTCTTCCAAGAACCACCTCTATTGGTTAGTAATCTCTTCCTTACCAAACAGATTACTAGAGAGAATCCCTAATGAGTCGAGATACTTATCCATGTTAGAGATCGTTTTGAAACATAATCGGAACCGGGTGAAGGACTGCTTGTAAGGGGCAAACAAAGTCAGCCACCCGATTGCCTCAAATCGGCAACCGATCTGGAACCCCTTCAAACTATGGTAGCTAAATCGCACAACAGAAAATGCAGAAACCAAACAGCCGACGCACCACATCAGCAGAACGCGAAGACGCAAGCCTCTATATCTATGTTCGACAACCGAAAAAGATACACAGACCAACTCAGGAACCATACGGATTGCACAACCACTACCTCATATGATACAAATCGGTTTCGAACTATATTAGGAATTTTACGAGACTTTCGAGAGCCGAGGAAAAGGGATTGAAGGAAAAGAGAAAATAAGCACCAATACACTCTTCGCGGCGTGAGCCTTCCGCTGGGTCACCGGATCAATCCAAAATTAATTTCTTTTATTTGTTTATTTAAATATTTTTGTAACACCCCAAAAATCAGGGCGAACAAAAACTTTCATTTCATAAAAAAGTGGTATACAAATTCCTACGCCATGGCGTGAGCTCTTCCCAAAATGGGGTATAAGTAAATGTATAATTACAACGTTTGTAATCGAATGAGTAAATACAATAACCAAACTAGTCTAGTTCCGTCTAGGAAGAAGACTACAAAAGGGTTATCGTCATCCATAAGTCTCGCGGCCTAAAGGACCGGTCTCTCATCTTTCCCCCATGCTCACTCAAGCCCGAAGCCTACTTGGGAGCGGCATCCCTAGTACCTGAGAGACACATCGACACCAAACAAGTGTTAGGCTAAAGGAGCCTAGTAAGTTGTACAAATAATATCATGCGCGTAGAGTGTATAAAACATGCGAGATATACAGGATTGCATTAGCAACACAATTAACATATTAAACCGGTTTATTATTAACTTCGGAAATAATGGGAGCGACCCATTTCCCCCAACCAGTACCCCATCATTCGTTACTTCCGAACACCTCGATGCCATATCTATCATGACACCATCAGAGGCCCGCGCACTAAGGAGCAACCCGAGGGCCGACGACATAGGGGCATTCCTATTTCAGAACCTCCCAAGACTGTTCGGTGTGGAAATACTGCGTTGGTTCGTCCATGTCATTTAGTTACAAACAACCCCCGATGTCATATCTACCATGACACCATCAGAGGCATATACGTACGGTCTCAAAAGACTCATACATTCATTTCCACCTATCATAGGCATAAATCGAGGGTCTCAAGCCCTTTACTCATTTCATACGTGCCAACATGCACGGATATCAAATCCCATCCACATAGTTCCATAGTAAGCATAATTCCACACATTTCGCATAAAATACATTTCATGAGTAATTTCCTTGAACTAGACTCAATAAGCATTTCATACTAGAATCATGTTCATCTACAAAATCAAACAAGGAACGTAAAATCATCAAGATGATGTGCTCTCAGTTTTAACAAAATAGTTTTAACAACTCACCTTAGGGTTTGTGACAAAAACCCCCAATTCCAAGATTAGGTCAAATAATGAGCACGAACCTAAAATCAAGTAAATCGAACCCTAGATTAGTTCCTAACCCTTATTATATGTATAGATCCAACATACAAGGGTTTAATCGAAGCTTACCAAGTGAGATCCAAACTAAAACCCTAGGATTTGAGCTTTCCTCTTTCCAAGCAACAATGGTGGAGAATGGGTGAGTGGAGAAGATGAAGTAGGTGAGGTGTGGTTCCCCAATCTAGCTAGCTCCAAGTATAGATCCAACCTCAAGATCTTGAAGAGCTTTGAAAATGAAGAGTGTAGGAAGAAAAATCGCCAAAATTGGGCAAGGAATGAAGGAGTTATGACCAAATGAAGTGAGGAAGGGTTTAAAACCCGTTTTCTGCCTTTAACAGCTACCTAGCGATCGCTAGGCTTGAGGGCTAGCGATCGCTAGCTGCCTTCTTCTCGGGGTCGCTAGCCTAGTCGCGAGCAACAACAGCAAGCAAGGAAAACTACCTAGCGATCGCTAGGTGTATAGCTAGCGATCGCTAGCACCTGAACGTTTTCGGTGGAATTTTGTTTCGGCCATAACTTCTTCGTTATAGCTCCGTTTTCGATTCCGAAAGAACCGTTGGACTCGTAATTGAATTTCCTAACATATTAGACCATAAAATGCATGATTTGATTTAAGATTCTAAATTCCATATTTTATCAACGAGTCGTTATTACACCGAAATTACGGGTGTTACAATTTTATTACTTAATATTTATCTTTAGCATTAGAACTATTATTTAGTTTCCTTTTTATTATATAGTTTTCTTAATCATCAAGTTAGGATCATTATTAGAATAGATTTAGGTTATTTAGTTTATTTAATTATCTCCTAGCTAGATTATAAATAAGGATGTTTGGGTTTCATTGTAATCAGATTATCAAATTATCAGTTTTAATATATTCATCTCTTTGAGAGTTTTTGGAGTTTTATCTCTTGTTCTTGGATTTTACGCTTGTAATTCTCATATCCTTTCGGATTTGACGCTAATTGATCCGTATCGCGTATTCCGCCTACGTCATCATCTCTACTTTAAGATCCCTTTCTCTACTCGTGATCTATTCGAAAGATTTTAGTTGCATTTCAAAGAATAAATCCTCGATCCCAACCTTACCATTTCGAATATATATACATTTGTTTCTATGAGGGATGATCATACAAGAACACCCCCATTTGCAAGAATGAAGGAACTAAATTTGAGTCACACATTATGTGGCACCCACCCATTAATTAAATCATTTGTGATTTAGTGGTGGGACCCACCTGAATCACATATGATTTAATAATGGGTGGGTCTCACATCATATGTGATCCAAAATGGTTCCTTCATTCTTGCAAATCAATTTTGTTCCTGTTTGAACCTTTCTCTATATAGAATTAGGTTCAAACAAGAACAAAACCAATTTGCAAGAATGGAGGAACCATGTAAATCACAGGTGATTTTGTACTACGTTCGCCCACTCGCACCGACCCACGCGCCTTGTCGGCAAGTGTACTACACTCGCTTTTTCTTGTTTAGTACAAAATCACATGTGATTTACATGGTTCCGTTGTTCTTGCAAATTGGATTGTTCTTGTATGAACCTCCCTCTATAGAGGGAGGATCATACAAGAACAAGGGTATTTGCAAGAACAAAGGAACCCATTTTGAGCCACACATTGATGTGGGCCCATGTGGGTCCCACATAATAAAAAATCATATATGATTTAGTGGTGGGACCCACCTGAATCATATATGATTTTTTATTATGTGGGATTCACATCACATGTGATCCAGAATTGTTCCTTTGTTCTTGCAAATTAATTTTATTCTTGTTTGAACCTTTCTCTATATAGAATTAGGTTCAAAGAAGAATAAAACCAAATTGCAAGAATGAAGGAACCACCAAAATCACACGTGATTTTGTGCATGGACGCCAACTTGCGGCTCACCCACTCGCCTTGTCGGAGCGTGGCCTACACACGCTTTTTCCATCGCAGCACAAAATCACATGTGATTTCCTTGGTTTCTTTGTTCTTGCAAATTGGGTTGTTCTTGTATGAACCTCTCTCTTCTCTATACATATATTATATGAGGGAGGATCATACAAGAACAAGGGTATTTGCAAGAACAAAAGAACCCATTTTAAGCCACACATACAAAATTAATTTGCAAGAACAAAGGAACAATTCTGGATCACATGTGATGTGGGTCCCACATAATAAAAAATCATATATGATTCAGGTGGGTCCCACCACTAAATCATATATAATTTTTTATTATGTGGGACCCACATCAATGTGTGGCTTAAAATGGGTTCCTTTGTTCTTGTAAATACCCTTGTTCTTGTATGATCCTCCCTCTTGTTTCTATTTGTCCAAATAAAGTAAAGAACGCAACAAACCTTGATTTAAGTCGATATATATTAAGTTGTGAAAATTGATAAATGGTTCTAGCAATTGCTATGAAAAATTAAAGAATATTGAGTTACTCTAAATACAAGAAAGCCAACCTTGTTATACAACTTGATCTTATGTTGACACTATGTGCTAACTGCTAAAATTACCCTACTCACATGTTTGCCAACTACCTAAGGGCTTATTATAATAAGATCGAAATTAAACAATTAAACAAATGTCACTTTCTTCCCATGAATTCTTATCTCGTGCGTAATCATAATAAAGTGATTATTTAAACAAGCCTCCAAAATAAATTCTGTCACTCTATAGATTTTCTACGACTACTAATTAATTATAATCTTAAGGGCGCGTTTGGTATGCAGGAATCCTTGGGATCTGAAGGAATTAGAATCCAATTTCCAAGGATTCCTGCGTTTGGTAAGATTTAGAGAAGGGAATTGGAATTGGGGGAAGAAATTAAAATCTCTTATATGAAGGAATTTGAAATCCTTGGGTACATGGAAGGATTTTAAAATCCCTTGACATGGAATTGCCAAACTACCAGATTACCCTTCAATTAGATGCCCTAACTTACTACTTCGCTTTGACCCACCACCGACCGCCGCCACCGCTTCGACCCACCGTCGACCGCCGCCACCCACGCTTCGACCCACCGCCGACCGCCGCAACCGCTCCGACCCACCGCCGACCGCTGCAACCGCTTCGACCCACCGCCGACCGTCGCAACCGCTTCGACCCACCGCCGCCACCGCTTCCACCCACTGTCAACCGCCGCAACCGCTTCGACCCACCTCCGACCGCCGCCACCGCTTCGACCCACCTTCGACCGCCGCCGACCGCCGGCGCCCCTTCAATCCACCGCCGACCGCCGCCACCCCTTCGACCCACCGCTACCGCTTCAACATAAGAACAAAAGGAGGGTAATTCTGTCATTTTGCATATCTGAATTCAAATTCCATTGGACATTTCTGCCAACCAAACAGATTATAGAATTGGATTCCAATTCCTTCAAAAAGATTCCAGCAAACCAAACGCGGCCTAAGTCTATTATCATCAAACGCAAATAAACCTATTTCCAGTAAAAATAAACACCAAAATTTAAGAAAAGTTTAATTATTATTTCTCTATCATATAAATAGAAACAAGGACGGAGCCAACATATATTTGAAACGATGATACCATATAACATGGTAGCACCCTTCAAAATGTTACGGTTGCATCTTTACAAAATTAATTTTTCACTTTTTGTAGATAAATAATACAATAGCACGTGTAACCGTGTACCCTACGGTATGTCCGTCCCTGAATAATAGTCTAATATGTCCTCGATGATAGAATTAAAGATAAAATATTTATATCTCAAGCATGCATACATCTATATTGGAAATTTGGAATGAACAAAAAAACCATGAAAGCTTATTGGGACATGCGAAGTAATTTTTGATTTTATATGTAAAATCACTTAATACGAGTTGTTAACCTTAAAACATACATACAAACCCATATCTGTATACATGTATGTATAAGTATACAGATGCATATATATATATGCTTACTGTATGTACATACATACATGATACATATATAAATAGTTATATACATTAGTAGTTGTGGGTTCATACGAGAATGGTGTCAATTTAAGAAAACGTGAGGACGATTCTCAGCTACACATTTTCGGTTAAGGTGGACGTGGTCACGGAGGATTGACGCGATTCATGGATTGGAGGGTGGAGATGATTAAAGGAGGGTAATCCGGTCAAAGCCGCATTTATTGACCGGATGAATGTTGTGAATCGTCCTCGTATTTTCTTAAAGAGTTATGTTTCTCGCATGAACCTTTCTCTACATTATAGTATATAACAATTTACAGGAAATATGAACAGTCCATTTAGAGAAAAGTGCAACTTTGGTCCATGTGGTTTGATAATATAATGATTTTTATCCTTAATTTTTAAAAATTGTTTTTTCAGCCCTTTAGTATTTATTGTTATTTCATTTTCATTCCTTCATCCAACTTTGTTAAATTAAATGGTTAACTCATCCAAAATAAATTGTTGATTAAATTACATATTTATTCTCAAAATACATAATTCACATTTTGTTACTTTTTAATTTATTTATTTATTTTATTAAAATATTTTTTATTGGTTAATTATAAACTATTATAACTTTAATAAAAAAAATAATCAAAATAATTTCATTAAACTACTGATAAGTACATGATATTTTTTTCTTCAAAGTTTTAGGTAAAAATCTGTAAAAATTAGTATTTTTTTTTATTTATTGATTTATTAAATCTTTTTATTTATTTTATTATACCTTTCGTATGACAACGTATGTATAAACTTTATGTTTCATATAAATCTATGTTACTACTTATGATTCTATCACAGTTTATAACCCGGTACGAAGCCCGGGCTCCTAATAACTAGTTAGTAATAATATACAAACCCATTAATTTGTTTGAAATTAGTGAAGTAATTAAGTTAAGTTGACGACGCAGGGCCGTTCCTAGAGTTTCGGATGCCCTGTGCGAAAATGCAAAACTATGCCCCTATGTTTATCTTTTAAGCAAATGAAACGATGTACAATACAATTTTTTAAAGGGTTTGTAACCTAGCCAAGCTACGTGGCTCATCCCTATGCCGACTTTCATTAACTAAACAAAGAGTACAAAGGGGGACATAAGAACCAAAACCCCAAATTACAAAATATAAATATAAGTCACCTAAAACGGTGTCTCCATGCATAGAAGGATAAAAAACAAGAAAAACTATAATTTGTTTTAACTAAAATGGTAAATAATTAGATTAAAGTTATAAATAAATAAAAAAAATTCAATTCGGCAAGTCTATAAATGTCTAATAAAAATAGTAAGGTCATTGAAATTGATATAAAAAATAGTGAGTGCAATGGTTATAAAAACAACAAATGACTAAATCCTAAATTCCTAAGCATTGGCTACATAGCAAGTAAATTGATGTTGTGATGCAAATATGCTATCTGCCAATTTCTCAAATCCTTTAATTGATGCAAAAGCAAGTAACGTAGATGGAATAACGAAGAATTCCACTAAATTAAAATCAACTAAATTAATAATGGAATATAATACCATACTTTGAATTGTATAGAGCTCAACTCATAAATTATTAAAACTAATTACATATACTAATAATATTATATAAAATTTTGATGCCCTGTGCGGTCGCACGGGCTGCACGGCCCCAGGGCCGGCCCTGGTTGACGATAGAGGTAAGAGCCAAAGGAGTCTTCCAGTGTTGTGGCAAATTGGTTATCGCCTCGGAGGTTCATAGCGTTCTAACCGAGTTCGAGTCTTTTCGTGCACATGCTTAGGTACATTTAAGTGGAGCCGTGTTTAGCCCCCCAAAATTGTCGGGGATTAGTCTGGCTTTGACCCGAACACCCTTCCAAATAATAATAAATAAAAAAAGCGCCAAAGGAAAACAGGAAAGAAAAATATTGAAAGAATGGCCGTTGATTTCGTTAAGACGACCAAGAAAGAGAGAATCTGACCAGGATCCTGACTTCATGCATGCCACTGCTACCCCTACTCACTGCCAACTTTTTTCTTTTTACAAAATAAACCCCTCACTTTTACTTAAATTCCATAACCTACCCTCCATCTCCAATTTATTCATCACCTGCAATATTTCCTTGAGAATGCCAACTGCATATACAAGTAATTAATATAAGAGAAAGAGAGAGAGAGAGAGAGTAGCTTCAAAACAAATATATATATATATATATATATATATATAATTAATCACCATGAAATGTACTATAGTTTTCTGTGATCACATGCTTGCCCATTATACTTTGCTGCCTCCAACCTTCTATAAATACCAAGGACTTCATCCCAAAACAAATCGCCAACCTCCTCTCTATCTCTCTAGCTATAACTAACACATTAAGGGTTCTATATCACCTTAAGAGCTTGCTAGCCTACTCTCTTAAATCTTTCCAATATAAAATGGCCAGCAGCAGGTTGAGTAGAACCCTTTTCTGTTTTGTGTTGATTTTGTTATTTGTAACCAGTAGGGTGATGCAAATGAGTGAAGCAAGAAAGCTAGGTGAAAAAGTTAAGCCATGTACCAAGAAATGCGTGGTGGAAAAGCCGGTGACCAGCGAAGAAAATGGCACCGTAAACCCTAGCAAAGTACCGGTGGCGGCAACTCCTGGTGTCAAGATCATGGAAGGAGGAGATTTGGACGCTTTTCGCCCTACCCAACCCGGGCATAGCCCCGGAGTTGGTCATTCCATTCACGATTAGAAACTTCGAAACTAGTTAAGTGAAGTGGAATAGGCTTAATTATGTACGAGTTTTTTTTCTTCTTTTCTTTTCAGTTTTTTGTAGGGTCTGGGAAGGGTAAGAGTGTTGGTTGTATTTGATTTTGTGTCGTTGTTTCAGTTTCTTAGGAGTAAATATATTTTTATCGTTCCTTAATTTTGTAGTATGTAATCCTCTTTTCTAATCTAAGCTTCTTTTACTAGTATGCAAATTATCGCAATGAATTATGATATTTACAAAGGTTTTGCCTTCTAAACAAGAAATATTATTCTTTATAACATGATTAATTAAAAGATGATACATTTTCACATAATATATAGAAGTTGTGATCAATTTCTATATTGGATTATATGTTTGATTTATCATACTAAATTCTTGGAGAAAATATGCACATGCACTAGCTCTCAATTATACCTTCTATGACAAGAATGTTAACATCAAGAACTTGAAATAACTAATATACTTCTCAAATACTCAATTATAATCTTTCTTTCATTTTGGAAAAATAAATTATAATCTATAATCTCATCATAAGAAATTGAAATAATTTTTTTCTTAAAAAAAAAAAAATCAAATATCGTGCTACCAAAGCCGTGCATGCAAATTGGCCAAACATTTGGTTTAGCTTCACAACAATGACAAATAATGATGATGACTAAGTACTTTCATTTGTGCATAGTTGTAAAGACATAAAAGTTTTTGGATGTATGCGAGTTAATTTGCAAAACAACTTTTATGATCGGTTGACAAGTTTTGAATACGGTACTTGGAAAGTATATATGCTTCGGGGTTTGTAATCACTTCTAGGCTACTTCCCCAAACCATATACAAGCTCGGCCCTGGGCACGTGTAGCCCGTGCGATCGCACATGGCATCAAAGCCCAACGGGACATCAAAATTTCATATACTACTAGTTTACGCCTTTTCGGTTAGATTATTTAGGACTTGTGTTTACAATGGAACAGGATATTTAGATATAGGATTTGTATATGAAAAATGGATTGATATTTTTTGCTTCAAGAAGTGCACAAAAACATCGTTTTAGGTGATGCAATTTTATATTTTGTGATTTGAGGTTTTGGTTTTTATATCTCTTTCGTATTTTTCATTTTAATCAATAAAAATCGACGTAGGGATAAGCCGCCTAACTTGACTAGGTTTCAAATCCTTTACAAAAATTGTGTTTTTCGTCATTTCATTTGCTTAGAAAGTAGACATAAGGGGCATTTTTAAGCATGTTCGCACAGGGCATCAAAACTCCTAGGAACGGCCCTGACCATATATTCATATAGCTTAGAGAACCTTATTTGAGACAAGCACCAATCTACAACACCAAACAACTAACTTGGTGCATGGTGCATGGTCAATTGAAGCGTTGCTTGTCACTTTGACAAAACATGGAACAATTATAGATTCCAAGTCTCTAGTCTAGCAATTCACATTTAAGGAAATTAATCTAAAGGATCCGACTTAAATCAGTAACCTAGCATTTAATAATAAAATATTTCATAGTAATTATTGCATAAATAAATATAATTAAGATGATATTAAACATTAGCAAGTAACACAATCCCAATGAGTTATATTTTGCTAACCATAATTAACTATACAACTAGTTTTCTATGCAAAAATCATCATATTTTGCTAATGAAATAATAAAATAATTATCAACTAAAACTTGATTAAAACAATTAAATTAAATATCAATTACTAAATTCTAACCTAAAATTAACAATTTGTAGGGTCAAAATAAGATACTTTATATTTTTATAAAAAAGAAAATCAAAACTTTTAACTAAAAACAGTTTTCTAATTCCATGGGTCATTTGACCCCAACACAAAGCCTAAATCCGCCAATGGACGACGGATGTTGTTGGCTTGTTGCTATGGTGATTGGAATGGCATCTTCAGATATTGACCCCATCACATATACATATACATGCATGATGCAATAAACATATTAATTATTGACATTTTATCAAGATTTGGAATGAAGTTATTGGGGTTGAGATTATGTGAGAAGTTGATGTTTTTGAGGGAAGTGGTTATCAATCATTGGTTGAGAAATGAATGTACATTACGATGAAATGCATCGAGATAAGATGTATTGAGATGCACCAAATCAGTTTCTTTGTAAAGCGGAATTAATGGTAGGGCAATCAAGGCATGAGACTAAAGAGATCAAGGGTTCAGATCCACTTTGCATGCTTCTCACAGTTAAATAAATTTCTCATACGATCGTTAGCCTATATAAGAAAAAAAGAAAACGATTTAATCGCATATGATTTTACATTGAAGTTACGTACAAAATTGTATATATATGATTCACGGAACTTTGTTTCGCTACCTACCTGTGTCCACTTTTTGGCCATTAATGTAAATTGGACATAATTTTACACATAATTATATATATATAGAGAGAGAGAGAATTATATATATATATATATATATAATGAACGTGGGACGAATCTCAGCCACACATCTTCGGTTACGGTGGACGCGATCATAGAGGATTGACGCGATTCATGGAAGGGTGGAGATTATTAAAGGAAGGGACCCGATCAAAGCCATCTTTATTGACCGGATGAATGGTTGAAATTCGTCCTTATATTCACAACCAAAATTGAGTTCACATTTAAACTTTCTTTTATATATATGTTTATGGAGGCAAGAGCCAAAGGAATACAAAAAAGTTAGGTACAGCTACGGGCTACGAAGGAGTAGCTGAAATATATTATTTAAAGAATTAAGAGCATGCAGACTGGTGTGGTGTGTGCCAACCTGGGGAAGACGACGACCAAGAATGAGAGAATCTAACCACTATTCTGGCTCCATGCATGCCACATTGCCACCTTTAATTAACTTTTCTCAATTCCTTAAATCACCCCTAACTTTTAACATCAATATTTTCACCGGACTTCATTAACTTTACTCCAATTCAAAGTTATGAGTGTTTTTAAAGGTATCCGAGTCTTTGCTCCGACTAATTCCAGCAAGGTTTACCGACAGCTAAAACATGTTGTCGTTCAATTAATCCTCAGTGACCACAATCTACAAGCGTCTTGATTCAAACTCGGGATAGAGAGTTAACAGGCCACTTTCTTCAGAAACCTTAACCGGTTCGCCAGATTCTTGTGGTTAAGTTATATATGTTAACCACAAACGTAATTAATTCAATCATGTCATATCAAATATATTATCTTTTAGGATTCCAAAAGGTATATGTCATTAAATAAGAGTTTTTATATATTAAATATAATTAAGGACATGTACTAATGTCCTAGAAAACTAACTTTCTTTAGCATTTCCATGATGTATGGGGGACCTTCACATGGCCCCCGTTTTGAAACTTTACCACCTTCAAACTTCTATAAATACCATGGATCTCAACACCAATCAAATCGCCAAACCTCCTCTCTATTTCTTTTTAACACATTAAGGGTTACTTATATATATATATCACCTTAATTCCTTAAGAGCTTCACTAATTAATACTATTCTTTTCTATTAATCTTTTTGCACTCTATAATCTAAAATGGGAAGCAAGTTGTGTAGAACCCTTTTGTGTTTTGTGTTGATTATGTTATTTGTAGCAAGTGAAGTGGTGCAAATGAATGAAGCAAGAAAGGTAGGTGAAAACTTTAAGTGTAGTGGTGAGAAATGCATGGTGGAAAAGGCGGTGACCGAAGAAAACGGCGGTGGAAACGCTAGCCGAGTACCGGTGCATGGTGTCGAGATCATGGAAGGAGATGTGGATGGGTTTCGGCCGACCCAACCCGGACACAGCCCTGGAGTTGGTCATTCGATCCACAACTAAGAGCTCCGACATGACAAGTGAAGTGAAGTGTACGTTTTGAGCTTAATTAATTGTCGATTCGCCACCTTTTTTTCTTTTTTCGTTGATTTTTTGCGAGGTGGTGGGAAGGAATTAATGGGGTTTGTTTGTGTTTGATTTTTGTTCTCGTTTCATATTTTGAGAATTTATAGATGTATCTATGTCATTCCTTGGCAAGCTATAATATATCCTCATTTAAAAGCTTCTTTATTATGTCAATTATGTATGATTTAGAAAAGATAATTAATTTGTAACCCAAGCTAGAGATAAATATTCTTTACAACTGTTGTAAAGGATAATATGTTCAATGCTCATAAACATGGTCCAGTGACAAGAACATTTTTTCTAGATTTGTTAATGTAATGCTATTTGGTCTTCATGCTTTTCCATGAAACTAATAGAAATTAAGTAATGCAACACAATATATATTTGTTAAATATTGAAGAAAACATGATCATGATAGGTGTTATGAAAGAAAAATAAAAGTACCAGCCAGAATAAAAGAAACTGATGTATGTCTCTTTTACAAGTACACTTACTTTGGCTAAAAACAATGAGAAAATGAAGTTGTACAGATACATAATCGTGTCAATCCTCCGTGATCACGTCCACCGTAACCGCGAGATGAGCGGCTGAGATTGCTCCTCACGTTCTCTTAAATTGACATGATTCTCGTTTGAACCTTTCCACACATATATATAAACATGTATTCATGAACTAAAGCTTAGTTATGGTAGATATGAGTCATATGACAATGATGATGATATTGAGTAGACTATATATATATATATATATATATATATATATATATATATATTCACAAGTTCACACCAAAAATAAGTTCACAAAAGAAAATCTCTATATATATAGGGGTGGGTTCAAATGTGAACCACTTTTTGGTTGTGAACGTGAGGACAACCGAGAGCGCGACACGCGGATGACTAGGCGCCACGTCAAGTCCATGGCGGATGACTAGGCGCGATTCATGGGAGGGCATTGAATTAAAGGGGGGACTACACTCAAAGTCGCCACGTGTCGCGCTCTCGGTTGTCCTCACGTTCACAACCAAAAAGTGGTTCACATTTGAACTTTCCTCTATATATATATATATATATATCATGACATTAAGGATTAAGGTCAATATGTTATCACATTATCAAATATTCAAAATTTCTAATACTAACTTTATCCTCGTTTTGGATCGGATGTAGTTTTGTTCGAATAAGATTAATACAAGAGTTAACGGCATCAACCGGGTTATAAAGCCATCTTTCCCAAGTAAGAAACTTACCAACTTTCGAAGTTTTGATCCATTCCTAATCAATCGAACGCCAAGTACTGGATGTTGTTGCAAGTCTCCTTGTCCTTGATCATTATGTTCCCTTTAAATTGCTTCTCGTTCCTTTTCTTCCAGATTATCCAGAAAAACGCCATATCGCGTCGCAATTACAAGTCCCATATATGAAAAAACATGAACTTTTGTCAACATCCGGAGTCCATTTTGACCGTGCTTTTTGTCTAAGATCTACAAGTTCACCAACCTTCAACTCCGGGATTTTTGTCACACAATCGTCCCTCTCTTCAATCAAATCTTCTTGCCATTCTGCCTTGCTAGTCCCGGGTTCGTTTAATAAATTGCCATTTCAAAAAAGAATAATCTTCTTGCCGTTCAAAAAATTAATATTAGATTTAACATGCAAAGTCTTGTCAAAAGATATGCACACAAGGCGCTTAATTATTTACATGCACCTTTCTCTTACACGAATTTTAATCGGCATCTAGAAATTGAAATAACTAATATTGTCTTTTGTATTAGAAGGCACAAATATATGCAAGCTAATCCGATTGTAAGAAATTGTTACATGGTGCAACTTCATGATCTTGGATATTAGAAAATTGATAAATGTAGTGTGGCCATTATGAAACTATCATAATTTTCTATGTATAGAAAAAACGTAACTCATAATTTTCTCTTTATAATCTAAAGATGATAAAGCTTTTCTACAACATTGGTGGTTGATATAAATTTATCTAGAAATAATATGAAATGGATAATTTTTCAACTTTTTTTGGACGGCAAAAGGCGAAATTTATTAAGAACGAAAACTAGTGAGGCGCTAGACGATTGTGCACAAATATTGTGACAAGGAATAAACCCAAACATCCCAACCAAGATTTCTACCGGACCACGATCTAACCTTTAACTAGTAGTAGGCAAAAAATTGAATAAGATTAGCCATCTCCTTAGCGTTCTTCATATGCCCTGTATGATGCTTCTTGTTTCGTTGAATCCACGGCACGCAAAGGTAAGCCTTGAGAATCACGTCCATTACCTCTTTTAGACCACGATGCTTCCTTTGCATCACTGCTAGGTCATGGATCGAGCTTGTGTTTGTCGACCATAAATTACAACAACGTTGCAAGTGTGCTCCCACTTCTCTTGCCGTCATGCACTGCACTAAAGGATGGTCGACGTATTTCAGATACGAAACGCAGGACGTGCATAAAGACACTACTAAAAGAGGGGCTTCAGCGACAGATTTTTCCGTCGCTAATCCGTCGCTAAAGATGGTTTTCGTCGCTGATCTGCCGCTGAGGTCCGTCGGCAATCATTCTATGGATGATGCTATCAGCGACGAATTCCAGCGACTGATCAGCGACGGACACCTTCATCGACGGAGTGGATTCCACGACGGATGTGCCATGGATGACGTCAGCAACGGATACTTATTTAATTTAATTTAATTTTTATTATTTTTAACCAAATTTAGCGACGTAAAATCCGTCGCTAATCTGTTGCTAAAAAAGTAAATACTAAAAAAAATTGTATTTTCTATATACAAATTACCTGCTCACTCCATAACCATCCAAATTCTGGTATGGCTCTATTTTTAGATTCCTACCACCAATTTATCCACCAACTTTTGTAACAGTTTTGTGACAAATCACCCCCTTTAGGCTTTAGCGAGAGATTTTCAGGGAAATTTTCATAGGAAAAGTCCTCCATTTAGTATATAGTGAAAAGTGAAAACAAGATTTATTTCATTAACGTCATTCCAATCTTCTTGGAAACCTTTTAGACATGTATCAAGATTATAATCTAACAGGAGTATAAATCAAGCCAAAAGGTTTTGGAAGCTTTGTTATTCTACTTATGACGCATTGGAACACCACCGTGTGGACGACGCTATATTTCGAATAAAAACAATTCAGACATATGGTGCACATATTGTGCTCCTGATGCAGGGAAGAAGTAGAAACAACATAACACCTTTTCTACATTAACTGGTAAGGTTCACTATGGGCAGTTATTTCAGTTGGCCATTGGGATTTGTTTTCCCTATTGCCCAATTATATATTCTCAGTGAATCTTGTGAAATCTATGTGTTTTGAGCTCTATTTGTGTACCTTTGAATAGATTTTGAATAACCTCTTATTTGGTAAGAGGTAGTCATGACTATATTGTAGAAGAGAGAAAATCCTTTAACTTAATTTGGTTGAATTGGGTGCCCTTCTAATGGTTTGGCAAATTCTTCCTTGACAATTCAAAATGGTCTAACCAAGTATTAGTGAAATTAATTATGTCACCATCTCTAGAGCACTCTACTAAAGTGACAACTCTTACCTAGATACGGGATGAGAAATATGAAACTAGAGAGGCGATTCGTCACAAAAGTTGTTGGCAAACGTGGAATTGGGGGAGTTCTAAAGGTGCGGGATGCACAATCATAAATATTTTGTACTAAGATAATTCACAAAAAAAAAAGACACCCGTTGAATAATTAGTTTACTTTCAAACCAATTGTCCAACTCTATTAAGAGCCTCTTAATCATTCAAAACTTTTAAACAGTCTGGCGTATAATATAAAAATACAATTTTATCAAAATTCACCTTAAATTTTTTTTTTCAACGGCAGATAACTCACACACACACGTTCCGGGGGTATCCGGATCCAAACGGGCACCGACTAATCCCCCGCGCCCATGAACCGGCCCTATGGACCGGCCCATGAACTCGCCCCTAATACGGCCCTATGGACCAGTCCAAGAGCAAAATACCGCAGCAAGTCGTCGCCTGCGGGGTTTGAACCTTGGCCAACTGAGGATACCATCCCCAAGGCACAAGGGTGTTACCTCCACCCACTAGGCTAGACCATCTTCGGTACTTAAAGCTTACTATAACTTTCACACTGCCACATAATTTTCAAGGATCCATGATCATTTGTCTGCCCTCTTCATCTATATATTTGGAAGTACCCTCTTGACTAGCCCAACTCCCTTTTGATCTCTTCTACAATTTTATATATATACACATGTGTGCATGCAAGTTGTCCAATTAAGAAACTTTTTGCTGTTGACTACAAGAATCTTTCTACACTCAGTGGATTATTAAAAAAGGGTCATGCTTTATTTTGAAGAACTTTAAAGATCAAGTTGTTTATATAACCGCCAAGAACATATATAATTATTATACTGTAAAGGCAGTTTTTTTTTAAAAGAAATAAAGGACTATAAAGGCTAGAGTTCCAAGAACCATCCAAAACATTGGCAGCATAGTTTAGTTCATATAACTGTTAGTGGAAATAACCATGTGAATTAGGTACTTTAAGTAATAGTTTAAGGGCAACCCTTGAGTTCTTGAAAGGCAAATAAGCCCTTCAAGTCCAAAAGAATGGGTGTTAACTTCAGTTTATATTTGGGCATGTTGCCCTATAGTATCCTTGAAGAAGTTGTGAAGATCTTTTTTGATTCTATTGAATGTGATCTTTGGCCACTTGGGATTTTGATAATGATTACAACTTTGATGTTAAATATCCAATCACCTTGGAGCTGCAGAATTCCTTTTAGTTCCTAGTGCAATGTGTGTGTTTAGTTTTATAATTTTGAGGGAATCTTTTCTTGGTCAAAAGTGGGATCTGAAACATTTTTTAATTGTTTAGTTACAAAGATTGTTTAGATAATTTAATTAATTTTCTTATGTTTTTAATTGTTTTAGGAGTTAAAAGTATATTAACTACCAACTAGGTTTTGAGATCAATTCCAAGTTTAGAACTATGCTTGCAAGTTGCAAAATCATGTGTTTTGCTGAACTCATGGCCTTTTCTTCTTGATGAATATCATTTGCCCTTTGTTTCACTCTTCTTTTTTCTTTCACTAGCCTTATAATTTAGTTTAAGCGGTATTCGTTAACGGTTATGATTAAATAAATATGTAACATCTTAGGCAAATTCCATATCGTTGTGGATAGGAGAGATGATGGGTTCATAAATTAAACCTTGGCCTCCCAAGACAACAACGCATTTTGGGGCCACACGCATGTCAGGTTCTCGGAACTCTACAGTTAAGTGTGCTTGGGTGGGAGTAGTACCAGGATGGGTGACCCCTTGGGAAATCGTTACCGGGTCGCCAAAACAAAGTCGTAAGCCAGTGGGGTAAAGCAGACAATATTGCGTCGAATTAGGCGGGGTGTTACAAGTGGTATCAGAGCTATTCTTGTGTTGTTCGGGATGCGGGGTAAACCTCAACGATGACGATGAGTCCCTAAGGGAGGTGTTTGTAACACCTTATAGGAAAATCTCATATCGCCGTAGATAGAAGAGATGTTGGGTTCATAAGTAAACCTTGATCTCCCAAGACAACAATGCGTTTGGGGGCCATACGCATGGTAGTTCCTGGAACTCTGCAGCTAAGCATTGCTTGGGTGGAAGTAGTACCAGGATGGGTAACCCCCTGGAAAATGTTTATCAGGTTGCTATAAACAAATCTGTGAGCATCTGGGGCAAAGCGGACAATAATGTGTCGAAGTAAGCAGGTTGTTACAAAATATTACAACGAATTGGTAAAAAAAAAAATAGCATGCAAATATATATAGATATACACACATACAAGGAGAGAGGGGGGAGAAAGGTTTATATAAGAAGTGCTAAAAAATACGAAGTATAGAAGTGATCTCACGCCACTAAAAAAAATTAAAAACAAATATACAGGCCTTTTATTATGGGTTTTTCCATTGGGCTTTTAAACTTGGCTCTTAAAATGTTTTTTTCCCTTAGATTAGGTTGCGCTTTTAAACTTGAATTTATATGTGCCCACTTTTAAACTTGGCTCTTACGCGGTATGATAAGGCCATTCATAGCACAAAACTTTGTATCTTTAACTAGAGGTGCATACGACCGGATTTTTATTCGATCCGGATCAGATTTATACTAAACCGGTTTTTTTTGGATTGGTCAGAAACCGGTTAATTTTGTTAGAAACCGGTTTTGTTAGAAACCGGTTCAGATTTCAACCGGTTTTTTCGAAAAAATCCATATTTGATGGAACCGGTTTCGGATCGGATTGAAACCGGATTTATACTAAACCGGTCCTCTATTGGGTCTTTTTTTTGCTAGGAAATTCAATTGTAATCTAATCTGAATTGGTGTGGGCCGTGATTTTTTGATCGGCCGTGATTTTTCTTTTTTAAATTGGGCTCAGCGAATTACATATGGAATGATGGATCATGATGGAAGTGTCTTGGATTTTTTTTCAATTGAAATATAATCTAAATTAGAGTATTAGACTTACTGACTTTGACTTAGTTGGACACTTGGACTTTCAGGCCCATAAAATTTGGGCTTCAATTCACAATGATCTATCATTACTCAATACTCATTAGGCCCTGATCTATCAGTAATCAGACTATCATTAGGATTTTAGGCCCAACAGCAGTAAGCCCACATAGACATTACCGGTTTGATTTGAAACCGGTTAGGTTTAAACCGGTTATCCGATCAAACCGGATCGGATCCAATCCGGTTAAAATCCGGTTTGAAAACAAACCGGTTTGAAAAAAATCTGATCCGGTTTGAAAAAAATTTGGTTTTTATATAACCGGATTCGGATAGTTTTTGCGCAAAATCGGATAACCGGATTTTCTGTGCACCTCTATCTTTAACCTTCAGTTTTCCACTTTTCTACCTTCATAGCTTATCTTACCCTCAAATCCCATACCACCAACCTTTTATATCCTAACTTTTTTTATTATTTTTAGGGATTACTTTTTAAAATGTATCCAACTATCCCCAATATACTATTGTGTATATCAACCTAAAAAAATTCCTTTTGTATATATCGAACTTTATTTTTTAGTCTATATGTGTATTTTTGAGTCTATTATGTGTATCCAACTATCCCACAATATACTATTGTGTGTATCTGTTTCGCTCGAAATGTACGTGTTTTTAATCGAAAATCAAGCTTTATTTTATAAAACCGCAAGCGTACGGTATCGTATCGTAGCATACGGGTCGAACACGGGGAGAAAACGGACAAATCACGGTGTTGCATTTCCAATTTGCAAGTTATGTGAAGTTCAAGTTCGGAATTGGTTTCTAGCTACAAAAGGAAAATCTACTTAACTAATCTAAAGCTTAGAAACTTGCTACGCGGAAAAGGAACAACGAACACATTTGAACAAGTAACGAACATGTGAAAACAAGGCAACAAACACATATGAACAAACACGAGACACGAACAAACACGAATAGGAAATATGGATATCGTATCCCGATCGCTAAGTGGATTCCGTAGAAAACGTCTATTCCTCTTCCGAGATTGCTAGACCATTTCCCTAGAAATATGATTACTTCCGTATCATTTCCTATGAAAATGTCGTCCGGAAATACTCCAAATTACAACCTACATCTATTTCCATGATGTAGCCATAAGATCTCGATCAATTCATAGAACGTGTTAACGAACTTCCGTCCGATCAACCGTTGTTAAAAGTTATTGTAAATCATCGATATCGAAGGATTGCTAACTTCCGTTAAACGAATCACATCTCCATTGATGATTCACCTTTGTTTGAAAAACATGAATTGATCGAGACTTATCGATCGTGATTCGATATCGATTTCCTACACACGCACAATTATTTGACCTAGATCTATATTAAACACATAAATCCTAATCAAATGAGATCTAAATCCTAGATCTACAATTGAAATCAACATGCATCAAGATACAATGAATCATTCAATTAACCTAATCTATTTGCCTAAAATTAACAAGAGAACTAATCATCATCATCACCATTATCAACACACACAACTACATGCAATCAATTAAGCAATCACAAACTATCTAATTGAGGAAATCTACTCAAATTGAGACATGAATTAAAGCCACTAAACTACAATTGCAGAAATTAAGCAATAGAAACAACAAATTCATAGATCTAAACATTCAATTCAACAATTACACTATTCGAATGCTTAAAAGAAAAAGGAAAGGAGATACTAATAGCTCAAGGATGTACTAAGTTCATCAAGGAAGATCAAGCCACCATTGATGAAGGATTTGAAGCTCTCATCCAAGGCTTAGTAGAGCTCCTCCCAAAAATGAAACCCTAGCTTCTTAGATCCAAAATCCCACCAAAATTCTTTCAAAAAGTTGTTATCAAAAGTGGAAGTAAAACTGTCAACTAAAACAGTCAAAACCCACATTTATACTCCAGAAAAAGTCAAAAACGGCCAAAACAAGAAAAACACACGGAGGTGGTTTGCGATCCTAGCGATCGCTAGCCAGAATAGCTAGCGATCGCTAGCTAGCTGATTCTTCACTCCTTTTGTTCCATCTTCGCTTCTAACTCCGGTTCCCCGCTTCCTTCATTCGTCTTCACTCCATCGCCTTTAGGCTCCGCATCCTCGTTCACCAAATCATCCCGAACCACCTCTCGATCCTCCTTAGCTCCATCGCGCACGTCGTCACCATCTAAACCAAATTCCTATACAATAAGCTCAAATACCCGGTTAATGCACCAATACTCAACAATCGCACTTTAAAATGGAAAAATGCAAAATAGACGGAAAATATGCATGAACTACTAACTAAAAAGGAAAAAGAAACTATCTAATGCATGAAAAATGGTGAAAAATATATGCAAAACAAAATACCCACAAGCGAACCTTCCTTGTCCCCAAGGAAGTCCCGCTAGGATCGACTCAAAAGGAAAACTAATCACACACAATAAAAAAAACGACATTCTCCACTAAATTATACCAAATAGAACCAACCTCAATAAACATGCTCGAAATATTCGGCTTTCCGTATGAAATTACAATTGACTACAACAAACTAAAATCGTTAGTCGAAAGGACTCTCGAGTACCTTAATGCTCAAACCTTTGCAAACCAATTTAACAAAACATAAACACATTTCACCAAGATTTCACTAATTTTCATAGCCACTAGGGAAAGGGGGGTGATCAAACTCGAATGGACGCTCACGATAACACTCTAAACACTCATGTGTATAAGGGCTAGTATATACTCTCAAGATCCTTTCCAATCGAGTGTACTTTTGACGCGTTTGAAAAAGTTCTCAAATCTAAAATTCTAACAAATCACATAAAAATGAGGTCTTTTTGGGTTGGCTACGGGTTAGGGTGATTCGGGAATGATAAAAGGCTTTATAAAGTAGTTTACGGGTCGATTATTCGATCTTTTTTTTTTCTTGGGCCACACACTTAAGTCAACTCCTAAAGCAAGTGAATCGAACTTATTAAAAACGCAAACTATACTAAACTAATCTATTTTTTATTTCATAATTTTTTTCTTCTTTTTCTTTTTCTTTTGCACTTTTTTTTCTTTTCTTGTTTTTTTTTCTATTTTTTCTATTTTTTCTATTTTGCTCTTTTTTTTTTATATATATTTTTTCTTCTCTCTTTTTTTTTTTCACAACCCACAAGCTATGCTTGTTTTAGGGGTTCCTATCTATCTAAAACAACTAATGTCCAATCCAAATTGCTTTTCGGAAATCAACTAAGTGTGCATTTTCGGTTTAAAGGGTGTGAAAGGAAAAAGGTTAGAACTTTTTGGCTCAAAAGGGGATAACAAAGGGAAAGATTGAATTTTTTTTTCTAAGGATAAGAAAGTGAAGGCCTCTATGCAATCTATAGAATCTTAAATCGAGAACTATGTCAAATGCCTAAAGTTACAACTCGACGGGAAGTACACACAAGAAGCGAAAATGAGGATTGATTGTGAATGTGTCAATCCAAGGCCCAAATCCTCACTAGGTTAGCCCATCCGAGTGTCACAAATTGATGAAGGGGGGCTACGAAAATAAAGTTAGTCCTAGGGTCAATATGAAATGTAAAGCTATCGGTAAGCGCGAGTGACAAATTAAGGCACAAAAGAAATTCCTAACTAAAACGACCCTCGTAAGTAGTAATAAATTGTAATATCATACAAGAAGGCCTCTTATTCAATCATGTTTAAAACGATAAGCACATATTTGTCAAACAAAGTGGAGAAATATCAAAAAGAGAATAGAAAATAAAAATAAAGAAAGAAAAATGGAAAACAAAATACGAACACACACACAATAAAAGAAAAATAAGACCTAAAACCTAAGACACCACCCACAAGCAAAACCGAGCATAGTCCTCGATGCTCATGAGTATATGAATGCAATGAATGAACCTAAACCTATATGCAAAGAGAAAAGAAAAAGTGCGAAGATTAAGCCCCACCGGAACCACCGGCTCCATCGTGACCGGGGCCACGATAACCATGATACCCGTGAAATCCATAGTGATCGTAAAAACCATGCAAAGATTGTTGCATGCTTCGGATTAGGGCATTGGTGTCGTTAAGTGCATTGGTGTTGTCGGCGATGGCTTGGGTGTTGTTATCCACCCGAGTGCTAAGATCGTTAAAACGGGCAACAAAATCGAAGTCCTCGGGAATTTGTGGTGGAGGTTGGTGTTGTGCGGGAGGAGGAGGTACAACACCATTGTCGGGAGGATAAGACCAATTGGTGTTTTCGACATTGGTGCCTTCGGGATTTGGTAGAAAAGAGTGGTGCTGAAAAGTGTTCCCAAATCGCCAAGAAAAACGATTACCTAAGGGACGGATCATGTGCATATTTTGAAGAGCGGCAATAGAAAGAGAAGTTAACCCATGAGCTTGTTCTTGGGTATCATCAACTTCAAGGTTGTGTTGACAATGGTCTATAAGGTAAGTGATAAGACCACCGCACACGATGATACCCCCGGCTTGTTGCCGCTCAAATTTGTGTGCAATAAAAGCTCCGACATCTAAAGTAATAGTACCCGAGTTGATCATGGCATAAATAAATTTAAGCTCAGCACTCAAGACGGTGCCGGCATCATGTCGGCCAAGAATGGTTGATGTCAAAATACGATGAGTGATACGAAGAAGTGGGTGAAGGACATGTGTAGCCTTAGCGCCTTGCGCGGAATAATGGACAAGCCTACCGGAGATAGTGCCCCAAAAATCGGATTGATTGAAATCAATATCCGGATCATCGGCCGGTACGATGGCATCACGGTGAGGCACGCACCCAAAGATGCGTGAAATGTCCGCAAAAGTCAAAGTGTAATCACGGCTATTATGTCGGAAGGAGATGAAACGCCGAGGCACATGAATTCGAAAACTTGAAAGAAATTCAAGTGTAGTGCGTCGGTATGTGAGTGCGAAAACATCGAAAAGGCCAAGGCAACCTATATTAGCCAAAAGAGTGCGAACACCGTCGGTGAGACCGAGGTCTTCGAGGGTTTGTTGGTTTACAAACTTAGTGGCTTCGATGCCCCGTTGCGACAATTTATCATAACGATCACGTTGGGTAGCATCTTTAAAAGTGAAACCGGGATCAATAGATTGAGCGGCGGTCCCGGAAGATTGACCCTTTTGGGCCTTTGCGTGTTTACCGCCGGTTGCCGTGGTTTTGAAACGTTTCATGGTGAGTGTGTGAAAGGTGTGTGAGTGTAAGGTGCAAAGATCGCTAGAACGAACACAAACCACAACCCACAAGCAATTCCAAAACAATACCAACTAAATCAACAACTAGGGCAAAATTAACACTAAAAAGCTAAGTAAAACACAAAAATTTAACACAATAAAAAAAAAAACAAGGTGAAGGAACGATTATACCAAATCTTGGAAAGGCAAAAAGTGGTGAAATCGGAGAGCGGAGTAGCTTATCCTTGCAAGATGGAACTCCAATTGACGAAAGAAACCCAAAATCTCGTGAGATAGGATGAAAAATTGAAGCTTTAAGGGGTTTGAAAAGTTGGGGAAAAATGGTTGAAAGTGGAAGAAAGTGGTGAAAAGAGATGAAATTGGGGGTTTAGAGGGTGGAGAAGATGAATAATGGATGTTTGGTGTTGAATGGTGGTGAAATCCGGCGAGTTCACCGGCGAAAATGGTGGCGGAATGGTGGTGGTTGTCGGCAGAAAACGAGAGGAAGAGAGGGGGAAGGAGGTTAGGGTTTGAATGAAGAAGAAAAGGGAAAAAGAAAGGTTTAAATCCCGTCGCTAGCGATCGCTAGCTGTGAGCCCTAGCGATCGCTAGGTGCGCTCTCGGTCGAAAAGCTGGTCGCGAAGCGAAACAGAAAGTTGGGTTTTTTTACTCGCGATCGCTAGCCTAATGGCCTAGCGATCGCTAGCACCTGATTTTTTTTTTTTTTTTTTTTTTTTTTTTTTTTAAGCAATAGAAAAGGAAAAGAAAAGGAAAATGAAAAAGGAAAATGAAAAAGAAAAATGAAAAAGAGAAATAAATAAAGAATTGACGAAAATGGGGAGAATGGCTCGTTTACCGTCTCGAGCTTGACCGAGAATTGTAAAAGAGAGAGAAGAGAGAGTTGCTCGGTGGTGGAAAGTCAAAGGATTGACTTTAAGACCCACCACTTTGCGGAGGTGCGGGAATCGGAATTGAAACGGGACTCGGAATCGGGGTACCGGCTCGATAAAGCTTGAGTCTTTGACCGTTTACCTTAAAAACTCGGGATTCGCACGACACCTCGACGGCTCCGTACGGGAAGACACGGACAACGGTGAACGGACCCGACCATCTAGTACGAAGTTTTCCGGGAAAAAGTTTGACACGTGAATTGTAAAGGAGAACAAGATCTCCTTCCCGAAACTCTTGACGAACGATACGATTATCATGCCACTTTTTGGTTTTTTCTTTGAAAATACGGGAACTCTCGTAGGAATCTAATCTTAACTCATCTAGCTCACTCAATTGCAAAAGACGACGTTCCGCCGCATCTTTGTAATCAAAGTTCAAGGCCTTGACCGCCCAAAAAGCGCGGTGTTCGAGTTCGACCGGAAGGTGACACGCTTTGCCGTATACGAGTCGATAAGGAGAAGTACCAATTGGAGTTTTAAACGCCGTTCTATACGCCCAAAGCGCATCATCAAGCTTGATTGACCAATCTTTCCTAGATGAGGCTACGGTTTTCTCGAGAATGGTTTTCAACTCACGATTGGATATTTCAACTTGACCGCTCGTTTGAGGATGATAAGGAAGACCGACCCGGTGTTGAACACCGTACTTTTTCAATAAAGACTCAAACTTTGACTCGATGAAATGACTTCCACCATCGCTAATGATTATCCTAGGTACACCGAAACGCGGAAAGATGTTACGCTTTAGGAACTTGGAAACAACCCGAGAATCGTTCGTAGGCGAGGCAATGGCCTCGACCCACTTGGATACATAATCAACGGCCACGAGTATATATCGATTTGAATAACTTGACGGAAACGGGCCCATGAAATCGATGCCCCACATGTCAAACAACTCGACCTCGAGAATATAATTGAGGGGCATCTCGTGACGACGCGAGATGTTACCGGTGCGTTGACACCGATCGCATTTCCGAACAAAGGTATCGGCGTCACGAAAGAGTGTTGGCCAATAGAAACCCGATTGAAGAACCTTAGCCACGGTCTTTCCCGAACCCGCATGTCCACCGCAAGGTAGGGTATGACAATGGGCTAAAATAGAATCGGTTTCTTCAATCGGTACACAACGTCGAATAATGGAATCCGAACAAGAACGATATAAGTGAGGGTCATCCCAAAAATAGAATTTAACATCATGTAAAAACTTCTTTCTTTGGTGCGAGTTAAAATCATGCGGGACAATACCACACACAAGATAGTTGACAAAGTCGGCATACCAAGGCGTAAAACTAGACGAAACGGATAAGAGTTGGTCTCCGGGAAGTGAATCATTGATAGGAGGATTCGAAGAGGAAGAACCTAGCTCTAATCGAGAGAGATGATCGGCTACGGAGTTCTCGGAGCCGGGTTTGTCCTTAATCTCGATATCAAACTCTTGTAAAAGCAAAATCCAACGAATCAACCTAGGTTTAGCATCTTTCTTGTTCATCAAATACCTAAGGGCGGCGTGGTCGGAATAAACAATAACCTTAGATCCTACGAGGTAAGTCCGGAACTTCTCAATGGCATAAACGACCGCTAAAAGTTCTTTTTCGGTAGTCGAGTAATTGAGTTGGGCCGGGTCTAAGGTCTTACTCGCGTAGTGGATTGCATGTACCCTACCATCTTTCCTTTGTCCTAGCACGGCACCTATTGCAAAATCGCTCGCATCACACATTAGTTCAAAAGGAAGGGTCCAATCCGGGGGTTGGATGATCGGGGCCGAAGTTAGCTCTTTTTTAAGTTTTTCAAAAGCCTCAAGACATGAATCGTTAAACGAAAAAGGCGTATCTTTTGCAAGTAACTCGGTTAAAGGTCGGGCAATTTTCGAAAAATCTTTGATAAATCGTCGGTAAAAACCGGCGTGCCCAAGGAAGCTACGCACCCCTTTGACATTCGTCGGGGGTGGTAGTCCTTCAATAACCGCGATTTTCGCTCTATCGACTTCAATGCCACGGTTCGATACAATATGCCCAAGAACAACACCCTCGGTAACCATGAAGTGACATTTCTCCCAATTGAGGACGAGATGCACTTCATGGCACCTTTTCAAAATCGAAGACAAGTTATCGAGACATTCGTCAAAATTCGATCCATGTACCGAGAAATCGTCCATAAAGACTTCCATGGACTTTTCGATAAAATTCGAGAAAATAGCCATCATGCACCTTTGAAAGGTAGCCGGCGCGTTACATAATCCAAACGGCATACGCCGATAGGCAAATGTGCCGTATGGACATGTAAACGTCGTTTTCTCTTGGTCATTCGGATGGACCGGAATTTGCAAAAATCCCGAATACCCGTCTAAATAGCAAAAATAAGAGTGTTTGGCAAGACGTTCAAGCATTTGATCGATAAAAGGTAAAGGAAAATGGTCCTTCCGGGTGGCCAAATTAAGCTTTCTATAGTCGATGCACATTCGCCATCCGGTGACCGGCCTAGTTGAAATCAATTCACCTCGATCATTCTTAATTACCGTCATACCCCCCTTTTTTGGAACCACTTGAACCGGGCTTACCCATGGACTATCGGAAATAGGATAGATAATGCCCGATTTAAGCAATTTTAAAACTTCCTTTTGAACTACTTCTTTCATGTTAGGGTTAAGGCGGCGTTGGTGCTCTATGGAAGAAGCATGTTCGTCATTAAGCAATATCCGATGAGTGCAAAAAGATGGGCTTATGCCCTTGATATCATCTATCGAATACGCTAGGACACTACGATATTTCCTAAGGACATGCAACAATTTATCGAGTTGGGACGATGATAAAGACGAGCTAACAATTACGGGATAAGTACTATCATCTCCTAGAAACGCATACTTTAAATTAGGTGGAAGGGGTTTGAGATCTACCTTCGGTGGAGCCGCATCGTTTTCCTCCTTCGGAGCCGAGATTGGCTCGACCGCGACTTTCTTTGTAAACGGCTCGCTAGAATCGAATATCTCCTCGATGACTCGAGCATCCTCTTCATCCACTAAGATTTCCTCCGAAAACACGTTCTCCAATGCATCGGCTATTTGGATGTCGTCCATCGATGGTGGCAATCCCATTGACTTGCGCAATTCAAACTCAACTTTTTCTTCCCCCACGTTGAGAGACAACTTGCCATGTTTAACATCGATAATAGCTCCGGCGGTAGCAAGGAAAGGCCGACCAAGAATGATTGGAGTGTTTACATCCTCAATCATTTCCAAAACCACGAAATCACAAGGCACAATAAAGCTTCCAACTTGAAGCGGTAAATCTTCCAAGACTCCCACCGGGTACTTAATCGATCGGTCCGCAAGTTGAAGCGAGATGTTGGTTGCCTTCAAATCCCCCAAATGAACCCTTCTTGCAATTGCAAGCGGCATGAGACTAACACTAGCGCCCAAATCACATAATGCTCGATGAATTGACAACCCATTTATAGAACACGGAATCGAGAAACTCCCGGGGTCGCCTAACTTCTCGGGAACCACGGTAGTTATGAGCGCGCTACACTCTTCGGACAAAAGAATTCGGCTTCGACGTTTGGTTGAGATGAGATCTTTAAGGAACTTTGCATAAGTTGGAATTTCGGTAATTGCATCCATGAACGGGATGTTGATGTGCAATTGTTTCATCATTTCCAAAAACTTCCCGAGCTTAGCTTCCAACTTAGCCTTAGCCAAACGAGCCGGAAACGGGACATGTGTAGACTTTTTAACCGAACTCTCAACCGGTGGAACATCCGCTTGACCAACATTCCCCCCTTCGTTTGCCTTAGAAACACCCCCATTATCACCATGCGAAACCACATTCCTTGTCTTCCTCTCAACTTCCTTAAGAACCTTTCCATCTCGTAACGTGATTGCGTTCATTTGAGCTCGCGGATTGGGCTCCGGTTGACCCGGTAATTGACCTTGAGGTCTCACCGAGTTGGCAATTTGTTGAGCCAATTGCGTAATTTGCGTTTCGAGCATCTTGTTGTGAGTTGACATCGCTTCGAGACGAGTAGTGACTTGCGTCAACGAGTTTTGAAAATAGTCATTCTTTTGGTTTTGTTGAGCGATTTGAGTCTCGAGAAGGGTTTCTAGATAAGATCTTTGTGGAGGTGGTTGAAGTGGTTGATTAGGAGGAGGTGGAGGTGGTGCACGGGGTTGGTATTGGGGTTGAGGTTGAGGAGGGTAGTAGGGTTGTTGTTGCGGAAAAGGTGGTTGAGGTTGGAGGACTTGTTGTTGAGGTTGAGGTTGGAATTGAGGTTGAGGGGGTGGTTGTTGCATTGGAGGAGGTTGGTTGTTCTTGTAAGATAACCGAGGGTGATCTCTCCAACCGGGGTTGTAGGTGGCCGAGAACGGATCATGAACACGATATTGCCCCCTCGGTTGAACTTGCAAAGCGTTTAATTCCTCCAAAGTCATCCCCGCGGTAGACGGACACATGGTCGAGTCATGACCTAAACCACCACAAACCACACAAATGTTAGGAGCATCTTGTGGTTGTTGAGGCACCTTAGTGATTTGAGCTATCTTTTCCTCGAATGTCGCATTCAAATTCTCAATCTTAGCTACGAGTGTAGCCATAGCGTCCGATTCGGGTGTAGAAGGCATCCTCCCATGTAACGCTCTCTCACTTGGCCATTGGTAGTGATTTATGGCCAAGTTTTCAATCAAGTCTTTGATTGCACCGGGCGTCTTGGTCATGATCGAACCACCGGCGGATGTGTCAATAGCAAAGCGCGTCTCCGGCCTCAAACCATTGTAGAAAAGTTGCACTAACCTCCAATCCTCAATTCCATGATGAGGACAATTACGTTGAAGGTTTTTGAACCGCTCCCATGCTTCATAAAGTTCCTCCATTGGACCTTGCGCGAAATTAGTGATCGCCTTGGTGAGATTCGCCGTCTTCCCCGGTGGGAAGTACCTTGTGATAAAAGCCTTGGCAAGAGCATCCCAAGTCGTGAAAAAGTTCGGCTCATGGCCTTCAAGCCACTCTTTCGCACCGTCCTTTAATGAAAAAGGAAAGAGTTTAAGCCGAATAGCCTCCTCATCAAGCCCATTGATCCGCAAAGTACTACACTTCTCGATAAAAGAGTTGAGGTGCTTCGACGGATTCTCCATCGGTAAACCACTAAAACGATCCATCATCACAAAATTGATCAAACTCGTCTTGATCTCGTAGTTATGTGCGGTCGAAGTTGGCGTAGCAATGCTCGACGTGCTACTAAACCGTGGTTGCACAAAGTCTTTGAGAGTTCTTTCGTTTGCCATTCTCGATTCCTTTAACTTCCTCAAACGTTCCGCGTTTTGTCGACGACAAGTTGCTTCGATTTCGGGATCGAAAATCAATTTCTTCTTAGCTTGCGACCTCCTAGTCATAAACCTTGCTGAGAATCATCAACAAACGCATCAAGGAACGTATGGATAACATCTAATATAGCAAAGAAGAAGAAAGAAACGAGAAAAACGGACAAAAATTGCACATTTTAGTCAAAACAGGGCTCTAGCGATCGCTAGGGATCAGGGCTAGCGATCGCTAGACCTCAATAATAACAATGCTAGCGAGCTGAGGTGATCGCGAAGGAAAACAGAAACCCATGGAAAAATCCTAGCGATCGCTAGCAGCAGGGCCTAGCGATCGCTAGGTACTGTACTTTATTAAAATTTCATTCATTTTTTTTTTTTTTTTTTTTTTAGAGACCAAAAATAAGCAAGAAGGGGTGAGAAAACATAAACGTGCAAACTAAAAATCGTACGCCATGTCTATCTAATTTTCTCCCCGGCAGCGGCGCCAAAAAACTTGTTTCGCTCGAATGTACGTGTTTTTAATCGAAAATCAAGCTTTATTTTATAAAACCGCAAGCGTACGGTATCGTATCGTAGCATACGGGTCGAACACGGGGAGAAAACGGACAAATCACGGTGTTGCATTTCCAATTTGCAAGTTATGTGAAGTTCAAGTTCGGAATTGGTTTCTAGCTACAAAAGGAAAATCTACTTAACTAATCTAAAGCTTAGAAACTTGCTACGCGGAAAAGGAACAACGAACACATTTGAACAAGTAACGAACATGTGAAAACAAGGCAACAAACACATATGAACAAACACGAGACACGAACAAACACGAATAGGAAATATGGATATCGTATCCCGATCGCTAAGTGAATTCCGTAGAAAACGTCTATTCCTCTTCCGAGATTGCTAGACCATTTCCCTAGAAATATGATTACTTCCGTATCATTTCCTATGAAAATGTCGTCCGGAAATACTCCAAATTACAACCTACATCTATTTCCATGATGTAGCCATAAGATCTCGATCAATTCATAGAACGTGTTAACGAACTTCCGTCCGATCAACCGTTGTTAAAAGTTATTGTAAATCATCGATATCGAAGGATTGCTAACTTCCGTTAAACGAATCACATCTCCATTGATGATTCACCTTTGTTTGAAAAACATGAATTGATCGAGACTTATCGATCGTGATTCGATATCGATTTCCTACACACGCACAATTATTTGACCTAGATCTATATTAAACACATAAATCCTAATCAAATGAGATCTAAATCCTAGATCTACAATTGAAATCAACATGCATCAAGATACAATGAATCATTCAATTAACCTAATCTATTTGCCTAAAATTAACAAGAGAACTAATCATCATCATCACCATTATCAACACACCACAACTACATGCAATCAATTAAGCAATCACAAACTATCTAATTGAGGAAATCTACTCAAATTGAGACATGAATTAAAGCCACTAAACTACAATTGCAGAAATTAAGCAATAGAAACAACAAATTCATAGATCTAAACATTCAATTCAACAATTACACTATTCGAATGCTTAAAAGAAAAAGGAAAGGAGATACTAATAGCTCAAGGATGTACTAAGTTCATCAAGGAAGATCAAGCCACCATTGATGAAGGATTTGAAGCTCTCATCCAAGGCTTAGTAGAGCTCCTCCCAAAAATGAAACCCTAGCTTCTTAGATCCAAAATCCCACCAAAATTCTTTCAAAAAGTTGTTATCAAAAGTGGAAGTAAAACTGTCAACTAAAACAGTCAAAACCCACATTTATACTCCAGAAAAAGTCAAAAACGGCCAAAACAAGAAAAACACACGGAGGTGGTTTGCGATCCTAGCGATCGCTAGCCAGAATAGCTAGCGATCGCTAGCTAGCTGATTCTTCACTCCTTTTGTTCCATCTTCGCTTCTAACTCCGGTTCCCCGCTTCCTTCATTCGTCTTCACTCCATCGCCTTTAGGCTCCGCATCCTCGTTCACCAAATCATCCCGAACCACCTCTCGATCCTCCTTAGCTCCATCGCGCACGTCGTCACCATCTAAACCAAATTCCTATACAATAAGCTCAAATACCCGGTTAATGCACCAATACTCAACAATCGCACTTTAAAATGGAAAAATGCAAAATAGACGGAAAATATGCATGAACTACTAACTAAAAAGGAAAAAGAAACTATCTAATGCATGAAAAATGGTGAAAAATATATGCAAAACAGTATCAAAACTACACATAATAGACTCAAAAATAAAGTTTGATATATACAAAATGAATTTTTTTAGGTTGATACACACAATAGTATATTAGGGATAGTTAGATACATTTTAAAGAAGTAATCCCTTATTTTCAGTAAATATATATATATATATATATATATTATATAGAGAGAGAGAGAGAGAGAGGGAGAACGGGTTGAGCGGCTTTGGAAACCCTCATCTATACCCACCACCCCCGTAGCACTAAACCCTTTAACCCACCCCTACCCTCCCTTTACCCGATGTCTTACCCGGACTGTGATATCGAAGGCCTACTAGTTAATTTGAAGGTAGCAGATGGTTTCAATATATTTGTCCTTTTCAGAAACCTAACAATCTATACAGAGAGATATTGCATTAAAAGTGGGTCCATTTTAGAAAAAACTAAAAATTAAAACATCATACAAAATATTTAATTACGTACGAGGGGAGAATCTAAGCCTTCCAATACCACTATACCCGTTTTGTTTATCAAATAATCTTTGTTAATCACCATATTTTTAATCAATTTATTTGTACCTTTCATTTTATATATACAAAAGCAAATCAAATGAAAATTATTAAAAAAAATTATAAATTTGTGGATAAAGATTTACAAATATTTGTATATGATTTCTTTATGTTAGAATCTAAGGAATTATGTTACGTATATTTGTTTTATAATATGATAACTTTGTATATATCTATTTCATAATATAAAATTGTTTTATATATTTTTTTGTTTCGATCATATGAACCAAAAGAAAAGGTTTACATGTATCTTTTTCACTATGTGAATTCAATCATATGTAAAACAATAATTAACTTTATATCATTTGATTGAAAAAATCATGTAAAAAATATTGTTATATTGGTTCTGAAGAGCCTGTTACCTTTTTGTATTTCTTATTTGATTGTCGCCTATATGTGTGTAGAGAGAGAGAGACGGAAAAAAAAAAAGCTTTGTTTTAACCTTGTTTATAGTTGTGAATTAGACGACAAAATAAAGCATGACAATCTCATTCATCATAAATTATGAAATCATTATCATGATTAATGATCGTGAATTTGTGACAACATCCAAAATGAATGATGCACCAATCATTTTGAATATCATTTCACGTGTAATCATATATGAATATGAGCTTGAAACTTCGCGTATATCTTCTCGTAAATTACTCGATCAGCTTCTCGCATGATCCATGGGCGGACCTACCTTTACGCCAACGGGGGCACGTGCCACTGTCTCATTCCTCAGTCGCAGTGTAAAAAAATATAGGATATGAAAAGGGTCACCGTATTAATTTGTAGTGTGTCACTATATATATTTTGAAACTGCAATAATGACACAAATTTCATTTGGTAGAGTTGGTTAGTTCCTTGTCTTTCAAAGAGGGGTTGTAGGATTCAAATCTTGTTAGAGTCATTTTCCTAGTTTTTAGCTTTTAATCTCATATTTATTATGTTTCCAAAAAGGTTGTTATTAAGAAGATTCGAACTTAAGACCTTTGTATTTGAAAAGCAATGGACCAACCACTGAACCAATATTAACTTTGCAAAAAATATCTCTATACATATTTCTTATAGTCAAATGGTGCCACGGTTTGAATTTTTTTCTAGGTCCGCCCCTGACATGATCCTCCACACACACACACACACACACATATATATATATATATAAAGCATACATTTCACCTTCTGGGACGCCCCATCACAGTGTTCATCATGAAGGAAGTAAATCAGCAGGTGTACATGCATCCCATGGGTAGAGAAGCGATGCCTAGCCTCGGATACCATAATTGTACGAGATTTTCCTAAAATGAAGATGGAACTAATTTAACCATACATCTTGAATTTCAACGACTGGAATATGGTTATAAGTTCACACAAAAATATTAGTTCACAACTGAAAATGCCTATATATATGTATGTATATGTGTATATAATATATATAATCTCACATGGAATCTTCCCACTAGTGCGGCTTGGACCCTTCCACTTGCACTTTGATTTTCTTTCATTGTAACTTGACTATAAATACTAGTCCTTTCTATTTCTCCAACCCTCAAGCCCCATTGCAAAAACAATAGTGATCTCTCCGACTACTAGCCTTCCCCCTCTCTCTAATTATCTCAACATTACAAGCTTGTACTTAAAATGGCAAAGAGTAATTATGTTTTAAATTATTGTATGATTCTATTCATTTTGATATTGGTTGCAACTGAATTCGAGTCATGCGTCGAAGGAAGACGTTTGAAGCCCCGAAAAAGCTTGATGCAAGTAGAGACAGTCAAGCCTCACAAAGCCTCCTTTGGTTTTCGTAAGACATCATCAGTAAAAGTGGTAATGAGTAAGGTGGAAAAAGCCGAAGACTTCCGACCTACTGCACCAGGACACAGTCCTGGTGTGGGTCACTCTGTCCATAACTAATTTCTTTTTTTACGTATGTATATTTGTGATAAATCAATTGTAATTAATGATGGTTTTTCTGTGATATTCGATTATAAATAATGTATATTATTTCAATTAATTATTACTCCCTAATTTGAGAGAAAGGCTAATAACTAAACATTGTGAAACATGGGTGCTTGTTAACAAATATTTTTTTAAATGGAAATGAATCTACCAAAGAGTTATTAACACAAAAATACCTTGTAATCCAATATGTTTAGAGATTAATGGTTTCTACTTTGATCACCAAAAACTATGAGTCTATATAAATTTCATTCGTTGGAAGCATATTATATTTAAAAAAGTAATTGCTGATGATAATATTATATGTCACAAGCTAATAAAACACAAAGCTTTCTTAAAAAATGTAGACAAGTGAACATAATAATATAATCATAACCTTTTATATATAAAGTGGTCCACTTTTCAGAAAATATTAGTGATTAAATAAGAAAACATTGTATCTTTTCAACATAGAACATTTTAAACCAATCAAACTTCAGTTTTATATTTATTTTATACTAGTTTTTTTAAAAGACGGCTAGTAAGGAGCTAGCAAAAGAAGAACAAAACCATTACAAAGGTTTAGTATAATTGAAAGAATGATATCTCCAAGCTAACGGGGTTTTAATGCACCCATTTAGTCTAATTGATAACCAAGACTTTTTGAGAATTTAATTGATGATAGAATCTTTTCGGGGAACTGAAGAGATTCATCGAAAGCACATCTATTCCCAAAACACCACAAAAAATAACTGCTGATGAAAAAATTGCCTCCAACACCTTTTTAACACGAGTATTGTTACTTCCACTTTTCTCCCCGTTGAGCATCGAATCTATAGATTTGCCTGTTGGTAGCGATATTGTCTACCATCTCTTGATAAATTTCCACACCTCTTTCGGCACTGAATAATCTAAAAGCATGTGATCAATTGTTTATGGGGAGGACCGCAAAGTGGGAAAAGGATGGAGTCGATATCCAACGTAATCTTATTCAAGTTGACCCGAGTAGGAAGACGATCTAACATGACTCTCTAGATAATATGTTGACTTAAGGAGGAGACAAAAAATTCTATATCGGTTCTTTATTCCCCACACCCAAATATGGGATCTCAATAATTCGTCTCAATGATCTGACGGAAAACGTACCATTGCTCACTATGCTCCATCTTTAACCATTTAGTTTATCAGACTGTTCACAATCCTTTACAAAAAAAATTAGATGTCCAATTCCTCCTCTTCAACTCCTTCTCCGATAGGTCTAGGCCAGTCTCATGAATTTTCGGGTTTTATTCTATCCTTCACTGTGGCCTCTTTCACATTTTCTAGCTCAAAAAGTCTAGGGAACCGAGCATTAAAAGACGATTAACCCTTCGAGCAATATGTCCAAAAATCCATTTGAAATTCATTTCCGGCCTGTTTAATGCACATATCATTAATTTTTAAATTTAGAGTTGTTATAAGTTATTTTTATTATTAAATATTAGTTAGCATTATTATTTATTATCATTTATTATTATATATTTCTTGCTATCTAAACAAATAAAAACAGATATCATTTTAGTCCTTCATAAAAATACAACAAAATTAACATAAACAAAACAATCTTACAAAATATATGTAAAAGAATATAGGGCGTTATTGTAATTTTCTTAAGTGATCACATCATTTGATTATAAGAAATGAAACTACATATAGTTTTCATAAAAGTATTATTAGCTTATTGGTTAATTTCGTAGCTTTCGTATATGTAAGGTCATTTCTTTGAGGCTTTTTTCCCAAATATTTTTTTAAACATAATAAACTCGAATTAAAAGTCAAATCTATGAAAACGATACAGACGATAATCAAACATGTGACTAAGGAGGAAGAAACGTTGTACCGTGCAAACGAACTATACCAACAAAAGTTGATGCTATTATCGTAATATCAAGAAATATACAATTGCACACAATAAAATAATACGATAGTATACTTAACAACACTAAAAATGTTGTACACTGATTCGGTGAACTTGGATGATTAATAATTACTAAAAGACGTTAAATAATTGGATTTTTATTTTTTTAATTAGTATTTCTTTTTACAGTCATCGGTGATCTTTTATTAATTTTTTGGATCATGCATTGGTCATTTATCATTCATCAATGGTCCATCTCAACAACAAAAAACGGTTGTTAGTAAATTCTTCATTGATAGCTTGTTGTCTAGTAATATAGTTAGATATACAACATAATATACATTCAATTTTGATTAAATAATTTACAAAGAAACTTAGAGGAAAAATACAAGGAATTCAACTATATATTTGGATCTATACCAATGATTATGTATTACATAAAATATTCAAAAGTTGGAATTTTTTTATGTATGAAAGGTACATTCATTAAATATTGACGAGTAAGAATAAATATTATTATGTTTCATGTTCAACTACAAATTACGTATTTTATGTTGTTCTATATATTTCTAAAGCAGGTTATATACATTAATTTCCGTTGTTATGTAATAATAGGTGAACTCTATCCTCCATTCCCTTACAGGGGGTGGGAATTGGTGGTGTAAGTGCATATATAGAATCGAGAGGTGGGACACAATATTTTTATGTAGCAACCCCAATATTTAACATTGAAAAAGACACCTATTTGTTTTTAAAGTGTGAGGGGTTGTATGCAATAATATATTTTATAAAAAGGCACCTACTTAAAAAACTAAAGTATGGTGTGCTCAAAAAGTAACAATTTGGGGCCAATATGATGGTCAAGTTGAAAAGGAAACAAGTAATAAGGTTTTAAAGCTTTACACCCAACTTTATTTCTTTTGACTTTTGGCACTTTATATACATATAGACAAAATTTGGTCAAAATGATTTAATTAATTTTAAGTGGGTTTTTAGAGATGCTAATTACTTAATTAGGCTTTTGTCGTGGTTCGTAGACAAACTCTCGTGGGTTATTTTGTTATTTCAAGTTTTGTGCTTTTTATTTATTTATGATTTTATGGGGTAGGAAATTTAAAAAATAAATAGTATATTAAAGAAATTAGGTTACATTTTATATATGATAAAACAATATAAAGTATTTTGATCCGATTAATAACTATTTTCCAACACTCACTACTCACTACAAGTCTCCAACAAACTAAGTTGTCCTAATGAGATTCTCATATTTGTAATAAAGTTATGCAAACAAGTTGTATCTTATAAAAGCAAAAATAATTAGAATTAAAATAACACATCTTATTAACCTTTTTATAGAATCTTTATTTAAAACTATTTATAAGGTGTAAAAACCATTTTCAACGCTTATAGCCTTGGTTACAGGAAATATGTATTTGGATAATCCAAAATTCTTACTCTTGTTTCAAGTCTAAGAACTCGAGTACTCAACAATAATGGGTTGTTTAGCTCGTTTTCCACTATATCTTGTATCGTAAAAGTTGAGATTCATTTTAATGTATAGATTAGTAATGTCTTTGTTTGACAGAGCTTTTTCATATATTGAAGAAATGTACTTTTTTAATGAAAATGATTCGTTTAAATAAACCTTGGTTTTCTACATAAAGCTCCCCGTTTAAAACTAATTAAATAACCCGCTCTCTATATAATTATATTATTACCAAACAATAATGTACATTTAACTAAATAAACTACGAGTCCTATTAATTCTATTAAGCTGCATACAAATAGTCCCTAACATTGGCAAGGGCATGATTCTTAATGAGATTAATGAGATATACGGCTTATTTGATAAGTTATACATGACTATTTGGTACTACCTTTTAGAGGGAGGGGGTTCATGAAGAAAGCAAGTTTTCCCAAACCTCCCCTTCCCCATTTATGTACATAAAAATGAGACATAACTTACCTTTCATAACTATAGTTATTACAATAACTAACTTGAGGTGTTATCTAAAGATAAGATCAGGTATCAAATAACTATCAATGGATAAGATCATACAATGATTGCACTAAATTTCTGAAAACAACTTGCCTTCTGAATTCAAATTCTAATTCTGAAGTGAAGATTCAAAACCCAAAATGTTTGTATTAAAAACATGAAGCATTTGATGCCAATTGCATCATCTTTTTTTTTCTTGCTCATTTTGTCACAAAATCATCTATAAATAGCACAAATTTTTTACTTCTCTCACCTGCAAATCCAAACACAAATACTAAATTTTACAGATTTACAGTGGAAGAAACACCAATGGGATCTTCTTCTTCTTAGCAATTTATTTGACGGTTGGCTAGCGGGCTTTGGCAAGGGTCCGGCTCGACACACCATGCAACAATTTCACGAACCCGAGGAAACTCAGCTTTCCATCGGTGTGCCGAATCCAGTCATGCAATACTGAATGAACCGAAACCGATGGTCCAAGCCCGAGTTCCTGAAAATTACACAAAAATAATCATTAAAGATTCAGGAAAACGGATTTTGGTTTTGGAAAATAAATTCTAGTAGAGTTTTCGATGTTTGTAAGCCAGGTTTTCATGACAAAGTGATAAAGATGATGGCTTAACGCACATCACTACCAAAAGAAATGGGCTTTATAAGACGTCAAATATGTCTAATTGCAATGATACTGTTTTATGGAACTTAAGTTTATAGGACTAAAAAATTATGATAAGTTGATACCATAATAAGTTTTTTAGGACAAAATAATGATACAAAGTGCCCTATTAGTATTTTTATATGATAGTATTTGAAAAAGTATTTTATGAAATTAGAGAATCTCAAACAGATTCTCCTAAATTTCTTCAAAATATAGAATCAAAATTAACTATATCCAAAAAAAATACATTAAACTCCAACAGATTCTCTTTTATGGAGATTATAATAAAAGTGATACTCTGATATATTAAAATTTGAATACATTTAATAAAATATTATTTCTCTCGTGTTAATCACATTTCTTGGGAGTTCTCACATTTGGAGAATTTTACCTTCTTTCCCTCTCATACTTTCCATTCTGAAGAAAGTCTTAGAGAACCTGTTGGAGCAAAAATTTGTCTAAAAAATTTCTATTTTCTCCATTTTAAAGAATTTATTAAAAATGCTATAATAAGTATCCTATAAAAAGATGTATTCATAGGAAAATTCTAAAAAGTTCCCTGTAAAAAAAAAACATGACGCTTTGTTTTGAAAGTGCCCTAAAAACTTGTTAGGAAGCCTAAATGTGTCCTAACATCTTACTATAACACCTTTATATAGGACACGGTTGTTTGGTCCTATAAAACAGTCAGTGTATTATGACATTTAGACATCTTTGAAAACCTATTAAGCCAAATTTACTCAAAAAATGTGACGAAATGTTAAAACCGTGAAAGAAAATCAAACTGCAACTTACGGAAGCTAGTTCTTCGATCATGATGGGCCTATTTCCGTCTTTATCAAATAGCTCGTAAGCACAACGTGCATGTTGCTCCCATCTATCGAGAGCTTCGAGCTGATGGACACTTATGGCAGCTGCACAAAATTCATCAAACTCCATTCTTCTGTACTGAAGTGCATTAAGCTGCATAACCCGTAGAAATTTCATTTAAAAACCGTAAATTTTTTCATAACCAACTATTCATGAATTATTCACACCGAATATACCTAAATTCGTATGAATATTATTATCGTGAATACACATGCACAAAAGAGCCCAAACCTCAAGCCTGGTCCAAAAAAAGCTGATCGGGCTGACCAACTTTTTTATGCCAGGCCCGGTTAAAGTCTGGCCCAAAAAGCTTAAACGGTTTTTTCATGTTGGCCAACTTTTTATGTCCCACTTAAAAAGCCCGACCCAAAAAAAACCCTCTTAAGCTTGAAAAAGCGTAATTGGGCCTTCTTTCAGCCAGGTTAGACCAAGCCCAGGCCCAAAAAGGCTTGAGCCTTGTGCATCATGCATTTTCATTATTATGATATTCATTATGAATAAATAATTCATTAAAGTTGTTTCTCAAGTGAATCTGAGAGAACCCTGTGTAACCAAATGATATGTGTATAGTTCGTTGATTCAAGATCATACCGACGTTAAGAAATCATGGACACGTGATTCCTTCATGGCATCTGTAGAATGCTTCATTAAGGCCTGATGAGTTCAAAAGGAGTCAAGATCAACAATTTTTAATGTTTCGTTAGACTGAAGAAAAGTATAATCTTTACCAACCAGTTTGATGTTCTCCATACTTATGGATCCGTTTTTGGTCGGTTCTAACAAGGAAAATTGTTCCTTTAGATAAAACAACTCGTCTGCAGTCAACGTCTTCACCAAAGCCTGAAAACAAGACCAAAAAACCGCTATCAAAAAGAATTACAAAGATTTCCTCCAAGTTAAGAAAACAACTGGCTGTCTCACGTTTAGAACGACTAAAATGCATTTTTTATGTATCACCAAAATACGTGGAACAAAAATCAGGAAAATGTGACAAAATTGGTAAATTACTAAACTACCCTTAAAACCTTCTACAATTTGTTCGCCTGCCTATAGTGTGTCTGGTACAAGGGACAGGATGAGACAGGACAGAACAAAAATAGCTTGTACCATGTTTGGCACAACATTAGCTTGGGACAAAGGCGGTAAATTACTAAACTACCCATGTAAAATTAAAACACCCTAAATTCTTTCACCCGCCTACCTCGCTCTCACCCATCACATCCGATCCCGTCCATATGGTGGGTTTGGTAAATTACTAAACTACCCCTGTCAGACTAAAACCCTAAAACCATCCACGCTTCTTTCACCCACCTACCCCACTCCCACCCAAAAACCCACATGACAATTTAAATAATAATGTACCCGTAGAGCGGCTTTACGAAGAGTAGACGAACGCATATAACCCTTCATGTGTCTCAATATCGAGACATCAAGCGGCACTTTCACTTCATGGGTATTTCTAATCCATGGATGACCTACAACGTTACATTCTAATCAACACCAAAACGATCAAAGCTTTTAGCACGATAAGATAAACGAGAATACACGTACCCAACGCTTGTGCAGCCGTCATTCGTTTCCTAGGATCCTTGTTCAACAAACGTTTGACAAAATCTTTGGCCTCCAAGGATAGTGTAGGCCACGGTACTTCAGTAAAACTTGGATGAGCTTTTAAAACGGCTCGAAAAATCCCCGATTCAGTTCGTGCCCAAAAGGGCCGACTCCCGCACAAGAGAATGTATGCTATAACGCCAATACTCCATACGTCAGCCTCAGTACTATATGACCTATGAAGAACTTCAGGTGCCACATAGTATGCACTTCCGACAATGTCATTAAGCCTTTCGTCTACAAAACAATCGACGGATGAAATCAGAAAGACATAGATAAAGGGAGCAATATAAATGTATACATATGTAGGGGAAAGTTAAAATGAGAACCATAAATATTTTGAGAACCAATATATGCGTTGATGCATATACACTATAAAAATATGCATCTCTGAATTGGGTATAGAGGGAGCTTCAAAGGAAAACCTCAAAAAAATGAAAAACTGGGGAACACCCTGTAAACCATTCATTTGGACGGTATGCACATGTGCATACAAGTAACTTAAGCTACTTTTTTGATGCACTTGTGCATGTTACAGATTACTTGTATGCACAGGTGCATACCATCCAGATGAACAGCTACAAAGGTTCTCCTTGGTTTTTTACTTTTTTGCAGTTCTCCCGTGAACCTAACCCATATATTCATAATTCATCAATATGCAAGTATATATATGCGTATTGATGTATATACACTATCAAAATATGTATATGTTAACTAGTATACTAATCAAAGTATATCTGCCATGTATGCATGTATATATAAATTGGTTCCCAAAATAATTATGGTTCTCATTTAAACATTTCCATACGTATACATACATATATATATATATATAGAAAGTACCTGGCTTCACAAAATCCGACAAGCCAAAATCTATGGCCTTTAGTTGTGAGTTTTCATCCTTGGATGTAAATAAGAAATTCTGATTCACCAACGAGCAATCGTTAAATGGTGACTTACAAAAAGGGAAAGGATAGAGAGAAATAACTTGTTACACAACTTCATTATCGTTATATGAAGGTTCCACGACGAAATTCTTAATTACTCCTTGTGTACAATAAAAGGTTTTGAACTTTTTGTCGAGCGGACTGGGTTCTCATGAGACGACAAAACAACACCGAACTTTCACAAAAGAAAAACATTGAACCTTCACAGCAAAAACACTTTAAAACACAAAAGCATTTTAAAGGTATTTCACAGGATTTTGCTGTGAAGGTTCAGTGTTATTTTGTGATCTCACGGGTCACACCAAAACAGACTGGTCTCACATGATCCCAAGTCTTTGTCGAGGTACTTAAGAATTAACATACCCTTCAATTATGAGGACCCACATCAATAAAATAAGTGTACTGCTATCCCGAAATAAGTGTCCACCTTTAAAAGTAAGTTCTTAGTTTCCAATTATACCCTTAATTATGAGATGGATAAGTCGTTACTCCCTCTATTATGAAGGGTATAATTGTCATTTAGTTAATTAAAAAGTGTAATGTTTACATATTTCCAAAACAATGTTTTCTTCATTGTGGACATTTATTTTGGGACAGTGGGAGTATCTTGAACTAGTAGACCTCTCACCTCTGGCTTCAAGTCACGGTGCACCACACCTTGAAGATGACAAAATGCCACGACATTCAGTATTTGTATTAACACACAACTTTAGCATCGTCTTCGGTGTATTTCCCACCCCTTCAGAAACAAATTTCCAAATTAAAAAAAAAAAAATTATGAACTCATTATGAACGAATAACAAATCAAAGTAATAGACATGATACCTCGAAAGTATTCTATCCAAGAGCTCCCCTCCTTCACATAACCTAAACAATACGTTGTATAAACAGAAAAGAAAGCATAAAATCAATTAGATTGTCATTCCCATCACCTTAAGCCCCAAGTCTGCTAAAAGCATATACTCCCTCTGTCCCAAAATAAATGTCCACGATGAAAAAATGCACACGTGGTATAAAAATGTGTACTTATTACACATTTTAATTAACTAAATGACAATTTTACCCTTAATAGTAGAAGAAAGTAATGAGCTTCTCTATCTCATAGTTAGTGGCAAAATTGGAAAGTAGTGGACACTTATTTCAAGACAAACTAAAATAAAAATGTGGACGTTTATTTTGGAACTGAGGGGCTACTTGTTAAAAAGCCTTTTTTTAGAAAAATAAATAAAATTTAACTTCATTGCTTACTCCATTACAACGTAGACGTTATCATGGTCTTCATATGCATCGTAAAACTTCACCAAGTTGTTATGTCCCGTTAAAGCTCTTAATATCTTTACCTCCCTTCTCACGTCTTCAATTGCTATGGCGGTTGTCATCTGAGGGAAAAAATTAAAACTTCAAACCGATACTTGAAAAACCTTAGCATTTACAAATTATATAGAGACGTCCATAACATATATATATAACAAAAATTCACGCATATATACATTGATCATATGATTATCTATCTTGGCATTATTCATTGATGCCCACAAGATTCTTCTTTCGGTTCCCTCAAAGGGTTTACAACATTCTTTATCGGTCGCTCCTTAAAGGGTAGTTTTGGTATTTCGTAACCTTCCCCAAACCATTATCAAATCAAACTTCACAACTATTCATGATAGATAGATGGGATGTTAGATGTATTCTTTCCATATACAACAATTCATATGAAACTAAAATGGTACCAATTTAATTTCATTTTCTTTCTAATAATATTAAATTTCAATAAACTTACTAAAACCAATTCCAACCAACAACTAATCAAACAAAAACTCATGTTAGCCAACAAGTCTGAATTCAAAATTTCAAATCCCAATTTCAGATCTGAATCCAAATTGATAAACCAAATCACAAAATTAATCCAATTTAAGCACCAATTAACATCATAACCATAAAAAATTAATCAAAAAATTGAGTTTTAATTTAAACAAACCTTTGACTTTGGAATAACTTTGACTGCAACTTCTTGACCCTTAAACTCCCCTTTCTTGAACTTAGCTTTACAAGTATGACCAAAATGCCCTCTTCCAACTTCTTCACCCATTTCATATTTGTTCCCAAATTGCTTCGAAAACCCGAAACTTTTATCCAAACCCGAATCCCTTTCCGCCTCATTCGCCGGCGCCGCCGGCGCCGGCACCGCCCTATGCCGCCGTGCCAGCGCCTTGATGTGCTTCGCCGGAGACGGCGGTCGCCGGAAAAACCTCCGGGGAGTCGAATCGGAGCCCGCATTCGCCGGCGCCGGAGACGATTTCTTCGAAAACAGATAGTGAGCTGGGCTCGGACTGTAAAACGGAAACAATGGAGTTCTTTTAGCCACCTCGATTTCTTCATCCTTTTTGCCTCCATCTCCGGCGTGGTTCGCCGGAATATTCGTCTCCCGATGGCCGGAAAATTCGGGTTTCGTGGAGGGTTTTGAGGTACAAATGCCCATTTTGACCCAGATCTTGATTTTGAAATTGAAATTGAAATTGGAATTGATTTTGGGGTTTAGTGTGAAAAGATTGGGGAGAGAGGGTTGAGATCCAATAAATTGAATTTGGGTTTGTGAAATTTGAAGAATTGGGAAGTGGGATTAAGGGGGATTTAATGATGGTTCTTTGAAATTTGAAACATCAAAGATGGATTTTGATTAAAAAGATTGAATTTTTATATGAATAAGAACCCTAAATTGAAAAGATTTGATTTTTTTTATGTGATTATGAAAAGGAACACTCCACAAGGGAGTGGACAAAGGAATGAGGAGAAGAAGGAAGGGTCTGTCTGACTAATGAATGTGTCCAAATCAATTACTTTTTAGAATTCTTTTTAGAATTTGAAATAACATTTTTTTAATTTTAATAAAACAGTATTTTATAAAATTGTGTTTTGTGTGGGAAGTATATTTTATATATGAAAATAATAGTGTTATTATATGGATCTTTTATGACTTTTTATACATTTACGTTATTGTAGACTCTCTTATATTGGATCTCATTTGTATACTTATATAAAAGACCTATTCCGTTCATAGAAGGGTTCATTTATAATTTCCCAAATAATATTGTGTAAAGAACATTTCCAATGATTATGTTATGGGCAAGGATCATTGCATCCCCCTCTAACCTATTAAATGACATATTTTCAAGGGGTGCTTGGTTGGGGGTATTACAGGGTAAGGAATGGGAATGATAATGAAAACTGCTGCTTGGTCTGAGATTATATAATGGAATCATTCCTGCATATCCATTAATTTCCATTCCTGAGCAAATTGGGGGGAATGAAAAAAAAAATTGTACTCAGTTCTTTTTTCTATATGTTATTCCATCTTTTGATGTTAAATGGAACATGTATCGTATTTTCAAAGTGGAGGAAACAAAATTTTTTAATATGAAACAATTTTTCATTGATTATTGTGGGTTAACCAAGCAACATCAATACAATGCTCATTTTCATTCCCATTCTCCTGCATTCCCATTTTCATTCCCATTTCCATTTCTTAAATTGAACCAAGCACCCCCTCAAACTTCTAGGTAAGGGTATTCAAAAACTCGACAAACCCGATCAATCCAACCCAACCCAACCCGATGCAAAATAACCCAACCCGAAGCAACCCGACGTCTAATCGGGTTGAAATTTTTTCAAACCATAGGTATTGGGTTGATATCGGGTTGCGTCATGCAAACCCAACCCAACCCGATTAACCCAATATCTCTTTATTTTTTTAATTTAATTTTATTGTTAAGCTCGTATTAATATGTACACTGATAATTACACCAACACATAACCTCTTCATATATATATATATATACACACACTTTAAATCACTTCTCCATCTCTATATAACTTATATGTGTGGGTGTGTAGGTGTGTTAAATCATATATACATACACATACACAGAGGCGGAGCCACTATAGAGCCACAAGTGGCATTGGCACCCCCTCTAGTTTTTTAAATATTTTTACAAATACATTTGTAACCCTTTAATGGACCCTCTTAAAATTTAACCAAATTACTTTTCTACGACTAGAGTTGTAAATAGTTGTTTTTTGTTCATTTTGGTTCATTCGTCTATGCACGTTGTTCAATTAAGTTTATTCGTTTATGGTCGCTTAGGTTCGTTATGCTCTTAATAAACGAACATAAATGAACATGAATAAACAGATTTCTTAATGGACAAACATAAACACAAAAATTTACTTCCGTTTACCTCTTAATAAACAAACATAAATGAACACATACAAACACATTTCCTTCTACGTATATCAAATTTCAAATTCTTTGAAAAAAGTTATATTCAAATTCAATACTTACTATGTTTCAAAAATTTTAGTATTAAGTGTATTGTTAGATTATTGTATATATTTAATGAAATATTATTGTTCTTTCATAAACTAGGGGTGAGTAAAAACCGGACCGAAAACCGAAAAACCGAAACAGAAAAACTGAAAATCGAACCGAAAAAACGAACCGAAACCGAAAACCGAAAAACCAAATGGTTCGGTTTCGGTTTTGGCTCAAAAACCGAACCGAACCGAAAATATATATTGTTTTAAAATTTTATAATATATATAGGGAAGGTTCAAACATCTTATATATATATATCTATATATGTTATCGATTTCCCCTTAATCTTTCACGAAACAAGCAATCCTAATGTCTGAAACATCTTGTTTGTATTTTGACGAATCATAAACTTACTTAATTTTATTATTTTATACTTTTATAGTTGAAAATATAGAAGATATATAACCGAAAACCGAAAGTCAAACCGTTTCACCAACCGGTTGAAAGATGAAAGAAACATAGAGTTATAGATCGAAAACCGGGGGAAAAACCGAAAAAAACGAAAAAAAAAACAAAACCGAAAAAAAAACCCCCGAAAAACCGAGAACCGAAAAAAAACCGAAAAAACCGAAAACCGAAACGGCTCGGTTTTCGGTTCGGTTCCAACCAAAAACCGAACCGAACCGAACCGTGCTCACCCCTATCATAAACACTTATTTTTAATAATATTTTATTGGTGGAAAAGGAAAATAAAATACATTTATCTTTCTATATGAAGTTTTCAATTTCAGTGCTTTGAATGGTTGAATCGTAGAGACAAGGAGTTAGCGTTGGATTAGAGCACTTGGTTGATGAATCTATATGGTGGGTAATAAAGTGGGTCATGAGAGAAGTTTAGTAAAAGGGAAGAAGATGGGAGATAGACGTATTTGGGGGACGGAAGGATGGTGGTAGCGGCCTGTTTCCCTACAGGTACAGCTCAGATCGAAGGCTTTGAAGATGGCGTGACGAGTTCCATCGTGATCTGCCATGACAACAGCGGATAGTGGCGAACGGGTGCCTTTCTTTCGTTGAAAACATCAACGTTGGGTTCTCCCATTCTGCTCCTACAGCTGAACAACAGCTTAATGAGTTTGGTTCGAGGTGTATTTTGTTGGTCTGAAGGATGCAATGAGTTCAATTTTATATCTTGTAAATTGTTGTCATGATCTTTATGTTATCCTTATGTTATTTTGGTCGAGCACAACTATGGATGGCGGATCGGTGATACAAATGGATCATGGCATGCTTGGTCTTAAATCTGGTTGGCAACTTCCTTCTAATTGGTTTCGGCATGGCTTGATGCAATTTGTTTTTTGTAGCTTAATGTGTATTTACTTCTCATGATTTGCCATATTGGTCATTAGCTTAGTAATCATTGGTCTTGTTATTGTTTTCGACTGTGGTTCATTTCGCTTAAGTGTTCTTTCGCTGGCTACTGTCTAGTTTTGTTTTTGTTCAGGTTATGGTGTATGGATATTTGGTGTTGTTAATAAATATTGTTTTGTTGTTCAAAAAAATACTTTTACATCTTTTTCTATTTTAATTACCATATAGCATAGTGCTTTTGGAGCACACATATCTTTCCTAAATAACCAACATTTCTATTAGATATTGGAGATGCTCTAAGCATCGTATGTTTATACGTGTTGTTTATATATGAAACTACGATGATATCATGTTTATGGAATTTATATGGATTATTAGATATGTAAGACAATATATTATATTAGAGAAAAGTTCAAACGTGAGCTCAATTTTGGTTGTGAACATGAGAACCATTAAAAATGAGTCACATGGCATATTCAGTTTGAATATTATGTGTTATTCAAACTGAATAACACTGTCAGTGTTATTAAGTTTGAATACCACATGGATATTCAAACTAAATATGCCACATGACGAACTCTTAGTTGTCCTCACGTTCACAGTAAAAAATGAGTTCATATTTGAATCTGACCTTATTCTGTTAACCTTATCCATTGAAATTACTACTAACGTTTTTTATTTAAATAAATATATGAGAATAAGAAAAGATTACCGTATGTTATTCGATTTACGTAGAAACATCCCAAATTCCCAATCTGAAAAGCAAAATTATGGAAACAAAAGCTGGATTATTAATTTTCTATTTTATTTGTTAGAGTTTTTGGATAATACGTTAGTTGATTTAAATAATATAAATACATATAAAATTATTTTCATAGTATAGAAAATATAATGTTTGATTTAATTTAAAATAGCTATAACTATTTATTAAAATTTAATGATCTAGTACTTGCAAATTTAATTAAAACCCTCTATGAAAAATTAAATAAATGGGGTAAGACAAACAAAAATAAAAAGTATTTCTATGTTTATATAAGTACTATTAATATATAAAAAAATACTAAAAGAATAAAAATGTCAACCGTCAACACACCTTAAAGAAGCTTTTGCTTTTCAAAGAACAAATGGAATGTCAATAAATTCCAAAATGTGACCAATATAATATTGCTATTATATATGTATATATTTAATTATTCAAAAATCAGTTAATTCAATCTTTATAGATGTTAAAAAAAATTATTTGTCTTTTTCTTTCAACAAATACAAGTATGTTATGTATTATATTAGTGTAATGTTTCAAGTACGACTTCTAAGAAACTATTACGAATATTTAATATGCTAGTCAGTAGTCAACAATATTTTTAATTACTATAAAAAATTCTCTATCTTTTGTTTAAATCTAATGTTATTCAATTTCTTTAAAATAAAAAATGTGATTGAAAAGGAACATTATATTTTTATAACATGAGAAACTTAGAAGGAAGTTTTTAGTAAATTCAAGGGTAAACTCTAATCATGATCATTCATTCAGTTTAGTGAAAATTTTGAAAGTAATATTTGAATTTGATATAAGTTATAGAAAGCATGGGGTTTTTCATGTTTGATTTGAAAATGATACTTAATCACTAACTTTATTAGAGTTGTAGTTAAATAAAACAGTATTTTGGCCTTTTATTTTATTTACTATTTAAATAAAAAGCATATGGTTTATATTTTATAAAGTGAATTTAGATGTTTCATATGGTTTACTATAACTCTATAACATTCATGCCAACTCCAATCATTAATACCCGTTTTTGTTTAACTCAAAATGGAATCAGAAACGCATTAAAAGCTTACGCTTTAGATCCAAAGAGTAAACACCTAATAAATCAATTTATTTGAATCTGAATCAAAGTTATTCGAAAAAAATCAACACAAAACCTTTGTGTTCACTAATACTCCATCCCCATTAATTAAATCTCGGCCATAAAAACCCAGCAAAATCCCACCCCAAAAGGCCAAAACCTATACCTTGACCTTTTCGGTTTTGTCTTTGTTTTTGTTAGTGATTTTGATATTGTTTTCTTTTTTTCTTTTATTATACGCTAATTAGATTTGTACTATGTTTTACATGTTTGTACATTAATTTTTCATAATAAAAAACATTAATTTTTTGAAAAAAAATTAAAGAAATAAGTTAACAGACAAAAATACCTCTCACTATGACGAATATTATTAATAGAGTTAATGACCAATGGTCATTTTCATAGCAAAATAAGAAGGACAAAGATGTTTTCTATACTAATCAAAGTTTGAGTCCCACTTTTTAAATTTTTTTACTAAACCTCAAGAACGCTCTCTATAGTTCTAAAATTACAAAATGGTCATAGTTTACTCTAAATTTTATTAAAACCACATTTATATTTTTCTAACCCTTAAGATATTTAAACTATTAGCATTTAGTTGTCCATTTAGGTCCAAATACAATTTAAAGAAATTAATTTTATGCGATTAATCCTTGGAAATTAATGGTTTTGACCATCGACAAAGTATCCTAAATAATGTTTTCTGCTACCATCGAGTTGATGAAGACAAGAAAATTACTATATTTTAAACTTTTTTTTTAATATACAGTTAGATATGAATGATGGTTATAGTTTTTAGCTAGCTTCCAAAGACACTTTTACTGCTATTTAATCATATCTATCTTATCATTCCTAAATACTTATGTATTAATTAAGGTATGTTCTAAAGGTACATGATCGTGTTAGAAGTTGAATTAACATGAGAGGTGGGTCTCAGCCTCTCAGGGGTATATCTAGAAGTTTTTTTCCCAAACAGTGACATTATTTGACTATAAGAAAGTCAATATTGATTAGATGGTTAGGTTCTTAACAGTTAAAAGCTAGAAAGCATAATCAATCTAAAACTAAAAGTCAAGAACTAGAAAACATAATAAATCAGAAACTAAAAGTCAAAAACTTGGAAATTTATTCTTACAAAACCTTACATTTGAAAAGAAGTGAACTATCAACTCCACCAAGTCATGTTTTAATTGTAGTTTCAAAATATATATGGTGACATACAACAAACTGATATGATGACACTTTTTGCAACCTTATACATTTTTTTACATTACGACAGATAAATGAAACAGTAGGCGTGCCGCTATGTGCTCTACACTATGTCCACCCATGGTAGATCTGAATCCTTGATACGAGGATTAGCTCGGTGCATCTTGCTACATCTTATCTTAATACATTTCATATTAATGTTCATCCATACGATTGTCGGTTATAATTAGTTCTTACGTTTTTCATGTTAACTGAATCTCTAACTAAAACTCAATTCCCAACTATAATTATCTATTTAAAATAGACATTTATTTTAAACTAAATATAAACACTTATTTTAAAATTCGAGAAATTTCTTTTATGTTATTATCAATATTTATCATTTTTATAAAAGTTATTATATCACTTACCCATTTACTCACTCCAACATATTTTCGTTATAACGTGGTATCTACCAAGTGAGTGTATCTAAATTCAATGAACAAACTACTGAAATAAAATAAAAAGATTTGCTATTTATATCCTCAATCCTCTCACCAAGACAATATTAATTTAATATTTGTTTTCATAATTTTTATTATAAAATATATTTTATTACAATCAATGTTACAATCTTTAAAACAAAAGATCATAAAAATTAAAAACACTTTTTTGAACATTTTGATTTTTAAGTTATCACAAATATGTTGTAAATACTCTTAAAAATCATGCATTACCCTTTCTCGTGTGATAGTGGATTGACCCGTTCTATATATTTATATAAATTATCCAATGAAATCAATCTTTGACATCTTAGTTTTAAGAGATCATAGATAATATAATAATTGATGTTACGTCAATAATAATTATTGTTTTTCTTAAGTTACCAACTATATTGATAAAAAAACATGAACTAAATGTCAAATCAAACGGATTAATTTGTTATAAACTAATAACGATATGAATGCTTTCAATTTGTCTGTTTGTAAATAAATCAGATTGGCTTATATCATAACGAGTTAAAAATAATTTATGATTTAATTACATGTTTATATTAACCACTCTAATATTTTATTTATTTAGAAAATTTAAAAGAAATTATATTACTTATGGAGTTATTTATGGATAACAAAAAAATGGATTTAATTGCTTTTGAATGTGGCAATGATCATGGCCAGCTGACTTTTTATGTCAATCATTCTACCTTTGACTTTGTTGTTCAAAGAGAAAGTAAAGGTGTTTCTTGTTTACAATTAAATATTTGGTATAACTTAAATATTATAATGATTTATTTTTAAAAGTTAAATAATCACTAAACTAAATATTAAAATATTACAATTAAAAGAATATAACAATTTTTTATGAAGGAAAAGGTTCAATAACAGATAAAGAGCAATATTACAATATATTTAATTATTTTTATTATATAAGGGCAAACCTCTTTATTTTTTTAATGCCTATTAACGATCAAATATATAATCTTCTCATTCTTTCAAAACGTGTTTTTATTTTTTTAGAAAAACTAAAAAGAGAAAAATAGTTGTACTTATTTTAAAGAAAATTAGTTGTACTTATTTTAAAGAAAACTACCTATGACATCAGTTATAGTCATGCAAACAATTAATGATTGACGTAGATTTCTTTTTCTTACTTGTTAGAATGGAGTATGGACGGAGTGATAAGGGGTGGGCATGTGGTAAGCTCTAACCACATGTGATAACCACACCATTACATCGTGGTGATTTCTGATTTGTATGTGCAGTGAAAGTTATATGTGAAATACCTTAAATGGTGGAGAGATAGGTCTCATCCACTCTTATTTTTATTTTAGGGAAAAGTACAAAAAAACCCAACGAACTATCCAGTTTTGAATGGTTAAGTCCCTAAACTATTTTTTTGAATGAAAAAACCATTAAACTTTCATATTTTGATTAATTAAGTCACTGTACTATCATTTTGAATGAAAAAACCATTAAACCTTTTCAATTCGAATGATTAAACCCCTAAACAATTTTTTTTGAATAAATAAACCATCAAACTCTCAAAATTTGGTTACTTATATCCTCTTAACAAAAATAAAAAAATTACCGATAATCAACTAAAAATGTTTTAAAGTAAAAATATAAATATATTAGATTAAGTTAAACGAATATAACTAGTCAATTTCTAAAAAATCGATATTTTATTTTATTGAAAAAAATCATCAGGGACTTAATCATTCGAAATGAAAAAGTTTAATGATTTATTCATTCAAAAAAATAGTTCAGTGACTTAATCATACAAAATGTAAAAGTTTAATGGTTTTTTCATTCAAAAAAATAGTTTAAGGACTTAACCATTCAAAATTGAATAGTTCGTTGGGTTTTTTTTGTACTTTTCCCTTTATTTTATTGTATACATAGAGTATTAAGTGGATCCCAAAATATAATGTGGTTGTATGTAATCACTACAGGTGTGAGTGGTAGGTAACTAATGCGAGAAAAAATGATGTAGAGCTGACGTGATGGTGTGATGGGTATAATCACTCCATCCACTCCTAGGATCAATTAGAGATGGTCAAAAGTGGTCAAGGGTCGGTCCTAAATCGGTCCCTAACCAAGAAAAACCGAAGGTAAATGGTCCCAACCCGGTCCTAGTCACCAACTCACCAAGTTCCAACTAGTAATTTGGGCCTAGTTTGGTTCTAATTGGGCTTGGACCAACATTTTAAATATTTCTATATGTATTATGTGTATGGGGCCATTGAGGATGTGTTATGTACAAAACTTTAATATTTAGTTATCTTATTACAATATACATATCTTCAAGATGTTCTTTATTTTCTTGTACGATTGAAAGTAAATCTTATTGTTTGTTGTTGGGTTCATTCACTACTAGTTAATTGACTACAAACTTGCAGTGTATTCAATGTCTTCCTCATGATTTTAAATAAATCTATGTTCGATTGTTAAATAATAACGGTTTTCTTCCTTGGCTATTTGATTTGCAAATCCATCTTCAATGGTGAGTAGTCTAGTAGTTCTCCTTGCGATTATAATAATCTTTCAAACATACAAAAAGCTCGAACAATTGTGATAAAGATCACACATTTTCAAGAATAACATGCCAATTGATTGAAAAGCAGATGTCCAGAAAAAACTTTACCACTATAAATATGTTGCGAAGGTCAATTGTTTTTATCGCTTTCTATATATAAAAAACCGCTTTCGATACTCAACTGTAACTCCCTCCCTAAACCTTAGGATTTAGGAAGGTGTTGTGAAACTAAAACTAATATGTGCCAAAAAATGGAATAAATTCAAACAATTATATGCAAATGCAATAAAAATCTAAACATTTTGCCAATTACATCAAACTCAAGCTAATAGTAGAAGTCTAAAAATTAAATAACAAGAATCAATCAACTAGTTTGTCCGATACCTAATTGTTTATTAATAGTTAAATGCGCTAGCTATTTCCCTTTACTAGTATCCGCATAAGTCCTTCCTGAGATACACAATATGGGTTAGCTTTACAAAGCTATGTGAGTTCATGATATAACTTCAAAACAATAATCAGCATTGCATATAGATAACTGAACTAAAACTAGGTAATATATAACTAAAAACGAGCAATTATGTGCAACAGGTACAAGAAGGCACCTACGTAGCCGATATTCTTCATGGTTCCCAACAAGGGAACTAACACCGAAGATTATTGAGCTTGGTTGAATCTTACAATTGATACTCAGTCACAAATAAATATATAATACAAATATAGCTATAATGAATGATAAAATGTAGAGCAACTTAAATAGTTAAAGTGTAATACAATTACATAAAATTGTAATAAATCCCCTAGGGAAAATGAGTGATGAAAATTCACCTACTTTGCTGTAAGATGTTGTGCTACTGCCTACTATTGATTACGGAGAGTTTGATATGAATCGAACACCTAACAATACATTTAAGAGTTCCAAAGTTGCACTAAAGTATTTCTATATTTATAAACTATATCTCGACGAAAAACCCCGCTAATCAACCTTTTCCTTGAAAAGTATTTCACTAAAGCAACCCCCGAATTATTTAACTAATTAATCTCTAACATTTATATTAATGATAGGTATATCTGAGGACTTTTTTGTGTAATTCTATCATTAGTTATAGTATGCTATTAATCTGGTACAAACCATTATAAACTTTTTTGAATCCGCCTTTGATTTAACCGGCCTTTACTCAAACCATGAACCAACTCTGACCAACAATTCTTATATGTATTTACAACCGGCCTATGGCTATTTCCCCCCATGACGTTTGCTAAACATGCTTTTTTGAACCATGGGTTTTCTATAGTGATTTTGTAAATTTTAAAATTCGTTAGAAAAAAAGCATAACCTAAAAGTATTTTCATTTTTATCAAACTTCGAAGTGTAACTACCCTATTTAATACTTTATTAGTGTTTTATCATGTTTTTCCTCTTCATACATCAATCGCTTTGTCTCCTCTAATCTGTCCTAGCGATAAAGGTGTGGGTGTAATCCATATGAGTAAGTCCGGGTTCAAGCCATGGGCACTGCACCTTTGTCAATGGGATGCATGCGATGATTTACCTCTCCCATGATGACCGTGGGACCGGTGCGGTGGGGGAGCCCATAAGGGTGGCGTATACCCTTTTTCTACATCAAACACTCTTTCTATGGTTTTTTATGATCCGACTAATTCAATCTTTATGAATGATTTATTTTCTTTCCTAAAACACCTATAAAATATTTAACACCAACCCAACTCAACTTTTTTAAATCCTTTAATAGTGTTTCAATTAAAAGGTTGCTTGAGTTTACCATTAACTATAACATAAGGTTTCAATTTAACTCGAAAGATCCAAATTCAACCACTTTCGTTGTATTTCTATTCATCAATCACGTAAACACATATTTTCAGAATTCAGATAGAGAAACGTGAACATAAAATTAAATAAAGTTACGTTAAATAAACATCTGATAGCATATTCATATAATCGATAAAACCGATTGAAAAATAAAGAATTTTAGAACAATCAATTTTAATATGTATAGCCGAACCTTGACAACAACTTCACTAGCATCCGATCGCAAAAAGACATCTTTACAGACAAATACCGATTAAACCCACATAAATTTCCCCCCCTATCGGCTGAAAACGACCATAAAAGAATCGTTAAAAACATTAAGAGCAAATTACATTTTTAGTCCCTATAGCTTTCTAACGTTTGCAACTTCTAGGTCTATGGTTTTAAAATTACGGTTTTTGTTCCTGTAGTTTGCAGTTTGTTATTGAGCTACCTTCTCCTACCTTTATATACTAGGGATGAAAAAGTAAATAGTTGTAAACCATATGAACTAAAATAGTAATAAATTGTAAATAACAAAATGAGCAAATTACTCCATAGTTTGTTATTTTTCTTGTTTTTGGTCCTTACATAATATTTATTGTAAGACAGCCTCCGTAGTATACAAAAAAGCTTGGTTTTGGTCTTTCCCACTAACGAAAGTTAAATTTTATCCGTTAATTTCGACATGTGCATTGCACACAAGAGCAAGATAGTTATTTTATCTCTGAAATATGAGAGTTAATCTAAAGAGTATTTTAGTATATGTTGTTGTTACCTCGTGTTTCAGAGATAAATTAACTATTCTACTCTCATGTGCAAGACAGATGAGGAGTTGACGGATATAATTTAACTTCAGTTAGTGGGGGGACCGAAACGAATTTTTTTTTTAATTATATATCTTGGGGTTTTCTCGCAATAAAAATTTTGTAAGAACCAAAACCAAGAAAAATAACACACCAAAAGAACCAAAATTGCAATTTACTCTAAGGGAATCGAAAACAACAATAAATTATGAACCCCGGGAATAAAAATCATAGTTTTAAAAAACACAAGAACGAAAATTGACACTTTCTACAAACCACAAGGACTAAAAACGTAACTTACTCCTACTTCAATTTCTTCATAAAATGATCAACAAGATTCACAAAAACTCACAGAAAAATGGATTTCTATGAAGAGAATAGAACATATAAAGCCAGAGAGCTTTATGTGCTTTCAGACAAGATTGAAGAACTCCATAGAACCAATGAAGAGCTCAAACAAGCCAAGGATGAAGCCATGCAATCGTGGCTCGATTCCCGGCCCCTAATCGATGAGCTCGAACGGCTGCAATCGGACCTAGCCGTCGCCAAAGAACGACACTCGGAGAACCGGCTTGTCTCTGACCTCGAATCCGAGCTCATGGAGGTTCACTCGACGATTAGGGTTAAGAAGGAGGAAGAACTGCGAGCGAGAACCGAGATCAACGACATGACTCGAGCTTCGGAAACCCTAAGGGAAGAGACGGAAATAATTAAGCTCGAAACCGACGAAGGACGACGGTCGAGATCGAAGATGAGAAAGACGATCAAGATTAGGCGGCAGAGGCTTCGGACGCTGAAACTCACTTTACGAGCCGTGAGGTTGGAGTCCGAAGCCTATGCGGCTTCGGCTGAAGCCGCTGTGGATCAGATCGGTCGGGCCGAGCGGTCAGAGGACCACACGGCCACGATCGAACTGACCCAAGAAGAGTACTTTGCCTTGACACGACGGGCCAAAGAGGAAACGTCTTTGGCCGATTGGCGGGTGGTTGTAGCCACCGAACAAAGAATGGCGGCCGAAGAAAGTCGAGATTTGGCATTAAAAAGATTAACGGAACCGAGCGGGTTAGTTAAGGAAGGAGAGATGGAAGGACAAATATCAGATAACAGAGTCTCGAGCTTCAGATCGAAGCCTGGGACTCCGTTTCCAATAGCTCGGGCCAAACAGATGGCCCGCGGAGGGAGCAAAAGCGATAAAAATCGAAGGCAGGTTGATAAAAAGAAGAGATCCATTTTTATCGAAATAAAATCATTTTTTGCTAGAAAAATGAAGTACTTGTTTGGATGAACACTAGATGTATCAAAAAGTAATAAGAGATGTTTATGTTACAAATTCAATAATATGTATATATCTACAAACCAACTTTCATGGGTTGGTCATATTCATATTATCACATATGAAACTCTAAGTGTAAAACATACAATGTTTATACAGAGTTGTTTTAAACGTGAAACGTTCAGTACTATCTTTTCACACAAAAATAAAACGTTTCACATATGAACATTTTACATAAAACATATATAAACATTGTATTTCACACGTCTTGCTTTATATATGAAACAACACATGAAAACTAGTTTGTAAATTTATAAAATTTTAGTGGGTTTTCAAATAATCATGCATGTACAAAAGATTGTTCATTATACAATTTACATTCGACAATCATAAACCAGCTTATTTTTGTAATTTGTAGAAAGATTATTATTTGGTAAGTCATAAGTAGCTAAATAACTACGTTTTTTGCAAAATTAGTTCCCATAACTTATTTGTTTTAAGTTTTAAGCTTCTTATATCTTACAAATTTTTTTCTTGTATGGTAATTTACTAATTTACATTGTTAGTTAGCTTATTGGTTAATTTTACTAAACATGACTAATTTATAGGAGCTAGTTGCCTAGCTTATAAGTTGTTTTTACCAAATGACCACTTTATGAGATAGCTTATCGTTTAACATCTAACTTATTAAGTCAGTAGCTAATCTTTTAGCTAACATCTAGTTTACCAAACATAAACAAAAAAGTCGTGTTTTGGGTCCACTGTAAGTAGGATATACGCAGATCTTACATTTGCAGTGTTGTTTCCATAAGTTGTGTGCGCATATGTAGATCCCAAATATTTGCGATAAACATTATTCGTATCGATACGAATTGATTCTAGACCAAATCTATGATAACTATTAAAGGCTTCGGGATTTCTAGTTTACAACGTTACATTTCTTTCTAACTTGACCATCTTGGCCCGTAATTACTCCCATGGTGCTCATCTTCGCCATCGATGCGCCGAAATCTTTCGCAAACAAGAACGGAAACTTGCTATAATTTATAACCATGGCCGCGGTTCTATTATCGCTCATTAGGGCTTGATCCGAACCTAGAATTCCTGAGTTGTTCACGAGGCTCTTGAAATAGACGTTGTCAAACTTTGTAGTTGTGACCGCATCCAAAGGGACCAGATTAGTGTCCGAATCATCCTGATTCGGACACACACCTTGCAAACTCGTTGCAAGAGATGCATCGAGTTGGGGATCAGGAGCACCCGATCCACCGAAGTTGAACAGTCTTGGCTTGAACGTGAAGCATTGCGCAAATCCTATCGTGTGTGCACCTTCACATGAAAGATATGTATATAAGCTTTTAATAACTATCTAGAGATATATAGCACAAAAAACTTCAAGCCCGAGGCCTGGTTCGAAAAACCCAATCCCAAGCCCAAGCCTAAGCCCAAACCAGGCCTAGCTCACATCCCGATCAAAACGACTTTTCTCAGGGCCCTAGTTAAGGACCAGCCTGAGAAACTCCAATTGGGCCTCATTTTACACCCAAAACGCGGACTTTGAAGGCACGGGTCTTGTGCATCTATAAACTCACAGTTGGTTATAAAGAAAATCAAACGAAAACTCTTTTGGTTCGATCGTTACCTGAGAGTACTACGACGTCTTTTAGATCAAGACCTTTCGTAGTGAACTTTGCAGTGATGTTTTCTAACGGCTCGAAAGGTGATGGAATGTCAGTGTTTGCTGCAGTTCTATTCGCTATCAGGCCATCTCGACGACCCATGGCTAGAGACCAATACGGTCCCCCGGTCTATAGAAAAAAAGTAGAGCAAATTATAAATATATGACGAAACAAAGTGGTACAACAACGAAAATTTCCTCAAGGTCACTAGGGATTTTACTGGCTGTTGTCTTTTGGGCCCTATAGAATTAGTTGAGGTGCTAACCCGGACACTCACAGTTACAAGAAAAACAGACCGTGCAACAAAATAGGTCTTTTAGGATGTCGAACCATCCTTGCGTGGTGTCTTAGGCGAGTACTTAATTAGACTTTATTTTTCTAACATAAAAAATCGTGCTTCCTCTACAAATTCGATCATTACAATAACTTGTTATGACGAAGTTTTCTGAAACAGTAAAACCAAGATCTTACAAGGAAAACGGCTTCTCTAGCTGCAAGTGTCAATATATCAGCACAAGAAACCGTTGACGGGCAAGCTTTCTCCACGTTCGCCTTTATGGTATCTATAAGCTCAAACCCTCTTGCCGAGTTTCGATTGGGGTTCGCGTCCTTCTCGCTTTGGAAATTGCTGCTCGCATCAAGTAACACCGACCCTTCGCACCCCTGAACATCAAAAACATCATTCCGTTTAACTCGACACTTTAAACAAAAACCACTAATTAATCAAGAAAACACGAAGTTATTTACATTAGAAACATCAAACTAAACCAAACAAAACGAACCCAACATATCTCACTCCTCATGGCAGGATCTAAAGGGATGAGACGTCACTACAATAAAATTAAGTTTAGACATAAAAAATAATAAAGCGTCCAATAAACCACTTTATATAACTTAATTTATTGGATCAAAAAATAAAGTATCTATCTTAAGGCGTTCTAAAATGTTTTTGGGTGGCCTAACAAATTTTTAATACATGTTTATAATAAAAGAAAAACTTAGTATTAACTGTTTTACTAGATTTGAAAAGGTTGTATAAAAACAAGTGTCCTATTAAATAGTTAACGCGACAGTTGGTATTAAAAGTGTCCTTAAAACTTGTTAAGATGCCTAAAAGCGTACTATAAATTTGTTACAACGCTTTTAAATAAGATGATATATTTTTTGGTCCTCTATAAACTTGTACTTATAAAGTAGTCTATTAGGATGCTAAGAAGTTAGCGACGTTCTATAAATCCGGTTTTTTAGTAGTGTGTAGGCAGACCTAATTTTACCCTTAAAGAGTAAAGCTATTGTTTCCCCCCAAAAAAAAGACCTTTGCTCGAGTGCTTGTGATAAGTGTGCGAAAAATTATCAAACCAAACAAGTCTAATATGTCTGTGTGAAGGGGGGGGGGGGGGGGGGGGGATGAAGGCTCCTGACTTGTGAAAAGTGTGCAAAAAAGATAGGTAATTACATTAGAAATACAATCATGAAAATGCAAACGAAGAAGCGATGCAGCAATTCTGGTATCGTTGGCCATAGCCGACCAGATACCGGACCTAACGATCTTCGTCAGGCTAGGACACTTGGAATCATAAAACCTGTAATCGAGTTGACCATAAATAAACGGTTGAACAACCAAGAAGCAAAACAGGAAACTAGTCGAAAATCGTTGCATATTTAATATTTTTAACATTTCGAAAACGGTTTTATTGCACACTTAATTTGAACTTATGGAGTTAATGTAACATGAGAGACATGAGTTTAAATAGTGGTTTTGTTTCGAGTGGATGTGCCACTATGAACGAGTTTGGAACTAGTCGACATCAAAGGTGAAGCCATCCCACTTTTATAAGTTTGAAAACTGAATTGAAGTGGCTAAGTGGAATTGATGTCAAATTCGTTTTGGGGTTTGTATATAAAAATAAAAAGATAGAGATACTGATATGTATAGGTGAATATAGATAATAGTAAAAAATGGACATGTGCATATCAAAAAACATATTCAAATATACAGATTGGAATGATGGGAGGTCAAAGTGTTGTTATAAGACCACATTTTTATATTTGAACTTCATAATAAAATATTGTGAAGATTCGGATTATTTATTTATTTATTTATTTTTTTTTTTTTTTTTTTTTTTTTTTTTTTTGAAAGGAAAGATCCTGGCAATTTTATAAAAATAAAATAAAAGTACTAATACAAAAAGCAGACTAAGTATCCACAACCAGGGACACAAAGCCGCACACCAAAAGCATCAAAAGATACTAACAAGAGAAAAAACCGATCCCAAGAAACTAAAGAAAGACAACACTAAATCTCTCTCTAACGGAACATCACTGCATGTCCTGCTCCATCTTTGTAGACACCTGCCTGTCAGACCATGAAACTTTCTTTGGTCTAGTGTTCATGAGAGTATCATTGTCAGATAAAACATCATCATCGGACGTAACGTCATCATCATCATCCCCAACATCAATCCTGTCCGGGAGTGTAAAACCACGAAGTTTGCCATCAGGCTCCTTCCCGAAAACTCTTCCCCACCTATCAATGAAGTAGTCCAGTTTCTGACGAGACCAAGAATTAATGATTACCGGCTCAAGTCCCACCCCTCGTTTTTCAACATAGCAGTCTACTTCCTTTTTATCCGCGGTCCACTTAGGATGTTCTTCCAAAACAGTAAACTGATTGGAAACTTTAACAGGAGTCCTTTCAGTCTTAAAAATAGGAGCCTTAGGAGAAGGGATATCATTATTAAGCTTTGTCTTTCCTTTATCAAGCGGGTCAATGGTAGGTAAAATAACTTTAGGCACGTACCTTTGGTTGATTTTGACAGCAACCTTAGGCCCCACTTTCAAAGGATCAACTGTCGGCTTGGGTTTCTTTTTCCTCTTAGGGAAATTGAACCCATCATCCTTAGGTGTAGAGGATTCACCAACAACATGGTTTACCTTTTTCACCTCATCAGTTGTTCGAGGCCTTATGACACACCCCTCAAAATCATGACCGAACACTTTGCAGTGGCTACATCTCTTAGGTTTCCAAAGAAACTCAGTTTTGAATTTCCTTAGTTTACCCAAGATAATCGCATCAATATACGAAGGTAACTCATAATCAGCCGAAACATTAACCAAAACTCTGGCAAAATTAGCTCTACCAGACTTGGTTTCACACATTTCATCCGTGTAACGATCCACGGACACAGGTTCCCCAACGACACTAGCAATCCGACTAATAATCTCATAATCCCAAACATCCAAAGGTAAGCCATAAATATTAACCCATAGAGGGACTGTTTGCAGATCAGGCTTATCAAAACAAAGACCCGGTTGCCATCTCTGAATAAAGATAGGCATACCATTAAATAACCACGGACCATTTTCATAGACAAAGTTTAATCCTTGATCAGAATTAAATTTGAAAAAGAAATATCCTTGGTCATTTAAAATAACATCAGTAAGGCCATATTTTTTCCACAATCGTCTAGCATGATACTGAACAAAAGGAAAAGCAGGCCTTTTACCAAGAAAGTAGCCAGCAAGTGTAAGAGCCCACTCATTGGCTTGCTTTTGGATCAAATCATCAGGAATAATCGCATGCCTAGTGCCAAGCTCAGTTACTACCGGAGGATAGTACGTAAGTTTACCTTTACCGCACACGAGGTTGGCACTTTTCTTCAGAAGATCAGCAAATGACAAAGGCTTATGAGCAACAATTGTCTCATCAGCATGCAAGAAAACCTTGCCTTCAGAGTCCACAAAGCTACCAGCATTTGGTGCTTTTTCTTTCGACAAAGACGGCTCATTACCCATATCTGATCCAACCTTCGAATTGGACACGGATGCCGTAGGTAAGACCCCATGACCAGAACCCATCTCGACCGGAGAAGCTAAGAACGAAGAAAACATGGCAGCAGCCGGAGACAGCATCGGAGACTGCTGTTGATGACCATGAGCACCTGAAACTTCCTTCAGCAGCTGCTGAAAAGAACCCACATCCCCAATCACTCCTGTAGCCCCCGCCGGTGTCTCCACAAATGGTTCCGCAACAGCAGGCGAGTCCGTCGGCAAATCCAGGTGCGGAGAAAACGACGTAGGGAAGGCAGCGGTGGTAAAAGATTGATCACCACCACCAGTGTTACATTTTTTACTGTGAAGTTTCAAGTGTAAAAATGTGGTCTTATGAGTTTCACGAAGAAATGATATATATATATATATATGTGTGTGTGTGTGTGTGTGTGTGTGTGTGGAAAACCGCTTAAAAATGAAAAACTAAGAAACCCCCATGCAATAACCATTTATTTGTATTGTATACATATGTGCATATAAGTACTTGTCCAGTAGCCGGTAGGTACATATGCATACAAGTAGATGTTCCGTATTCACATGTGTGTAACATGCATATGTGCTAAGAAACCAGGAAACACGTTCAAATAAATGTATGCACATGTGCATAGTGTAGAATGTATGGCTATCATAATGTTCCTCAACTTTTCATTTTTTTTTGGATTTCCCGTAAACCCCCACTTTATATTAATTATATATAAACATAGAGGGGAATCAAACGAGAATGCCAACTACTTAAAAGAATACGAAAACAACGAAATCAAGTGTTAGACATGCAAAATCACATGTGATTTTACATTAGCAGTCAAAAAAGATGTGTGTGTATGACTTTTACCGCATCTCGATCTTCAAGTCATGGACCAAAGTCGCGTGAATCACATATAATTTTGTACGTAATGTTAGTGTAAGATTAAGTGTGATTCAACTGTTTTCTTATTCTTTTAAATATGTATCATTTTCGTTTGAACCCAACCTTTTTATACATATATGTGTTTCTAGAAAAATGAAGTCGAAAGTTGAAGACAGCAGGATTACACTTGATAGTAATTAATTTGGTTTAATTTTTTATATGCGTTTATTGTGCAAGAAGGTCTAATTCGTTGAATGTAAGAGATTAATGGAAAGATTGTTGGATTATGATATTTAGAAGGGTCTCCATGGCTTTCTATTTCTCTTTTCTTCATTAGCATACAGTGAGTATGCACTATGAATGTATGATGTACCGGCTAATAAACTAGTTGTTAGTTAAAAAATTATAAATTAGTTATTAGCTGGAAAAATATTTAAGTAAACATCTTCAGCAAACTTTCTAACATATAAGTTATTTTTTAAACTTCTGTAAAAAATTTGCTAAACAAATTAATGGACAAAGTAAAAAGGGAGTGAAGTTATCTGGATTGGGATAACTTTCAAGTGATTACCATGAGATATAAATTAATAAATATTTATTTATTATAACATATACATGGTGGAGATGCTTTGAGCTATATGACAATGAAGAAGATAGATACTAGGGCCAAGATTAATTGTAAAAAACAAACCCTTTAAATAGTTAGAGTTTGCTGAAATGCTAATTTAAATAGTGTTTTAATAACTTTTTTAATAGTTCGAATTCGGGAGTTGTTAGTAATTGTGTGCATAAGTTGACAAACCAGATTACACATCCAATGTTATAAGTCACTTGAGGGTCACACCTGTGAGGATCTGTAAACCAAACAAGTAAATAATCCCAGTTTGGAGAGATTGGATTTATAATAATGAATTATAAATCAGTTGGGTAACTTCAGTCTGAAATCCCAAAGTTGGAGGGTTGATAATTAATTATTAGAGTTGTATATTTATTAGTTAAATAAATATATAATTAGTTTAATAATTAATTAGTTAAGTAATTATCTAGTTTAAATAGAATAAGGAAATATTCTTTTCTTTGGGAGAAAGAAAAGAATAATTCTATTTAAAGATAATTATCTTTTGAATAAAGGAAGCTTAGATATATGGAAACTCTTCCATATAAATATGGCTTACCAGTTTATTATTCAAGACATATAATTCATTAAGCAATCAGCTTTTCTGAAAAACCCTTTTTTTCTCTCTCTCTCTCTCTCCTAACCGCCGCTGGCCACCTCTCCCTCTCGGAACCAGTTCGGTTTTGCTCGGTAGCTGTTCGGGATTGAAGTTCTGCTAGAGGAACGTTTGTAGGATCGATTACGGGTGGATCAATCTCAAGCAATCCAGGTAACCTTTCTAGATCCATAATTATTAGTATTAGTAATTATAACGAACGGATCCGTGGTTTTCGGGTTTTTATCCAAATCGCTTCCGCTCGATCAAACCAGTTTGGTTTGATCCGATAAATCTTTTAATCAACCGGTTATTAGGTTTATAGTTAATCTCGATCCAGACGGTTCGAGATGCGTCGTGTTATTCGGGTCAGTTTGATTCGGATATCACAGAAAAACCCCAACAGTGGTATCAGAGCCACAGGTTTCTCGTTCGTTATAATTGGTCTGTTTATAAGATCAGATAAATTAAAATTGTTTTCGTCTCAAGTTCTTAATTTATCGCTTCGAATAAAACACCCATCGATAACAAACCGACGACCGGCGGGTGGAACGGCGGCAGTTAGCCGACCGGACCGCCAGGCCAATCGCCGGTTAAGCAATCGAACCGCACGGGACCGAACGCCGGCCGAACCACAGATGGTGGTCGCGGCATCGGCTGTCCCGACGACCAAGCTGCACTACGGTGGCGGCGACAAGAAGCAACGGCACACCACCAGTCGGTGGCAGCCGTGAACCGCACCACCAGCGACGGTGGAGGTGATCGAATCGTTTCACGCCAATCGCCGGCTGAGCCAAGGACATGGCCACGGCGGCGATCGATGGTTGAAACCGACCACAGACGGTGATGATAGGTGGTGGTCTTGCGATGGACGCACCACCCGATTGGTGGTGGCAGCGATTCTCATGCCTTCGTGACGCCGGCCACGGCGATCGGTGGCGACGAATGATGGTGGAAATGATCGATGGCAGCGGCTGTTGATTGATCGCCGACCTCACTCAAAGCAGTGTCGATGGCGGCACTATGGTGTCGTTGTCGATACCGTACGTAACGACGATGACGGTGGCGCTCGATGGTGATCGGTGGCAATGATGGTTGTTTGATTCCGAGAACCAAAAACCACGGTAATGGTGGTGATTGATTATCATCATCGCCGGTGGCAGCGGTGATCGTTTTTCCGGATCGCCAAACCGACGATGGTGGCCGGTTGTTGCTATCGTCGGGATATTGATGAGCATTGTTGCAAAACCCGATGCGATAAACGGGATTAGGACTTCTCGATCCTCGATAGTTTTTCGAGCAAATCACGTAGCCCTAATGGGCCCAAAATTACCAGTTTGGTAATGGGCCTGTAAGCCCAGTTTTTGGACCAAGTTTATGGCCCAAATAGTTTTTGATGGTTTTGGCCCTTTTACCCGAATTAATTTTATTAGGATCATTATTATCAAATAAAATTGTTTTAAGTTTTATTGAACCACTTATTTGACCCGATTGGTCAAAAAGGCTTCGTGTTGTGTTTTGATCAGTTGGTCAAACCACGATACAGTTTACGAGCCAGTAATCTTTTAACCGACTAGTTTGTTCGGTAAAACCCGGTTCAATATAAATTTGGATAAAAGGCGAATATTTTAACAAATTGGTTTGATTTATAAAATAGGTTTATAGTCTATAAGCTTTGGTAATTTTATAAATTAAGTAAAACTAATTTCAGATTAAAATATTAGTTTCGGTTTATAAAACAGTTTGTTTTATAAATCAGTTAAAACCATGTTTTGCGATAAATGAGACGAATTATTTTAACGGATCTAGGTTTACTTTTCCCGCTTTTATTATATTGCGTATATAATTGCATGATTGCTTAGATTTATATATGCCAGTTTGAGCGTATATATAATTTTGTCTATTATAGTGTTTGCCAACTTAGACCTTTGTTTTGTTTCTGGGGAGGCCTGCGAGCCACTTACAACCCCTTTGTAATAATGACCATAGGATAGACATTTTATTATTCTTTTTCTTTTCTGGAGTCTTTCCTCTTCCCGGAGTCCTGACAGAGACGGCGAGGTCAGAGGGAGCTGCTGGAATCCTTTTTCCTTCCGGAGTCCTGACAGAGACGGCGAGGCCAGTGGGAGCTACGCGTCTTTTGAAGATTTAAGAAAATAGGTCATTATTGGTCCCTAGGAACATAGTTGGCAAAACCTATAATTAGTTATCGTTAATTGCGTAGTTTTTAATTTATTAATTAACTGCGTGGTTGTTTATTTTTCGTGATAGTAGATAAATAAGTGTTTATCAAACATGTTTTAAAATAGGAGAGTTTTTTTTTAAAACTGAATTTGAATCACGAAATCGAATAGGTTTTATTTTAAAATTACCAGTTTTTAAAAAACCTTTTTAATGGCAAGTTTTATTAATAAAACCTAGTAGATTGTTTTCGGAAAGGCAAAGTTGACAAAACGGTTAGTTTTGGTCAACTAGTAGGTTATCAAAATAGTTAGTTTTGACTAACCAGTATGCTTTTAAAACAGTTAGTTTTAATTAGCTAATGTTTTAAAACAGTTAGTTTTAAAACAGAATGTATGTTCAAAACAGTTAGTTTAAAAACATCAGTTGCCTTTTAAACAATCGTTTTTCCAAAGTTACTTTCACAAAACTGGATTCTAAAGGTTTTTCATAAAATTTTTCAAAACCCCGAAAATCATAGATCAGTAGTGCAATCCATGTAGGGGCACCTTCGGCGTAAGGTACACAAGCGTTGTAAGTGATCACACATTCAACATCCGTGTTCAAACCGAAGCCGGAGGGGTTACATAACTCTGCGAATTATCTCCGGGTGGTACCGGCCAGAGTAAAGTGATCAGGTCCCCAAAATGGTGAGATCTATTTTGGTACTGTTAAGTTCACCGGGAGGTACCGGGCCAAAATGCACTAAGAGGAACCGAAACATGTACGGATAATAACCGTGGTTCCGAAAAGATCTAGGAGTCATGTCAGTTAGATATGATTGGTAAAAGTCCTTACCTACCGAATTAAATACGGGCCTGGTGGAGCAAGAATATTCCGCACATCAGGACGTATGAAATAAGGATCCTAGTCCAATAAATTGATCATTTAAGGGTTTATTGATATTTATTGGAAATTAGTCCATCCACAAGTTGTTAAAACCATTCTTTTTATGTGTAGATGGCTAACACCGTAACCAACACAAACAATCTTTCTCTCCGTTCTATCCTAGAGAAGGATAAACTCACAGGACCGAATTTCCTTGACTGGGAGCGGAATCTTATGATTGTGCTCAGGCATGAAAGGAAATGGTATGTCCTCGAAGAGCCTTTACCAGAGGCCCCACCAGCAAATGCACCGGCTGCTACTAGAAATGCTCATAAAAGGCATACGGATGATTTGCTAGATGTAGGTTGTCTAATGCTTGCAACCATGAGCCCAGATCTGCAAGCAGGGCTCATGAATACTAGTGCTTACGACATGATCCGCCAGCTGAGGGATATGTTCCAAACGCAAGCTCGCACAGAGCGTTATGATGCCACGAAAGCATTTAACGAGTGCAAGATGATCAAGGGGGCCTCAGTAAGCGATCATGTGATGAAGATGAAACATCACATGGACCACCTGGAAAGGCTAGGGCACCCAGTCCCGTTGCAGCTGGCAACGGACACTATACTCAACTCACTGTCAGAAGACTACAAGCCTTTTGTGGTCAATTATAATATGAATAACATGGAGAAGTCAATAGCAGAATTGCACTCCATGCTTAAGACTGCTGAGTTGAATATGGGAGCCAAGAGTAAGCCCAAGGATGTGCTTATGGTGAGGGACGGGGGAGTAAAGAAGAAACATGGGCAAGGGAGCATCAGCAAAGGAAAGGGTCCAACACCGGCCATCCAGAATGCACCCCAAGTTCGTGAAAAAGTCAAAGGCAAGGGCAAGGGCAAGAAAGTTAAGGCCAACAAAGCTAAGACCGAAAATCGTTGCTTTACATGCAATGAAGTTGGTCATTGGAGGCAAAACTGCCCTAGGCGTCATGAAGCAGGTATAAACACCTCAGGTATTCATGATCGCTTTGTTTCATCACTATCTACTTGTTAGTTTACAAATGTATTGACGCCTAGTGCAAATGACTATTGCAGGTGGTCAAAAGTGAGTGCCCAGGAATTGCGAGGATCTAAAGAGCACAAGATTTTATATTCAGTTTAATCATCAAGACATTTTATTTTAGATTTATTTTAAAACAATTATGTGTTTCTTTATTACTTTGGAAGTACTTATAAATTTTATTAAATGGTTTTAAAAGTTTTAAAATTATTGTCTTGACTTGGAATATTTCTTGTGCATATTGTGAATCTAATAAAGTCAAGTTTTGACTTTGATTCAAGATTAGATCTTAGTTATTGACTGTTACACTAACACTGTTACTTTAATAAAAGTACTATATATGAAAACAGTTAAAAACATATGAAGTACTACTGCAATAGGAATATGTTTTTAAAAATAAAACAATTATGAGTAATGGATTATATACAGTAATGAAGGATTAATTACTCATATGTTTTAAGGAATTTAGGATATTATCTCAGATATCGTTGATAATATCAGTATTTATAAAACTAGAAAAGAATTCCAAGTTATGGAACTAGGATTTAATTAAAGTCCAGTTAAGTTTTATAAATGTTAAAATTCCAATGTATCATTACTTAAAATAGAATTGACTAAGTAGTCAAGTTTTGACTAAGTCAATAGTTAATTTTGAGTAATAGTCAGTTTTCATATAGGTTAGTGGGAGCCCAGTTTATTCTCTATCCAGTTTGTGATAAAGAATAAAAGATACAATTATTGATTCAATATATCTAGGAATTATAATCCAGATAGGATATAAATTCACGAGATATAGTATCTACCTTTTAGTCAAAAAGGATAGATCAGTAATTTTAAAGTCATGTAACTAGATAAAGTTATGCTTGACTTTAAAAGGAGAAATCAATAATTAGATATGTTGGTAAAATTAAGCAAAAGATATTAAGTTATCTAAAATGCCAAAGTTAAATTTCCTGCAATTTGCCAGTTAGGTAAATGGAAATTTTATCTGATTTCAGGTAGAAATCATTCGTCTACACAGCAGCTAAGAAAAGGTGCAGTATAACTTTTATATATTCAGGGTAACTCGGAGTTTGTCCAGATCTCCAAGTACAGGGAATATGATAAAAGAAGTTTAATTTTGTTTTATAGCGTTAGCAAAACAAAATTAGCCGTAACAAGTATAAAATACCAGTGGGTATTAAACTTGTAACGTTTTTTGGTTATCACTTTGATTAAGATGGTAAACATTAATCAAACGGTTTAAATTAAAGATAGGTGATACTTTATTTAGACCAGTATTTAACAAACGTTGAATAGACACAGAGAAAGATGATTAAAGAGATGTCATTAATTTTGTCATTATTACAGAGTATAATATGGACTATGCAAAATTAGTCTCTTAACCACTCTTTTACTTTGCATGTTTTACCATCCAGGAATAAAACTAGTTCCTAGTTTTATTCGAAAATTGTCCGTGACAACTTATCGTGGTGGGAACCCGATAGGGCGTTAAAGTCATTGTGAGTTTTTGGGTAGTTATGAACAGATGATGAATAACAGTTACAAGTGATGTAAACCAAAAACTGCACGGATATTCGATAGAGTAGCGAGTATCGGACGTGATCCGCAGTTGAGATTACTTCTTGGATTCTGTCATAAGTAAATCTCACAGTGGTTGTCCTTATCACCTGAGGTATTTGGTTTAATATCATGAGGACTGCTGGTTTAATACCTGAGGTATTTGGTACGTAATGTTAGTGTAAGATTAAGTGTGATTCAACTGTTTTCTTATTCTTTTAAATATGTATCATTTTCGTTTGAACCCAACCTTTTTATACATATATGTGTTTCTAGAAAAATGAAGTCGAAAGTTGAAGACAGCAGGATTACACTTGATAGTAATTAATTTGGTTTAATTTTTTATATGCGTTTATTGTGCAAGAAGGTCTAATTCGTTGAATGTAAGAGATTAATGGAAAGATTGTTGGATTATGATATTTAGAAGGGTCTCCATGGCTTTCTATTTCTCTTTTCTTCATTAGCATACAGTGAGTATGCACTATGAATGTATGATGTACCGGCTAATAAACTAGTTGTTAGTTAAAAAATTATAAATTAGTTATTAGCTGGAAAAATATTTAAGTAAACATCTTCAGCAAACTTTCTAACATATAAGTTATTTTTTAAACTTCTGTAAAAAATTTGCTAAACAAATTAATGGACAAAGTAAAAAGGGAGTGAAGTTATCTGGATTGGGATAACTTTCAAGTGATTACCATGAGATATAAATTAATAAATATTTATTTATTATAACATATACATGGTGGAGATGCTTTGAGCTATATGACAATGAAGAAGATAGATACTAGGGCCAAGATTAATTGTAAAAAACAAACCCTTTAAATAGTTAGAGTTTGCTGAAATGCTAATTTAAATAGTGTTTTAATAACTTTTTTAATAGTTCGAATTCGGGAGTTGTTAGTAATTGTGTGCATAAGTTGACAAACCAGATTACACATCCAATGTTATAAGTCACTTGAGGGTCACACCTGTGAGGATCTGTAAACCAAACAAGTAAATAATCCCAGTTTGGAGAGATTGGATTTATAATAATGAATTATAAATCAGTTGGGTAACTTCAGTCTGAAATCCCAAAGTTGGAGGGTTGATAATTAATTATTAGAGTTGTATATTTATTAGTTAAATAAATATATAATTAGTTTAATAATTAATTAGTTAAGTAATTATCTAGTTTAAATAGAATAAGGAAATATTCTTTTCTTTGGGAGAAAGAAAAGAATAATTCTATTTAAAGATAATTATCTTTTGAATAAAGGAAGCTTAGATATATGGAAACTCTTCCATATAAATATGGCTTACCAGTTTATTATTCAAGACATATAATTCATTAAGCAATCAGCTTTTCTGAAAAACCCTTTTTCTCTCTCTCTCTCTCTCCTAACCGCCGCTGGCCACCTCTCCCTCTCGGAACCAGTTCGGTTTTGCTCGGTAGCTGTTCGGGATTGAAGTTCTGCTAGAGGAACGTTTGTAGGATCGATTACGGGTGGATCAATCTCAAGCAATCCAGGTAACCTTTCTAGATCCATAATTATTAGTATTAGTAATTATAACGAACGGATCCGTGGTTTTCGGGTTTTTATCCAAATCGCTTCCGCTCGATCAAACCAGTTTGGTTTGATCCGATAAATCTTTTAATCAACCGGTTATTAGGTTTATAGTTAATCTCGATCCAGACGGTTCGAGATGCGTCGTGTTATTCGGGTCAGTTTGATTCGGATATCACAGAAAAACCCCAACAGGAGTGAGTAACCAGGGGCCACTGAGTATTAATTTCAGGGGAGCATGCTTTAGCTCTCGATAAAATCTACCAAGAATGTAGTCTGGACAAACCTAGGTGAAACTTAAAAAAAAAAAAAAACTTTTTAAATAGTTATTTTCACTAACAAAAAAAAAGCAAGCTAACGTGTGCTTGTCAAACATTACATGGTATCTATTGCCTATTGAGTATGTTTGGTTCATACTGAGAAATGAAAATGATAAAGAAAAGAAACAAAAACCAACTTTTTTTTATTCTTATTGATTACTGGTTAATACCTCCAACCAAACACGACTAAATATAAATCAGTTATGTATTTTAGATTTAATGAACAAGTGCCCCAAAAGGGTACCTACTATACAATACCAAAACCGAATCTAAATAAATATCCACAATCTAAACAAATATCCACAATGAAGGAGGGGGTAAAGTACAACTTTCACTAAATCTAGTGCAACTCATATATAGTTATTTGTTAGCACCAAAAAGGGGTTCAAATGAAGCTACAATCAATAGCATCAAAACCATGTTATCTTTTTTTTCTCACATAATCATCTGGATGAACTTTGATCTCGAAGCACTGATCGGTCTCCAAAAACTTGTGTATCGAGAAGGGCCACGAATGTCTTTTTAGGCCAGGGGAATACAACTGATCGAAATTGGAGGCTCTTGAAAGGATTCACCAATCCGGGTTTGCTGTTATCTTGGAAATATCAGTAAGAGACATTCGTCATCCTCATCTCAACGCTGGAAATACGAACAAGAAAATAACGAGTTTGAGAAAAAGAAAACTAAATTCGCAGAATAAAATGCAATTAACAGTACTATAAAATAGGGTTTATAGGACGTCAAAAATCTCCAATTGTCCTAATAGACCATTTTACAAGACTTAATTAGTTTATAGAAGCAAAGAGATATGTCATGTTTTCAGAGTAAATTACGTTCTTACGGTTTTCATCTCAGTGGTTTGTTGTTTATAACTATTTTCGTCCCTAGTGCTTCAAAGTTGCTATTTTAATCACCATGGTTTCCATTTCATTTTGCTTTTCATCCCTGGGCTAATAAAGTTAGAAAACTCCGTTAAATTAGAATTTAATAATGGGTTTGTTAGCCACAATAGAGTGCTTAATGAGACTATTTACATCCTATACGATTTTATTATAGACCTAACAATATTTAGCAAATAAGTTGGACAACCTAACAAGACTCGTGAATAAAATGTCCTATAGCTATTAGCCTTTTATATGTTACTTTTAAAATGTATCATATAAAACCTAATAAAACACTTTTCAAAAGTGTCCCGATAAAAAGCCTAATAGAACAATTTACTTTTTGACTCATATTAAGTCGCCCCAAACTTTTTTCTAACAACCTTTTCAAATGTCATCATAAATAAGACAGTCTTTTGGTCCTATAAATTTAAACTTTCACGATAATGATCGGGACAAGATGAAGGAAAGAATCTTGTACTTGTTCAAAAGTTTAGCTTTCGCGGTAGGTGAATCCGTTGGTAACGACATCTGATCGGGTCTATAATTCAGGCGCTCTCTTCGGTTTTGCACCTTAAAAAACCGAAACAATTTATTATCTTATATAGCGACGACAACATATTAGCATAAACATTGAACATGGAAATGAGCGTTACCATCCTATTGGTCGAAGGCGGATAATCTAGTTGGCTCGAGTTTTTCAGGAACCGATGTTCAAGTAACATGTTAGCCGTCGGCCTTTCTGCGGGATTCCGAATGAAACAACACCGCAAGAAATCTTTGCCGTCCGGTGACATTGTTTCGGGTATTGGTGGAGTCTCCTTGATGACCTTAAACATTGCCGCAGCCTGCGGCAAAACGTTGAAAGATGAATTACAAAAGGGTCATTGGTCCAACTGTATCCGGGTTTTTGGCAGAGCCAACTTCGAAGAACGTTATGACTCTTTATAGATGTTTGAAAATAGATGTCCAAGGCACACTGTTTTATAAATGTGTAATTATCATACTTTTTAATTAATTAAAAGACACTTTTACCATTAATAATAGATTGGGAAACTTTCCCCATCTCATAATTAATTGTAGAATGGGAAACTAAAGATTTGCCTTTGAAACCATACACTTATTTCAGGACAAACTAAAATAGAAATGTAGACACTTATTTTGAGATGGAAGGAGAATATACATCCAAAAACAAATGTGAATATTTATTTTGGGACCGAGGGAGTAATACAGAAAACTTAACCACTAGCTATGGCTTACCCCTTCGTACTCACTCCAAGGAGGTTTCCCGTTCATCATTTCAATAATCGTACAACCCAAACTCCATATATCGACAGCCAAAGCAAGATCAGGATCCTTTTGTGTCTCACCGAGCAAAAGCTGCACGAAGAACAATTATACCCAATAAATCTATGTTTGACAGAATAGCTCATATTTGGTATAAACTAGCTGATAAGTTAAATAACAACGTAAAATGACCTAAAGAACATTTTCAAAGAATAATTGGAAAAATATAACGGTGTCTCTATCGTAGGGGGTAGAGGCAAGGTCTACATACAGTTTACCCTCCCCAACTTCTACCACCACCGTGTGGGATAGATTATTGGTTTATAAGACACTTAAATTAGAGGATAAAAAAACCCGAAGACCTTATTGAAACGTTACTTGAAGTAACTTTTCAAAAAGCTAGTTTATAGCTAACCAAAGAGGGTTTTTTCACTAAGCTAGTTTATTGTCTTATTGAAACAACTTGTCTTGCATGGATTAAAAAAATAGATTTATAAGTTCTTTATAAGTTTAAAGTTAGTGGGCTACTAATAGTTGATTCAGAGGTTATTAGATCTGCTGTTTTAATTTGCAGAATGTTCTAAATTATAGTTCCGAACAATACCTCGGGAGCCATCCAATACGGACTTCCTTTCAACGAAAGATCAACTTGGCCGCTGAGCTGCAAAACAAGATTGAAGTTAATTAGAACATCCCGAACAGATTCCCCAAATTTCTCCAAAATGGGGAATCAAAACGCAAAATCTTGAAAAAGAATTGCATTCATCTCCAACAAATTCCCCATTTTGAAGAATCCAACATTAACTATAATATCAAAAATATCTTACTCATCTATAAAAACAATTATTTCTTATTCTAAATACTTATTTTCAAAGTTTCTATCAATGCTCTCCTAGGCATTTTTAATAAATGAAGTTACCTTCTCTCTTTTTATAGTAACTTTTAATTATAAACCATGGACCAGTTCATGATTGAGATTCAAAAGTTTATAAGATGTGTACAACGGAGAAATCTGATATGGCAGAGTCAAGTGAAGTGCATCGGATCTTACATGTTTAGCCATCCCGAAATCAGCAAGCTTCACGACCCCATTCGCATCAACTAGCAAATTAGCCCCTTTGATATCCCTACAAAACTTAATCGCCTTCGAATTAGACAAAAAAAGACACCGAAAACTTGATATTTTGTTACGATAACAGATAATCCTCAACCTCCCTATGAACGTATAATTAATTATGTTCATTTTCAAGCCAGCCTGACTATATAAAAGGACAAAATATATCAAAATAGCATCTCCAACAGGTTTGCTAAAATAGAAAAAAGTGAGGTTTTGTTTGCTAAAATGCTCCAACAGGATTGCTATCCCATTCTCTAAAATAGAAAATTTTGGAGAAATCTCTAAATATAGAGATTTCTCTAAAATCTCTAAAAGTAGAGAGAGAAATATTATTTTAATATTTTCCACCAATAGAATAATTTGATTGTTTAAATTTTTTTAAAAAGTTCATTGGAATAATAAATGTAAATATAATTTTAGTAATATAAATGATGATAAAATCTCTATAATAGAAAAGCTGTTGGAGATAGAAAAATATGATTTTAGAGATTTTGACATTTCATTTGCTATCTTAGAAAAATTATAGCAAACCTGTTGGAGATACAAAGTTCGACTTAGTTTCTATTTAATACAAAGTTTCAAATTTTCTTATTTATTTTTAAGTTTAAATTTTTTTATTTTGTGCTCATTTTGACAGGTAACCTATCTATCTCGCAACATCTGATGACGTGGAAGTCAAGTTTATCGTCCATTTCCGTGTAACCTTCAATAAACCATTTGTAAACAGGTATCCACGTCGTCAAATGTTACAAGATCAGCAAGTTACTGGTCAAAACGACTAAGTATAAAATGTAACTGTTACCTGTGTATGGTCTTGGTGGCATGCAAATAAGCGAGCCCGGATACAATATGCCGTGTAAAATTCCGTACAATAGATTCCGTCATCCCTCCACAATGATCACGAGCATACTTATTGATCGAACCCGGATGGATGTACTCCAGATATATGTAAAATCGATCCCCAACCTGCAAATGCTCGATGTAAAACCTTTTTTACGGCTTAGAAATAGGTAACTAGTGATTGTTACAATTCGAAAAGCACTTACTATTTCGCTACCATAATACTGTACGATATTCGGATGTTTTAGTTGGCTTAGGACATTAATTTCCTGAAAAAAGAAAGCGATATAATGTCATTGATGGTTAATAGACTGCCTTATGGAACTTAAGTTTATAAAATAAACAATCGTGTCTGCAATGTAAAGGGGTTAAGACAATTCCGGAATTTTATGACAGCTTTGAAATAAACTGTTCTATTAACTATTTTATAGATCGAAAAGAATCTTATAAATATATTTGTTTTATACAACAATTGTTTCTATAGAACACTTTTTAAATTGATTGTCACTTATAAAAACTATACAAACACTTGATTTCAAAATGATCCACTTATTGACTTATAAAAACATATTAATATACGACACACAGTTGTTTGGTCTTATAAACTCAAGTTTTGTTAAGCAGTTTATTTACTATTAAGACACGTAGACATAATATAACATCCTATAAAACCGATTTACCAACCTGTTGTAATTGCTTTATAGACTCCACCGACTTGGGATCATCGGGTAATATTTCAACTTCTTTCATTGCACATAAAGCTCCGGTCTCTCTGTTAAAGAACAACATAATATTATATTTACAAATGGTCCTTTGGTTAAATGACCTTCACGCAGAGGGGTTTTTTAATCCATGGCCTTCTGACAGGTTTGAGAATGACACTGTTTAACAAAAGAGTGTCACTTCCATACTTGGTAAATGCTTAGAAACCATAGATTTAAAAAGCACTTGTGAGAAGGTCATTCAGCTAAATAACCTCGTTTTGCTACAAACCTGTTAGAGCCAACATAAACACTTCCAAACGTCCCACGACCGATAGGCTTTCCCTTTTGCCATTGACTATGTCTCGGTGTCTTCGGGATCAAATCGGGTTTGTTGGTGGTTCGTGGTGAGGAAGGTGGCGGAGGTTGGGCAGCTCCTGGCGGGAGCGGCAACGGGTGGACCATACCAACCGTCATCTGGGCATTGCTGTCACGCCAACCCATCGGGATTTCGGTTGGCAAACTCTTGCGCAACGGAGAGTTTGACGGTATTTGAGTCCTAGCGGTGGCTCGTTTTTGCGGGCTATGAACCGGTGAACCATCGCAGCCGTGGATACTTCTATCGTGAACCATTTGATAATGATTTGAAAAACCGGGTGTTACATCCGGTGGAGCCGGAGACGGCTCGGGTGCAGGCCATACTTGGTTCCTAGGAAACCAATGGCTCAATTCGGTCTTGTTTGTTCGGTTTGATGTCGGAGTTGTTGGAGCGCTAACGGTTTCTCCATTTTTGTGCTCGTCCCTTGAGCTCGGTGTTAGATTCCATCCTTGAGGCCATTTTTGAAGAAATTGTGGTTCTTTGTGGTCGGTTAAAACGATCTAAGGTAGCTATGCTGAAACGAGAAGAATGTTTCGAAGTGAGATCAAGAGTCAAGACGTTCGATGGTCGGGTAATCGCGACTTTGTTTTCTGAAACCGTATGGTTAATCGTTAAAGTAACCGATTTTGGTAAGGACACACCATAAAATGCCATACTTTTTCCCGTTATAAGTTATGTACAAAGGAATGTCATGAATTTAATTAAAATCTTATTTAAGGTTATATATCTCAATATAACTCTCTGGTACTGTACAAAATACTCACATTTGGGGATTTTGGCGGCTATGCCCATAAGGGCACCCCACCTTTAATCGTATACCCATTTTCTCTCCTTCTTAGCGCCTCATACCCCCAAAAAGCCGTTATGAGGTCCGTTATAACGGACTTTTCAGTCGAAGACAAAAAAATAACACATTTGATCAGTAGAAGTCAACAAAAAAGCCGTTATAGGACCGTTATAACGGTATTAATGCCGTTATGGCGCCGTTATAACGGTCCTTTTGGCTAGGTGACAAAAAAAGTCAATTTTGACCTGTCTACATGACGGATTTGCATAACGCACCATTATAACGGTCCTATAACGGACCACTATAACGGCGCCATAACGGCGTTAATACTGTTATAACGGTGCCATAACGGCGTTAATACCGTTATAACGGTCCTATAACGGCTTTTTTGTTGACTTCTACTAGTCAAATGTGTTATTTTTGTCTTCTACTGAAAAGTCCGTCATAATGGACCTCGTAACGGCATTTGAGGGTATGAGGTGCTAAAAGGGAGAGATAATGGATATAAGATTAAAGGTGGGGTGCCCTTGTGGGCATAGCCGCCAAAATCCCCCTTTTTGTGTCACATTTTAAGCAAAATAAGCAACTTTTCGTAAAATATAATAAGCACTAATTTTTTATGTAGTTTTACTAAATCGGGAATTGAAAAACGTGAAATTGACTTAAATGACTATTTCTTGTTCCTTAATTGCTTAGCAATTTCTTTCTCATTTTACTCAAATATCTCATGGATAGTAATAAGCATTAGATTTAAAAACTCTCATGGATAATAAAAATAAGTTAGCGGATACGCTGGTATACATTTAAATTAATTATAAGCTAGCGCAGGGACGGAGCTAACGAAGGGCACACGGTGGCACGGGCCACCGCTAAATTCTTCCGTCGTAGTGTAATAATTACGGTGCCAACGTATCAATTTGTCGTGTGCCACCATATATATTTTGAAACTACAATAAAGATACAAGTTTTCTTTGGTTGGGTTGGTTAGTTACTTGCCTTGTAATTATGAGGTCATGGGTTCAAGTCTTGTTAAAGACATATTTTTTAGATTTTTGCTTTTAATTTCAAATTTAGTGTTTATATAAAAAAATGCTTATATCAAGAATTGAACTTGAGACTTTACCTTTGAAAAACAATAAACCAACCACTAGACCAATAGAGATTTTGTTAAAATATTCTTTATACATGCTCTTTATAGTTAAATGGTGCCACCGTTTGAAAAAAGTTCCAAATCCGTTACTAAGCCAGCGTACTTATATCAAAAGATATCCTTTTTTTGTAAATGCTAGTTGGAGTAACATTTTACATGTTTTTTGTAAAACTATTATATCAAAAGATATCATTTATTTTGGTTATTTTATATATTCATGAGCTATTTTTTGTCAAACATAATTTATTCATAAAGCAACTTATCAGTACTAGCTAGCTTATAAGCTATTAGTACTAATTAGCTTATTAGTCAACGGTTCTTATTAGCTATTACTACTAGCTAGCTTATTAGTTAACGACTCGTTTACAAGCTAAAATGTCAAAAAGATATTTCACAATTCAGATGATTTCACGTAGGGGTGTAAACGAGCCGAGTCGAGCCGAGTATCAAGTAGTTCGAGTCGAGTCGTTAGTATCTCGAGTCGAGTTTTGACCGAGTTTATTCGAGTCGAGTTTTGACCGAGTCGATCTCGAGTAGCTCGCGAGTTGTCTCGGCTCGTTTACACGTGACATATTTCACAATTAATTCTTAACACTAGATTATTTAATAATAATTGCAGGTAAGATGAATGAATAAATGATTACCATGGTGGATTTCTTAAATCCATATGATTAACATCGGAGATCCCTCTTTTCTCACCGGACTTCCACGTCACGTCCTCCGGCGACGGCAGAAGGTACTTCACCGTCGCCTGGTTTCCGCCACCGTCACGGCGGCCATCGCGTTTCAAAACAACCGATAATTCCGGCACCGGCACCGGCAACGCCTGGGGGGACGGAGATCCTCTCTCGCCGTCGCCGCCGTCGTCGATCACCTGATGCGAATTCCTCCGGCGACGGCCGTGAGATCCGCCGGCACGGCGGCGGGAAAACAGGGAAACCACATCGGACATTCGGCCATTATTATTATTGCTCCGATTATTGATGTAATTATCGTCGGCGGTGGATGAAAGAGACGGATGCGAATTGAATGCGTTTTGCCACCAATTCATTTTGATTTTCCGACCGCCGTCGTCGTCGCATTCGTATAATTTCCGGTTATCTCCGGCGGCCGATTGTTTTCCGGCGGTGGAGGAGGGGGATTTCCGATTTGGGGGTTTCCGATGTTGCTATTTGTGTATATATCTATATCTATATCTGTATCTATATATATAAATTGTATATATATAATAATATATGCATAGAGGGAATTTAGGGGGGAGAAGAAAAGCATTGACTTTTTAGTATAAATGAGTTAAATTTGGGTGGAATATTTTTATTATTTTTGAATATTTAAAAATGTTTTTTAGTGTCTGGCTGCATTATTACAAAAAAAATTCAGTTCAACAAAGAAAAATAGTGAAAAATGTTAGGTGTGTGTTGTTGAATAATGAATGCCTAAAGAAGATGAGCTCTAACTATAAAAAGTGTGTTTTTGTGATATGTGATTATTTTAATAATTGAAGATGTATTCTTTTAGTTTTAAGATAATTTACTTTATTTTAATAATTGATGATATATTCTTTTATTTTTAAGATAATTTACTTTTTTTCTTTGTGTTTGTTTTCTTATTAAAAAAAACATAAGAGCATTCACAGTGGAGGGTTTTTAGAATTTTTATAAAAACCTTCACCGTGAGATGAATTTTTTGTTCAATCATAGGTTTTTATAATATATTTCTTTTCTGTTGTATATAATTTACATAAATAAAAATTATATTATAAATACGAAAAGAAAAGTAAGGTTTTTATGAGAATCTCGATTGTAGAGTTTTAAGAAAATTCTTATTTTGTTGAAATGACAATGATATGACAAAAAAAATGGTAAGTAAGGATCTAGAAATTCCACCACTATGGATGCCCTAAATCCATAACGGTGGACCTCTAAGAATCTCACTTGTCATAAATTTTTTCTCATAAACCATTATCACTTTAATAAAACTTCACACGTGGAAATTTTTATAAAAACCTCACTTTTCTTTCTTATTTATGGTATTATTTTTATCTATAAATTATATAATAAATTTAATATATATATTAAAAATTCAAATACAATTTATAATATTTTTAGTTTGTATGAGTTTTAATTTTTCAATTTATATATATAGTAACGAAAGCCAATTGAAACATAAATATAATTTTATCTACAACTAAAAGGTGCAACATTATAACTTTTTTTTTAAAATACGAGTAAATAGTTTATAGTAATATAGATATCTCGATTTGACTAAATTTGTATAAAAGTGTACAAGAAAGAAAAAACAAAAAAAGGTTATTGTATAATATTTTTATGAATTTAATGTATGTATGTATATATATATATATAGAGGAGGGTTCCGTTGTTAACCACAAATAGTGTGTTAACCATGTTAACCAAATTCAACCAATAAAGTCAAAAGGGCATAATAGGAAGTTTCTTTATATTCAACCAATCAAACAAATTCAACCTAAACCGTTATACATCCTTCTCCATTCATCTTTCTCCCAACCACACCACCACCACAACCATCACAACCACCGCCGCCCTCCACCACCACCGCCGCCGCCGGATCTACAACCTCCACCACCACCATCACTACCACTGCCGCCCTCCACCACCACCGTCGCCGTCGGATCTGCATCCCTCCACCACCACCATCACAGCCACCGCTGCCCTCCACTACCACCACCGTCGTCGGATCTGCAACTCTCCACCACCACCATTACAGCCACCGCCGGCCTCCACCACCACCATCACAGCCACCGCTGCCCTCTACCACCACCACCGTTGTCGGATCTGAAGCTCTCCACCCCCACCATCACAGCCACCGTTGCCCTCCACCACCACCGTTGTCGGATCTGAAGCTCTCCACCACCACCATCACAGCCACCGCCGGCCTCCTCCACCACCGCCACCGTCGTCGTGTGATTCTCTCGACTTCTATTTTAGTTGTGGGTTTTTGTTTTCTTCTACTCTCTGTGTTTTTGGTCTTCAATTGAGATGGGGGAGTCGACGTGTTTCATGAATTCTTTATCTTTTGCTTCTGGGTTGCCTAATGAGGCCAACAATCATGTAAGTTTTTAACGAATTGGTGGGTCTGGGTGGTGTTTATTGTGATTTGTGGTTGTTGAGCATAAGGTGTTCGACGAAATGCTTAAGTGAGTTAGGTTTTGCTGAAGTGATGTTTTTTCTGTACTCCAATTGGTTTCTGATTGTTGGAATTTGGGGGTGTTTGTTTTGTTATGGTGAAATTAGTGGGTGTGGGTGTTTTTTTTGTTATGATTCGTAGTTAATGAGCATAAGGTGTTCGAAGAAATGCTTAAATGAGTTGAATTTTGCTGAAAGCATGTCCTTTCTGCACTTCAATTGGTTGTGGTGGCTGTGGCGGTGGAGGACTGGTGGTGCTGGTGGATTAGTGGTAGTGGGTGTGGTGGTGGTGGTGGTGGTGGGTGTAATGGTGGGTGTGGTGGTGGTGGACTATTGGTAATGGGTTTTGTGGTGGTTTGGAGATGGTGGGTGTGGTGGTGGTGGTTTGGAGATGTTGGGTATGGTGGTGGTTTGGAGATGGTGGGTATGGTGGTGGTTGTGGTGGTGGTGGTTATGCACATGTGTTCACCGGGTGGTGGGTGTGGTGATGGTGGTGGCTGTGCACATGTGTTCATCGGGTGGTGGGTGTGGTGATGGAGATGGTGGTAGCTGTGCACATGTGTTGGGTGTGGTGATGGTGGTGGTGGTAGTTGTGATGGTGGTGGGTGTGCACATGTGTTCACCGGGTGGTGGGTGTAGTGATGGTGGTGGTTGTGCACATGTGTTCACCGGGTGGTGGGTGTGGTGATGGAGGTGGTGGTAGCTGTGATGGTGGTGGCTGTGCACATGTGTTGGGTGTGGTGGTGGTGGTGGTGGTGGTGGTAGTTGTGATGGTGGTGGGTGTGCACATGTGTTCACCAGGTGGTGGGTGTGGTGATGGTGGTGGATGGTGGTGGGTGTGCACAAGTGTTCACCGGGTGGTGATGGTGGTGTTAGATGTGATGGTGGTGGCTGTGCACATGTGTTCACCGGGTGGTGGGTGTGGTGGTGGTAGTTGTGATGGTGGTGGCTGTGCACATGTGTTGGGTGTGGTGGTGGTGGTAGTTGTGATGGTGGTGGGTGTGCACATGTGTTCACCGGGTTAAGGAGGATGGAGGTGGATTTCCCAAAATACCCCTGTACACATGTGTTTGCTGTATTTTTTAATTATGAATTATTAAAAATTCATTAATTATAGGGATTTAATCTTGACCCTAGATTTAGATTATTAAGGGTTGTGATGGGTTAACACGGTTAACATACTATTTGTGGTTAACAACGGACGTCAACCATATATATATATATATATATATTATATATGTATTAAATTAAAAATGGTTAAAAATAACAAAATAATAAATAAAATAACAGCAGAAAAGAAAAATAGACAAGAACCTGAGTTCTTGTTCAAGCACATAGGTTCCAATAAGAACCCGTGATTGAACAAGAACTTCTGTCCCACATATTGTAGAAACCCAAACAAAAACCTCAAGAATAATCTCCATTGTAGATGCTCTAAATAATTTAAAGGGTTAATTTCATATATGCCCTTATTAAAACTCAAAATATCATATTTACCCAACCTAATATTTAAATATCACATATGCCCTTCCTAATCTATCAAAATATCATATTTACCCAAATAATTACTTTTAATCACTTTAAATCAAATTTAATAATTTATAATTATAATTTTTAGTTAATGGACATCTTTACCCCTATTTAAATATATTTTTTAACTAATAAATTCAAAACAAATTGATTTACCCAAACACTATTTGATTCAATCCTTTCTCCATTTCCAGAAATCGGATTTCAAATTTTGTTTAATCTCAGTGGGTTTCATTGTAATTATGTAATCAAAAGTGGTGTTGTGTGTAAACACAGGCTACAGTGTTGTCTGATTGGAGTTCTTTGCTGTGAATCAATCACCACATCATTTTCTTCACAACATTTGTTTATGGATTTAGGTATGAAAGCTTCAATTTACTATAACATTCATCTATTTTGTAGTATTTAGCTCCAATTCCCTTTTCATTTACCATTTTTGAACAGTACCAATAGCAATTAATGCTTCAAAAACCCCCAATTTGAAATATTGGTTATGAATTTGCGTACCATTTCTGATCTCAGTTTGTTAATCTAAAATGGTTTAACCAAAAATCGATCAGGAGCTCATGAATTTGAATATGATTTTGATATAGAAGGTTTTCTTTAGGTGTCGAGCTTACATAATTCGAGAATGGAGGATCGAATCATATCGAACTTCGAAGACGATGAAGATGAGTTTCGAAGTTGTTGTAAGGATGAGGAGGAATTGGAAGAACTTGATGAATTTTCGTTCGGATGTTCTTCAAGGGTGTACCGATTTCCGGAAAAAAAAATAGTTTAGGGTATTCTGGAATTGGGGCGATTAACTGATTAGGGTATTCTAAGAAGATTCATATGATTCAGATTTAGAAAAAACTTTGAAAGTTTTTTCTTGTTGAAGAAGTTGCTGATTATATAGCATTAATGGATGGTTTATTTGAAGTAATTTAAAATAACATCAAAAGGGTGGGCAGCAAGGCGTGTGATAACAGCATTTCCAGGATGGAGAGCGGAGACATGGAGGTGTTGAGTTCCGGTGGCTCGTCGGATTGTGTCATCAGTTCAGGCGAGAAGAAGTAATCTTACGGCTTCTCAAGTTTTCTGTCGGCTTTCGTTTTTCTATCGAATTGTTCCCTGTTTAATTGCTTTTGGTTGCAGATGCACGTCATCATGGTTCAAAGAATAGGGAGTGTAGCGACAGGTAAAGTAGGTGATCGTTTGTGTTGACGGGTGATTCGTTAAAGGTTTCAACGATTCGATCGTGGAGTGGCCCTGCTCGAAAAGGGGTTGCAGTGTCTTAATTCGCGCCGGTGTTGATGTTAGTTCCTCGAAAACGACAACATCTCGTCTAAGTTCGTCTCTTGTTGTTTTTCACAGTTTTGGTTGTTTCATTTCCAGGATTTGTTCTTGAGCACCTGTGTAAATTGGTAAGAATTCTTCGTCTGCCTTAGGCTGAGATTATTGTGGCAAATTCTTTGGTTTTAAAGGGTTTTATTTGTGAAATTGCATCTTGAAGTTTAGTAGTTGTTTGTTATCTTTATATTCCCAATCTTAGTGATTTAGCTTAAACCAAATCAAAATGATTTCGTGATAGTTTACCGGATAAATACTGATTGAATAAGAGTTGCCACTGTCATTTATCGATGTACCGTGAGGGGTAAGATTCTTGATGATGAAAATGACATATTTGGGTAAATATGATATATTTATAGATTAGAAGGGACATATATGATATTTGAGGATTAAATATAAAAAGGGGTATAATAGTCATTTAACAATTTTTTATTAATAAATCTAATTTAAAATTATTAAAAATTGATAAAAAATATTATTTGGGTAAATATGATATTTTGATAGATTAAGAAGGATATATATGATATTTATAGATTAGGTTGGGTAAATATGATATTTTGAGTTTTAATAAGGGCATACATGAAATTAACCCTAATTTAAATGTAATTACAACATTTTCAATATTTTCTTCAAAATAGAAAAAATGAATGTATATAAGAACTTTCTGTTATTATTTTACTTAAACAATTTCCTTAAAATCATCTTTAACATAAAGAAAGTGAAAAAGATAATGGGTTTTACAAAATATGGAGATAATCCTAACAAAGATTACCATAGGAGATAATCAATAGAAACCCTTAAAAATGAAAATACTTAGAGAAATAGTTTTTTATTGGAATATTATAATATTATAATCAATATTAAAATCTCTAAAATATCAAAGTTATTGCAAACTTTTTGTAACGATTTTTAGTTTTAGTTAAAAGATTTAGACAAGGAAAGTTGTTAGACATGCTCTTAGAGCCGGTGATATACATATCATGAGTTTTAATATTGAAAATAATTATATGACTTACTAAATTGTTTGATTTTTGTGTTAATATTGAAAATAATTATATGACTTTAGTTCCACCAATGGCGGCTTTAGCCATTCACTATAATACTTACTAATAATAATACCATTTGTCTTATTTAATTTTTCCCGATAAAATAATTTCATTAATTGGAAAAATTACCATTTTTACCAACATACTATTCATTTTTTTCTATTTTTATCAACATTCTTTCAATTTTACCAATTACATCATTAAACTACCAATTTTTTTTTTCAATAAAACCAAGATTTAACTTTTTTCTCAATAGTTTCTATCCCAAATTAAGAGTAAATTACATTTTTGGCCCTTGTGGTTAATACTCATTATCAACTTTGTTCTCCCTTTAAAACTAATTACAATTTTGGTAATCATGGTTATGATAATTTTCCTATAATACTTTTATCTTTAATGGGTTCATATTTTCAAAGACTACAAAATTAACTATATCATTTTTTTGAAACAACCAAAACTTTATTACCACAAACAAAAGTTTACACAACAAAACACAAAGCTAATAAGGCGCGACCCACTACAAAGAGAAAAACACAATAGCTTACTAGTCTTCCTAATACAAACAAATTATATCATTGAAATAATTTGAACATATAATAATTTATTTATTATTTATCTCTTGTCAATATTTAAATTTAAGATTTTTTATAGAAAAAAATATAATAAAAAGTTTTTTCTCATTCATGATGATAATATTTTTGAGCAATCATTTGCATTTTGAAATGTTACCACTTTTTAGTGGTTTTTTCCAATTTGGAGAGTACATTAAAGCAAATGCTTACCTAAAACTCCAAATATGAAAGATAAATTCTTTTATCTCCTGTTCATTTCAATATAAAAGTCGCTTTATTTTTAGCTTGAATATACGATAATTTAGAGCCAATATGTGTTTAGAAACCACACCCCGTTGTCTAAAAGCTTATAAATAATTTTATGGAAAGATTAAAGTTGTATCCTAAATCATTTCTCTAAATCTTTTGGCCTCCATCGTGTTTTATGTTAAAATTACAGTATTGGTTTGCATTTGGAGTATCTCTAACAATTTTTTGAAGATTAATCTATTATTTTAATTATTTTCAACAATGAAATTTAAATTACCCTATAATATAATAAGACAACAATGAGAAATAACAAAAGAAATGTTAAAGTATAGAAATACCCTTAAACTAACTAACCTTTATAAGTAAATTTATTCAAATGGACTAAAACTAAAATAAAGAGGTGGCCATGATTTACAAAAAATTTAATTAGTTTTAAAATAGGGACCACAGTTGATAATAAGTATTAACCACAAGGACCAAAAATGTAATTTACTCTTAATTTGGGGTAGAACTATTGAGAAAAAAAATTAAACATTGGCTTTATTGAAATTTTTTTGATAGTTTAATTATGTAATTGATAAAAATTAAAGAATGTTGGTAAAAATAGAAATAGATGGATAGTATGTTGGTAAAAATAGCAATTTTTCCTCATTAATTTGGTTTTGCTACTAAGAAATATATAAATTTAAAGTTGTAATCAAACTATAATGATGAATTTAAATTTATAAATTACAAATCATTAATGCTACATTTGTTATTTAAAATAAATACTTGGGGTACAAAGAATTATCTTTGGAAATATAAATGATTAGCTAATCAAAGCTTGTTTAGTAACGTAACTTCATGGGGTCAGTGAATAATATCTTTAACTATTGGTGTACGAACCCTACGATGTGCAAGTGGTGATATCCAGATCATGGATCTGCCATATAGTGGTACCCTTAATTGGGCTTGGTCGTGATCATGAGGATTAGGCCATGTTTGGCAAAAATAAGCTAGCAACTAGTTAATAAACTAGTTCATCTAAACATGTACAAATAGCTAGCTTATTGAAATACTACTTGGAGTAGATTTTGTAGTTTTTTCAATTATACATTTATTAATATTAATTATTAAATTCAAAGATATCATTTTGATCATTTTACATGCCCATAAACTTGTTTTTGTCAAACATAATTTGTTTATAAGCTAGCTTATCAGCTATTAACTAGTTTATCAATCAACAACTAGTTTATTAGCTACCAGTAGGCATGGGAATTGTCCCCGACCCATCGGGGAACCTAGTCCACCCGCCCCGGTCGGGGACGGGGATTCCCTGGTAAACCGGGTACTGGGGACGGGGACGGGGATCCTTGTTTTCTCAAACTGGGATCTTCGTTTCCTCAAACCGGGGATGGGGACGGGGACGGGTTTAGCACTCCCCACCCCGCCTCATACACGGTATATATTAATTATTTATTAAATTAAATATTATTTTTTCTACTATATCGGTATATGGTTGTTCCTATTTCGATAAATTATGAATATTAGTTGATGTGGTTTTGACTAATAAATGATACGTTTTGGTACGTGTGTCATTAAAAATAATTTTAGGATTAAGTTTGATTTATTTTGGTATTACGTTTATAAATTATTATACAATTATGTCTATCAATTATTATACGAAACATTCTTAGTTTTTATTAAAAACATGTGAGATTTAAACACGTATGGTATCTCAAAACATTTAATTTAAAATAGATTATATAAATTGACATAAAATCCCCGTTTCCCTGTTTGGGATCTCCGTACCCCGTTGGGGACGGGGATGGGGATATGATCAAATTCCCTGGTGGGGATGGGGATAACGATGAGAGCTCGGGGACGGGGATGGGGATTGGGGTCCCCTTCCCAAACCTGGCCCATTCCCATGCCTAGCTACCAGCTAGTCGGATGCCCGAATAGATTTAGATTATCTCGGAAACGTGTGTGTTAACTTGTCGTTTAATAAAAACAAATGATTAAGCTAAAAAAATAAACAAACTTGTATCTTCAATTACTTTATTTTAAAATTTTGATAGAGATGCTATTGCAAGTTGCAACATCGTTTCCTCGAAATGTTTTGAGCCTAGCAGCCGAAAGGGAAAAAATACAACTATTATATGGTTTTGTTTTTTATTTATATTGTTTCTCAAAGTGGAGGCAAAATGTTTTTATGTTTTTCGATTTCTTTTATGGCTTTGTATTATTTACTTTTTCTGTAAGTGGAAGAAAAATGGTTTTTTATTCTTTGGTTACGTTTTTGGTTAGTCGTGTTGTTTGAATTAGAAGCCATGACTTGTCTTCTCCTAAATAAGGGGAAGGATTTCGTGTAATGGTTAGTATGAAGGGAAGCAAAGGAGACAAAAAGAAAACATTTTCTTTAATAAAAAGCTAATTGTATTTGTACTTCCAACTCTTTTTAATAAAAACAAGATAAAACGACCTAAATATTCTTCAACGAACAACACTTCAAATAAGAGAGTTAGATTGAACGTTCATTTTTATAAACTTGTTAGAGCATCCACAATCAATGAAGGATCTTTTGAGATTTTTGTTGAAGTTTTTTGTTATAGATTGTTATTGAAACCCAGATGTATGAATAAAAACTTGGGTTCTTGTAGTACATTCTATTTTTGTTATTATTGTATTTATTATTTTTGTTGTTTCTTAACTATTTTTTTTCTTTAATAATCTATAACGCATATATTTTAAATTGAAAATAATAATAATTATAAAATGTATTCTATATTTTGTTTTGGTTTTGTTTTTCTTCTAATTTTTTATACAAATATTGTGAGTTGTTTTAATAAGTTTGGCCTTATTTCCATGGTCGAGAGGATTAGTCAGGTGTCCGAAATGGATCCCGGATGCCTCTTTGACTTCGGTCGGGGCATGTGTGTGTATGTTTATTTGTCGTCCAAAAAAAATATTTGGCTTTAATTTATTTCATTAAATTATTATGTTTAAACTATTTTTAAATATTTGTATATATGTAAATTATACTTTGTTGATAAATCATATATTATGAGTGTGTATTTGGAGTGGTTCAATCCTGTTGGACGATAATTAAAGGGCCATCATGATTGTGGCATAAGGAGCATTAAGTAATATTATGCAAATATGCATAATTTTACATAATATGATTGTTGAAGATCAATGAGACATGTTGATCATTTGGATTGATTCCAACTTCATGTTCCCGAGTTGCAGAGAACAATCCGAACTGAGGCAATCTTTCCGGATTCGCTCCGCCTTACAGCCTTGCTTCCCACAGTGCTCCCTCTCCTTAACAGTCGAGCTATTTCTTTCCTTTCAAGAAGCACGAGTGGAACGGTCAAACCGTTAAGTCAACAGGTTGAGAAATAGATTGATCGTCACATATGACATTGAGCTGAAAGACTCAATCCCATCCTTCAGGAGCTAATGAAAGCCTGAATTCAATATTCAAGTGGCTTCATGAAAAAAATGAAGCAATCCGCTTCGCACCTTTATCCCTTTCTTTTTTTGGGGAAAATGCATTCTCACAACTTCCTATTGAATCAAAAAAATGCCTACACCCATGCTCTCTGGAAAAGTCTTCTCCAGAGGGCCGATAGTAATACACTGTGTGGGACGGAGTAAGGGCCCTTCTCCGCCCCTACGAGTCGTCCGGCAGAAAAGACTTTCTGAATGGGGTAAAAGAACTTGGGGTCGCCGATCTCTTCCTTAAAGATGGGGATGAGTCGATGTCGGTCGATGGTGTGAAAACACTTCCTGATGTCGAATTCCAAAAACCAGCAAAACGACTTCTGGCATCACCGAAAGGATCGAAACCACATTCATAGGCCGACAATTTTTCTAGATAGGTCGACAACTTCCGGACACTCATGCCCGATCGTGAGACTGCCTGTTGGACGTTCGATGCACCTTACTCCGACCTGAGCTATGCAACAACGAGATCGCCCTTGATCCTTGCCGGATGTGCTTGACGGTCACTCGAGACAAATATTTCAAGGTTCCACACATGAATTTCAATAATATTTCAAAAAATTCCAAGATATGCTTAAATGAATTTTATCATCAACTCCGCTCCAACTTGGTTGAATATTTGGTCGAATTGAAATTACGAGTGATTTATATTACTATAAACTATTACTTGTATTTTTTTTTAAAGATTGATATTTTTGTAACGTTATACATTCTCTAATTGTAGTATGAACTATATAGTTGTATCTATGTTTTAATTGTTTTTCAAATATCTTAATAAAGTATATAGATTGAAATATTAAAATTAACATAAAACCAAAAATTTAATAATTTATATTTGAGTTTTTTAGTATATATATGTGTGTATTAATTTTTTACAATAATTTACAAATAAAAATAATATTATAAATAAGAAAAATAGTGATAGAAAAAAATATGATAAATGAAGTTCTTAGATATTCCAATATTATGGATGATTTTAGGACAAATAAACTATTTTTAGATTTATAGCAAAAGTGGAATTTACTCCTTATAGTTGTCTAATAGATTCTTCAAAATAACGAAAAAATAGATTTTTTTTTGTTTGCTTTAATAGATATATTAAAAAAAATTATTTAAAATGAAGAATGTATGAGAGTTTTAAATTCTCTAAATTAAAAAATCCTAGAAATGATTTACCATGATTTATAAATGTGTTTTTATGACATTTCACTAAGAAAAAAAAATCTTTGAAATTAATGTTTAGGCAGAAAAATAAATAACATTTTGTTAAATATTTAAAATATTTAAATAATATAATAAATATTGCAATCTCTAAAGTTCAAAGTAATTTTTCTAGACATTATGACTTTTGATTCTTCATTTTATTTCTTTAAAAAAAGTTAATTTGAAATATTACATACTAAATCTTGCATTTTCGTTTTCATTTTCATTTTCATTGGATAGCCGCAATGTACTAAATCCTGATGTCCGCGTCAAATAAAATTTATGTTTTACAACCTAAGTTGTTGCTTTGTGTCGAATGGTCATAACAAAATGACAAGTTTCGATTTTCGAAAGTCCATAGAAGGTATGAATTGATTTCTTTACCACCATTTAAAGATATCTTAAAAATGACCTCTTGTCAATATATTCCTTTTAAAATAACTAGGATTACTTTCATCATTTATTGTAAAAGAAAGTTACTCATACTTATTTAAAAGAAAATAAAAAACCAATTATGTTAATTTATGTTGATGATACTTGAAACAATATAATTAGATGAAGAGTTTGTATTTTAGCTATTCATCGTAGCATGTTTTAACCTCTAGTTAGGGCTGTAAACGAACCGAGCGTTCGGTGAACAGTTCGTGAACCGTTCGGCGGGAAGTTCGTTTATGTTCGTTTATTTAATAAACGAACGAACATGAACAAGTTTTTTTGTTCGTTTAGTTAAACGAACGAACATGAATAAATGCACCGTTCGTTCATTTACGTTCATGAACGTTCGTTCGTTTACGTTCGTTTATGTCGTTCGTTTACGTTCGTTTATGTTCGTTTGTATTAAAACATCTAATACTTATTTATCTAAGCTATATATTTTTAGAATTCAATTTAGTTTTAAATTTGAATTTGATTATTCTTTTGGTTTTATATTAAGTTTTAGAAAAATGCACCTCCTAATAGTTAATGAAATGACAAGTAAACTTGTTCGTTTATGTTCATTTACATTTGTTCGTTTAACTTTTATGTTCGTTCGTTTATGTTCGTTTAACTTTTACGTTCGTTCGTTTATGTTCGATTAGCATCTTAAACGAACGAACACGAACACACCAAATACCTAAATGAACGAACATGAACACAATTTTTTTTGTTCGTTTAGCGTTCGTGTTCGTTCGTTTGTTCGGTTAAGTTAAACGAACGAACACGAACAAGCCTCCGTTCGTGTTCGTTCGGTTCGCTTACAGCCCTACCTCTAGTTACACAAACATATGTTGATTCATTTTCTAGATTTGTACTTTTTATTTCAATTTCATTAAAAGCATTATATTAATATTTATACGAATAATCAAAAACAAAATGTAAACACTTAAAATAAATAAAAGAGTTAATTACATATTTGGTCCCTGTGGTTTGGACGAAATTACGATGGAGGTCCCTGAACCCTAATTTTCATGCCTACGGTCCCTATGGTTTGATTTTCGTTACGATGAAGGTCCCTCGCCCTAACGTCCATTAAAAATGACTGTTAAAAAAGTGGCAAAAGACGAAAATACCCCTCTAAATATAAACCTAACCCTAACCCTTCTATTCCCGTTACCCTTCCCCTTCCCCTTCATCTCTTCCCCTCTTCCCCAACCCCCAACCCCAACCCTAAAAAAGATGCAGTTGCCACTCCACCATCCACCTCCGGTCTGCTACTGCCGCCACCCACCGCCGGCATGCTACTGCGTCATCCACCGTCGGCCTGCTACTGCCGCCACCCTCCGCCGAGCCTGCTACTGTCGCCTGTAGCCTGCCTCTCACTGCTGTCCATCCTCCTCCGCCGCCGCCATGACGAAATTGTCCTCTGCCGCCCGTATCCACCTTCACCGTCGCCGCCTCCACGTCTCTCTCCTCTCTTCTGCGTATAACCTCCAACCGCCGGCGCCTCCCCCTCCTACCTCCACCGCCGCAGAAACCCATCCCAGATCTGCATTCCTCTTCTGAGATCGAAAAACCATCTCCTGAAAACCACCGTCCTAGATCTGCATCCCTTATCCACCACCGAAAAACCACCTCCCGCCTCCTACCTCCACCGCCGGTGTCCTCCATCGCCACCTGTCGCCTGAGAAACCCACCGACCAGATCTATATTTTGGGTTTTAATTGATTTTGGGTTTTTGATTTTACACAGATCTGCAGAAAATGGAATTAATTTTGGGTTTTTGATTTTGGGTCATGATTGTTTTCCAGATTTGGGGTTTAATAATGGAATTAATTCATGTGGTTTTAATGTGGTTTGGTTTGGAAAATGATAAGATTTGAAGAAAAAGTTGCAGGTTTAATGGAAAAAGTGGTGTTGGTGGTGTTTGGTGGTGGTGGTTGTAGTTGTGGGTTTTGGTGGTTGTGGTTGTGGGTTTTGGTGGTTGTGGTTGTGGGTTTTGGTGGAGGTGGTGGGTGTTGGTGTTAGTGGTGGTGGGAGTTGGTGGGGGTGGTTGTGATGGTGGGTGTTGGTATTGGTGTTGGTGATGGGTGTTGGTGGTGGTGATGGGTGTTGGTGTTGGTGGTGGTGATGGATGGGTGTTGGTGGTGGTTGGGTTGGTGGTATTTGGGAAGAAATAGAAAAATATTAATAGAAAACAAAATAAAAAATTGAAAAGACCAAAATACCCCTGCCTTAACGGCTGTTTTTAACGGACGTTAGGGCGAGGGACCTCCATCGTAATGAAAATCAAACCACATGGACCGTAGACATGAAAATTAGGGTTCAGGGACCTCCATCGTAATTTCGTCCAAACCACAAGGACCAAATATGTAATTAACTCTAAATAAAAATATCATAACTGATTGGACCCAGAGGAGACTGGTTGAGTGGCTGGGGTGTTGAATCATGATAATTCCAAAACTAGTCTACCTTTTGTAACAAAGTAAATTACAAACTTAGTCCTTGTGATTTTAGGTTGGTTATGAAAAAGGTCCTTTAGGGTGCATTTGGTATTTAGACATGACATGACAGGACAAGGTAGAACAGGACAGGACATGACATGATAGAACAGTTGTTCAGCGTTTGGTAAGACATAACAAGGCAGGACTGGACAGAACAGGACTGATTAAATGACAATTTTACCCCTGGTGAAATTTTTAGCATTTTTTTGCCTAATAGTCGATCTAAATGAAAATTAACAAATACAAAAAAACAAAAAACTTACAACAAAACTATAATCAAGTATATAATAGTATCAACAAAACTATAATCAAGTATATAATAGTATCAACAAAACTCATAGCTTGCAAGATAAATAGTAGCAATATAACATTATTAGTTGTATTTTCGATCGAGTTTCGGGTATGAAAAATGTTGTCCTCGAAATCAAAAATAGGTGTGAAGTATTTCGGACCATGTCGGATTCGGATTTAATTGGGTTCAACTTCGGATTTTAAGTAAGAAAACTTGAATTAAAAAAAATATCTAATGAAAAATTAACTCATATATTAGATATGTGGTGTGGGATACCTCTTCAAAAAAAAAAAAAAAAAAAAAAAACTCATATATTAGATATAATGACTATAAAATTAATTTTAATCTTTTGTTTTACATGCTTAATCATTAAAGCCTAAAATTAATTCGAACTCCAAAATCCAAATTTCAAACGTTAAAAATTAAACTAAACACTTAAACTAATAAAAAAAAGTTCAAATCTCAAAGATCTACATAAAAAAGTTACAAAAATATTAATAAAAGGTTTTATTCGGGTTTCGGGTGAGTTCGGGTTATGGGTACGGAGACCCTACCCGAACAGAGTAACTCGTCATAAAATTGAATTTTGAATATCGAGTTAGTTCGAGTTATGTGGGTCAGGTAGATTCGATATTTTTTGAATCGGATTTTCGATTTTTCGGATTTGGTCGAGTTTTGTTCACCTCTAAGTATGAGGCAATTATAAAGAAAGAGAAAATCAATCAGTATTTTGAGGTGTATAATGGTAAATCTGACTCTGTTCTACTTAGTTCCAGGGGGTAGGATGGGACAGGCTTGTCCCACTCTTGTTCTACTTAGTTTTGGTGTGTTCCACATAGATGTCTGCCAAACATGGGACATGTCTGTCCTGTTCTGTCATGTCCCATCCTGTCCAGCGTACCAAACGCACTCTTAATCCCCAGGTTCATAAGGAGGGTTTTCTTGGTCTGATCTTTGTTATAGATCAAGTCTCTTACCATAAACTACGTTAAAAGGTTAGCAAAAATAAGCTAGCTTTTTGAAACGTTATTTTGAATAGTTTTTAGTAGCTTCTTGTTACTTTTTTTAATAATACCCTTATTAATATTAATTATTAAATTAAATATACTCTTTTTGGTCATTTTACATACTCATAAGCAAGTTTTTGCCAAACATAATTTATTCAAGTAGCTTATCAATCAACAGTTAGCTTATTAGCTAGTTTGCCAAACATAGCCTATGTTAAGGATTTTTTTTTTTAACTTTTACTTACTTTTTTCATTTTTATTTAAAAATAATATACTTAACGTATTTGCCCGTTAGAAAAGCCTCTTCCGACCATCTTTTTCAGGAAAATTTCCCATCTCTAGTTATCACATCTTGAGTGATCATTCATCAACACACCTATACATAAGAAATTTAGGCATGTAAATAGGGTGAGGACCCAATCTTTATCCCTATTCTCAATCCATAAACTCTATATCTATCTTCGATTAGGGATATGATCACATCCCCATCCCTGTTCCGGTTGGAAAACAAGGATATTTTTCCGTTTATGTGAAACATTATGTTAAACACAATACTTGACCTAAAATGGCTCATGCTTAAATTTGATATATTTCATAATGTTTGATTCTATAAAGTATCAAATATTTATATGGGAACAAAATCCCAACAACATACGTAATTGTTGGATCAAATGCTTTCAGCTCTCCATGTTTTTTATCCATAAAAAATAAGATAAGTTAGAAAAATGTATATAAGAAGATAGATGAAAATACTTTCTAAATCTAAATTATATTATATCTAATGTTTTTTACAAATAACATGTTTTAATATATGGGGGATGGGATGTGCCAGGAATCACGTTACGTGGCTCCATCACCATAATTGATTTTTAACTTTTGAGAATCCTCCCCCCCCCCCCCCCCCAATCTTTGGTCCCTGGTTTTACAGAGAATTTCTGCCAAAGTCGGGGTAGGTATATTAGGTTCATAAATGGGTTACATGCCTAATCAAATCAAGTCAAATACAAATTCTATTGTCCATAGCTTAATCCAAATCCTAACCTTATCCAAAACTCCTCCCGAGTCAAAATCGTAGTCACAAATACTTAGCCAAAATCAACGTAAATCCAAAGGAAAACAACATAACCCGAGATCTGTGTTTAAATCCATAAATCAAACATAAGATGATATGAAGTAAATTAATACAAACCCTAGATATATTTTTCTACTATGTGGAGGTGTGGAGGCCGAGTTGCATGGGTGGTTAGAAGCAACGGTGTTGGGGAGGTTCATTGAGAACAAAAGAAGAGGTAAAGGAAGGATAGGATAGGTTCGTTGAGATAAAACGAAAATATGGTCAATTGTCTCATCGAATAACCAAAAAGGTTGTTACCCAAAAAATGGGAGAGGGGTGTATTTGCCGGAGAAAACGGGAGAATAGGCATATCTCCAAAAAAACGGGAAGGGTAGTGAACGGGGATGCTAAAAAATTTGTCCAACCCGATCAATCCAATCGAACCCAAAATAATCCAATGTGAAGCAACCAATTATTTAATTGAGTTGTAAAATCTTCAAAGCTTATGTATTTAACTGAAATCGAGTTACAATCATTTGAACCGAACTTGATGAACCAACTATCCTTTTAGTTCTTGGGTTTAATATGGTTGTTAAATTTATACTAACATGTATTAATGTACATCGCACAATTACACCATCACGAACCCTCTTCGCATATACATATTTTCAATCTCCTAATCATCTATATATATATATATATATATATTTTGAACGACAAAAAGGAAGACCCAAGGCGGGAGCTTCGGCATGGCCATCACCCCACCAAGAGCAACCCAAAACTTTTTACCGTCTCTATATAACTCCTTCATTTATATGTTCAATGAATAGGGACATATATATGTAAATTTGGAAACTACTTGAATGCGATATGTTTAAAATTTAAGAAATATGGATAACTTGTACCAAATGACGGATTGTAACAACCCGTCCCACATAGGTAGAGAGTAGAAGTTGTGACCTCCTTATAAGCCTTAAGTCATAGGCTACCAATAACTTCCACCATGGTTTTTAGTTGGACTCGAAGTTATTGGGCCAGCCTATAGCTTTGGGCTTTGGGGTGTTTCAGAATGGTATCAGAGCCGATCCTTGTACCATCGGGATGGTGGGGCAAACCTCATCAGGTATGATGAGTCCTCGAGGGGGGATGTTGGTAACATCTTAGGCAAATCCCACATCGTCGAGGACAAGGAGAAAAGATTCTAGGCAGGCCTGACGAGGACGTCAGGAGTTCAAGTGGGGGAGTTTGTAACAACCAGTCCCACATAGGTAGATAGTAGAAGTTGTGACCTCCTTATAAGTCTTAAGTCATAGGCTACCAATAACTTCCACCATGGTTTTTAGTTGGACTCGAAGTTATTGGGCCAACCTATAGCTTTGGGCTTTGGGGTGTTACACGGATTAAGAAAAAAAGAATTATGAGCAGAAAACACAGCATATCAAAGGTTACGAGAATATCTTGATATACCAAAATATCAACCTGAATAACCTGAGCAACCCATACAGTTTAGATATGGTGGGGTTGCACTTTGGTTTTAGGTTGGGTTAAGATTTTTTAGACCGTCAAACATTGTGTTAAATTATTCAAATGTCTTCAACCCATTCAATCTAACCTGTAATCACCCTAGCAGTGACTTGTGAGGATGTTGTCACTTAAGATCGTAAAGATGGTGGTGGTTGTTGTGTCATCAATCAGTTTCATTTTCTTTTCTTTTTTTATTTTTATTTTTTGGGGGAGGAGGGGGGAGAGGGAGATAACAAAATGCAAATGTTTTGTGTATAGAAAAATTATATAATATAATGTTATATAAATTACTTTTTAATTTAAATAAAATCAAATAGTAAAATGATTAATATACTTTTGAATTACTAGATTTTTCAGATTTTTCATAATGAAAGTTAGGATAAAATACTTATGCATAACAAAAATGAAACTAAGAGGATCCCACTCATCACTTTGAAGGTTCATGGATCTTTTTTGTAACCAACATAAAACCCAAATTTGTAATTTACCCTTTGGAAAACTTGTCCTTTCATGACTTTTAAACATCCTTTTTAGAAGAAAATAATCCTTTTAAATATACTATTATAAGAACTACTCGCATTTAAAACATGTTATTGAAATATTGACGATGATACATGAAAGTTTACACTATTAAGAGCTTCCGTATTTGGATTTTTACGCGATGTATCATATAGCATGTGAGCAAATTTTGTTAAGGTTACAGAAAACTACTTACGAATATAGTTTTTAATCTTATTATAGTGATAAAATAATTAAGATTTTAATGGACAATGCCATTTACATATTTTTTTAATGTCAAAATCAAATCGATTCAAACATTGAAAATTAAAAATGTAGAGTTTGATGTTGACATGTATAACAGAAAAATTAATAGATCTCTGTGTATTTAGCCCACCCTATTTTGATACGTTGATTGTTTATAAGGCCACCTGTAGCTCCCTGGGTGAGGGGCTTGGGCTCCAACGAGTGAGGCCGACACACCGTTACGCCTTTAGCAAGTGTAGCCGGCAGGTAAGGCATGCAGGTCTCCACACCGAATGCCTACCTGCTCTCTCTCTCTCTCTCTCTCTCTCTCTCTCTCTCTCTCTCTCTTATATTATATTAAGATAATAATAAAAAAAAGTGTTGGTTAGTTTAGGGTAAGTGGTACGGGTAGTTATGGTTCAGATGGTATAAGAGAGAAAAAACTGATATAACACTAATATGACATTCGGGTTACAGGGTTCAACCCTAAGCGCTATGCCGCTACAGATGACCTAAGGATGTCACATCAACAGATGTAACAGAATATACATTTTTATTTTTAAAAGAGACAACTTAAATAAACATGAAAAAAATATATAACATGTAGGTTTCTTATTATATGTACTACCTAAAGGACTAAAAGAAACGAATTTGACAATATTTAAGAGATGATTTTAGTTATAACAACCCGTTGAATCTATTATTTTTTTCAGTTTTCTTCTTGAAAATTAATATTTGTTGTTAGTTAAATTGTTTAATTATATAGTACTAGAAAGATCAAATTATATATTTAACGGCTACATTTTCTGGCAGCCATTTAAGCCGCGTGGAGGAGAAAATCTAAGAGGAATTCGGCTTGGACGAAGTCGTTAGCCGGTCAACGGTCTTGAAGCCGGTCAACGGTATTGACTTCTTCTAGCATTTGAGTCTTTGAAAGGAGTACTTTTACAATAATACCCTGCCTCATCCCTCCATCAACTTCTACTGTATTGTTTTAAAATTTAAAAGCATTTATTATCTTTATACTTTCTATTTGCAATTTATTGGGCAGAAGCTTCTAGCCTTCTAACTAAAAACCACTTCAATAATATAATTTCATAAAGTTACAAAAAAGTTTCAAATAAACACAATTAAAAAGTGTTTATTTGCTTATTTAGATTGCTTTTTTGCTTATCACGTTCTAAAATCACAAATAATCTATTTTGAATGTTTGGACTGAAAAAGGTAAAAAGTGTTGATGGTTTGATTCATCTCCTTACTGCTTATTTGCTTATTTTTCTAAATTTAAAGAAGTTAAAATGATGTGACTTATCTCCTTATTACTTATTTGCTTATTGTTCCAAATTGCACTTTTACCCCCCTTAAATAGTATTAATTGATGAGCAATTTCTCAAATGGGTCCTTATTCCTAATTTTTAACATGAAATCGATTTTTTGAATCGACCGATTTGGTCATTTTTACACAAATAAGCAAAAAATTGTCAAGCACTAAAAAACAACTTATCTGCTTATAACGTTTTGGTACAACAATAAGATCATCAATTTTTGTATGGAACTCTTTTTCTGCACAACATAAAGTTGATAAACACTTTTTTAAATAAGCATAAGTTGTTTTAAATAAGCAATCCAAACACCCCCTTATTCATCAACTTTTTGTCTACATGTCGAGGTCTAAAGGTGAATAGTCTTTCTACCCATTGAGATAAACTAGTTATTAAGAGCCTGGACTTCACGTTGGGTTATAAACTGTGATAGACTTTATGGTAAGTAGTTTAATGAAATTACTTAATTATATTTTTTTATTAAAGTTCTAATAGTTTATAATTAACCAATAAAAAATGTGGTAATAAAATAAATAAATAAAGAAAAAGTAACAAAATGTAATTTATGTAATTTGAGAAAAATATTATAAAGATGGTATACTATAAGGATCAAATATGTAATTTAATCAAACATTTTTTGGATTAGTTAACCAACTTAATTTAACAAAGTTGTATGGAGGGATAAAAATAGAACAAAAAAAACATATGGATGAAAAAAACAGTTTTTAAAGATCAATAACTAAAAGCGCTCTAAATATCAAACTATAGAGATCAAAGTCGTAATTTGCTTCATATGTTTACTATTCACTTCTCCATATATTTAGTACTACCTAAAGCTTAGAAAAAAATATAATATACTTATTAATAGTTTAATGATGGAATAAAGTAAAGTAACAAAATGTGAATTATTTAATCTGAGAATAAAAAATATAAAGATGATATACTATAAGAACCAAATATGTAGTTTAATCAAACATTTTTTTGGATGAGTTAACCAACTTACTTTAACAAAGTTGGATGAAAGGATGAAAATGGAATAAAAAAACTCATAAGGATGAAAAATACAATTTTTAAAGATCAATGACTAAAAACATTCTAAATATCAAACTATAGGGACCAAAGTTGTATTTTATGTCATATCTTTACTGTACATTTCATTTTAGAAATTATCAAACTACGGAGATCAAAGTTGTATTTTATTTCATATCTTTACTATTCATTTCATTTTGGAAATTGATATAAGGGTATAATGTATATATACATCTTACTCTTCTCATATCCTACCTATGTATAGGATTTACCTAATCCAATTGATTTGATTTTCGTTAAATAAATAAGCAATTTGTTTATTGTAGCTTGGTTTCAACTCTTGAATATAGGAAAAAGACATTTAAACAATGCAAGTAGTTTATTTAAGATGATAATGAAACAAGTTGATTCTCCATAAAGATATGCAACAACTGACCTTGAAGTGGTATGTAGTGAAGATCACATCTTTCCGAGTTTGAATTTAGATGCCGTCATAGCAGCCAAGGAGGTTCACATGTGATAACTTCAGGCTATTCATGGTCGGAAAGATTTATTGATGGTTGACTGGGGAACTCATAGTTACCCAAAGATGTGGTATATTTGAACAAACTTGGCAATAGTTTTAGTCTGAAAGCCTCATCGTAGGGGTCACAATTTCTGTACAGATTGAACTCGGTGTGGAGTAGGCTCTTAAAGCATATGACGCTATCAAAGCAAGCGGTTGAGCCAGCTGAGGGTTGCCGATTAAAATGCTCTATTTTCCAAAACAAGTGATTGTTATTATTTGATCTTAGTGACGGAAAATGACAATTAGCTAGGTCCATATTATCATAAATCAATTACTTTTGCAAAGTACAATCCTTTTTATTATTATTAGTAAAGTTCAATATTATTGTTATTATTCCAGATTTCATTGAATGTCATGTTTAGAACTCAGTCTTGTCCCTATCACTTCTTGATCATTTAACCAAGGACCCACTTTATTGGATACGATGAGATAGGCCACCACTTTGTTCATCTATCGTAGTAGGAAAATTTATAGGGTCATGAAAGGTTCTACTTATATTTGTTTATTGGCGTAAATTGTGGAATATATTTTTGTTAGTTTTTACTTGTAAGAATAAAAACATCTTGTAGGAAGTAATTTGAAATCTTTTAGTTTGAGCCGTGGTGTTTGTTGGGCTACTTTGGGCCATTAAATGGGCTGATGTTTAAAGTATAAATAAAATGATTGTGGGCCTAAAATCATAGTTGGGCTAGTAGGAGAAAAGCCCACGACCTTAATGGCTACATATCCTTCATTCTTGAAACCATTGGATAGAAAAGTTTGCTTACTAAACTTTATGAATAAGTTCTTATTCGATTAAGACTTAAGACGTTTAACTAGAGTAAGATGTTGTTTGTTTTTTTAAGAGGTCTAAGGTCTGAAGTCATCTTCCATTCCCCAATTGTAAGGCATACAATCATCGTCAAATAATGTGTTACTTTTTTTAATATGCTAAAAAACGACCACCTACGAGGAGAGATAGCAAGTGAGAAAGAGAAATTTTTAGAGTTTTGTTATAAGTAGACGATGAAAATTTTATGATTTTATCTTTTAGTTTTCTATCGTTCCATTTTAGTTAATTCATATTGTAGTACTTTTATCAATAACTCGAGTTCAAAACTAGTATTATTATTTGCAGCCAAGTTCAAACAAACTACTACTCAACTGATCAAACTCGACTCTTTTACATCTGGAAACCCAGGCTCGCCATAACTATAATGAGCCAAATTGCATGCATTTGAGTTCGAATATAGTATACGTGTAACTTTTTTTTAGTGAAACTATTGATATAAGTTAGTATATGAAAAAAGAAATACAATATCAAATGACATGTTTTATTCATACCTCTTACTTTAAGGAATATATGACCGAGAAAGAGGTAAGAACTGAGATGATATATGAGGGATGAGGGAATTTGACTACCAACATCTGATCAGATAAGCTTATTGGTCAGCTAACAAAAGTACATATCGTACTGAAAAACTTATGTTTTTATATAATTTTGTAAATTAACTTATCATCTAATTTAGAACATGTGAGAGGGTGTTCTAACTAATAATAAAAAATGAGGTTAACATGTGAATAATAAATCTAAGTCTTGAGTATTAATTAATGATACACCTTATTTTGGTTTGTTAAATACATGCACATGTGAGTGTGGGTTCCCCAAATTTTTTGATTTTTGGGATCATTATTCAATTATCTTCCCTATATATTTAATGCATTTACATTATGATTAATATTATATAATTATAATTATGAAAAAAAACATGGCAGATACAACCATCAGTTATTAATAATCTATATATATATATATATATATATATCAATATATATATTAAAAGTAAAACCCATACATCCTACATGGCATTCTCTCCATCAAGATAAATGAGTTTTCTTTTTTATCCTTTTTTTGATTTTTTTTAATTATTAGATGTGTAAAGACTTTTCTATCCCTATATTGAAAACACAAAATTTATTGAAATAGGGTTGTTTTGGTCATTTTAAAAAGTGTAACCTTCAAATCCTTTCATATTCATTCTAGAAAATGAAACCTCCAAAAATGATTTTCTATCCTTTTTTTTTTCTAACTTACAACATTTATTATCCATACTTATGTTTGTATTTAACACCATCTCTTTATTTTCAATGCCTATTCTACACCTTCCAATAGTTTTATACTATAAATTAGGAGGATCACCAATTCATCATGTCATTATGGTTATCATTTCTTCATGTAAACTTTGAGAAAACTAATAAAGGTATGCATTTTTTTTTTACTTTTTGTTGGAATTTTAAAGTGTTTTTTGTTTCCTTTTATCACTATATATTTTATTTGTTTTTTTTCAATGATGGAACCAAGGTATTGTATTTGGTAACAGTTCTAGGGGTTTCATAGATGATTCAATTATGTAGTATTGAAGATATAACAATTCTTGATGTAGCTTCATCAAAATTCAACATATGTGAGGAGAAATATATATAAGGTGACACCTCCTAATGCCTTGAATCTCCTTTTTTTCTTAAGTTTCTCAATTTTTGTACTTTTAATCTATTTCATCCACCCTTTAAACATTTCATCTATTATCCATCAATGTTTGATATTACTTGAGACGAATTATTTGTTTTTTTTTGTTGAGTTTGTTAACAATCATGTATTGATCTATTTTGGTAATCCATCCAATTCTTAGCTAAGATGGGTGTTGCATTAAAATTGAAATTATTGTTCTTTCACCATAAAATTTCCAGGTAACAACTTTTATGTTATATGTCATGTTCTTACGAATTATATATATATATATATATATTGTTGTTAATGTTTGCACATATGTTTTATTCTAAAATTGTTATCTTGCTTGACAATGTTCTTTTTCCACAGAACTGAAGGTGCACTATTGCCAGCGATTTTAGATGACAAGATACAATATAAAATATAACTGTAATAAGTGATCTTTGATGGTTATTTGTATTTTTGTTCAGCTTTACTTCGAGAAAATTGATTTGGGTATACAATTTTAAAGTATTGTTGGAATTTAAAGGCTCTTTTATTATCTCAATCTTCTATATCTTTTCAAGTTTTGGCTTGATTATTATTTAAAATGCTATTAAAATAAATATTTTTGTTATTTATATGACTCATGAATACAATAACATGTAGAATTATATTTAGTTGCCAAAGTTTAATAATAAATTTGTTATAATAAATATAAACATATAGATGAAATATTTATGCTAATTAAAAATCTAATAGATTATCATTAATATACTTTAATATAACTTTAATGACAATTATCAATTGCTATTGTTTATATAATACTTTTTATATGTATTGTTTAAAATACTAAACGGTATATATTATGCCATATATTCGTTTGTATAAATATTATTTTCATTATTCCGGTGTAAACATTATACACACTAATATATGTATATATACATATATATATATATATATCAATTAATCCTATTTCAAGTGAAATTGTAATTTCAAATTTAAAAATACGATAAATAATTGAAGTCATTATATAAAAAAAACTACTAAATCTTATAAATCCTATGTAAGTTAATAAATAGATATAAATGAAATTACAATTAATATAAAATAAATACAATTATAATCAATATATAGTTAAATATTATTATTAGTTCTCTAAATATATGAGACACTTACCATGTTTAATATCACCTAAAAACGTAATAAATAAATAATATGTATGACTATAATTAGAACATAAAATATAAAATTACTACAATAATATATATTCAAAAATATAATCAATTAAATAATACGTGTAAAAAAAATGAAAGCAATATATAAAAACTTAAATTAAAAGAATCAATATATTAGATAAATAATAATTTATTACAATCACTAATACATATAAATTAATAAATTAAAAGAATCAATATATTAGATAAATAATAATTTATTACAATCACTAATACATATAAATTAATTCATACTTTATTATTACTTTAGATTATCTAAATTATTTTAAAATAAAATCAATATCTTTATATCATATTAATAAAATGAAGATCAACAAGAAGTGGTGTGACGTATTCTTAAAGTAGGATTTCTACAAATCGAATCTTGTGGGTTATTTTTTTAAATTTTAAACTTTAAAATATTAAATATTTTAATTAGTTTAATTACCTTCATAGAAGGTGTATTTTCATTTTAAGAATGTAACTTTGCTAACTTTAGCACCACCTTAATTAACCTTCGATACTTAAACCATTTAACTTTTTATAAGCCTTTTACTCTCTTTATGTTTTAAACCTATTTACTTAAGATAACTAATCATATGTTTTATTGCATTGTATATTAAATAAAAATTTACTTCACTTCTTTCTGTTATTAACCATTCATTTCCCCTTCATTTATTTCAAATTAACATCACAAGAAGTGATGTTATTGGGGTTTCAATTCTTTGTCATACAATAACTTATCTTTCATTCATTCTTTCTAGCACATTTTTTCTTACTAAAAGATCTAGGAAATGAACTTTTGTTTATAATCGAGTTCTTTTTTTTTATAAGGTTTACCTGGGTTTGCCCAGACTACATCCTTGGCAATTTTACCGAGAGCTAAAGCATGCTCCCCTGGGATTATAATCGAGTTCTTTAAATTTGTGTCGACCTCATATGTTCTTTATGTTATGTTTTTTGTAGTAAATGACACGAGCGAAACAAGCTCTAAAGATCATCAAATATGCATAAAAGCATCAAAGCCTCATCACCACCGTATGCATATGCATCGCTTCATGTAAGTTCCTTTCATTCAACTACTAATTTAATTTCATTTTATTCTTGATTTTCTCTATTCATAGTTTCATGTTGTATTGTTACCTTAATTCGCATTTTTGTATTTTTTTTTTCTTAGAAGCAAAACCCACAATGCAAAAAATATATTTCTGTATTGTTTATTCAAAGATTACATTGTTACCTGCAAAGGGTCGTAAATCTACATTTGTATATTTACTTATTGTTTTACTGTAACATTTGAGAAATTAAAGATTTATGAGAATGTAAATCGACTAATATTATCTGATGTTTGTTTTCTTGACCTTCAATAGTTGAATCACATTTAAAATGGATTAATTTTCATTTATGGATTTAATTTTTTGCTTTATATAGCTTAAGAGTTTCAACCATGAAACCTTACTACAATCTAATGAGCTTTGTATTATTGTTAATGATGTTATGGGAGACTATCAATTTAGAAAATGAAGTTGGTGAATCACCTCCACACAAGAAAAAATTAAATTTTTTTGTGTTTGAAGATGTTGTGTAATCATGTTCAAGTGGCTTGCATGCATCAATCCAAACTTTGACGGAGATTAAAAAAAATTCAAAGAATTGTTATTGAAAAAATAAAATGAGGGAAGAGATAACCATGAGACTAGAATTAAAAATAAGATGAACCTTTCATACTTTTTATGTTGAGTTAGATTTTAGAGATTATTTACGTATTATGATAAATATAAACGCTTTTTTATATTACATTTAGTCATTATTGTTGTATTTCTTTAAAGACGATATTTTTAAAAAAATTATACTACTTGGCTTCTTAGTTTAAAGATTATTTAAACTACATATAATAATCATGATGATGAAGAAAATGGTGATGATGATGATATAAATATTTGATAATATAGTTTTTTATAAGTAAATATTGGTATTTTATTTTCTATTGTTTCTATTCATTTTAAAATTATATATTTTAATTTTCTATTTAACTATTGTTGCGTTAAATCTTTTTACTATGTTGAAGGATTTTAGCTTATTTTTAAATTTTATGTTATTTTTTATCCATTTAATTTAAACAACATCAATAAAAATTACATACAGATACTTTAAGTTGTCTCAACATTTCATAACAACAATTATGATATGATTGTATGATATTCCTTTGGTTTTAAAAATAATAACAAAAAAACTATGAACAATTGTGATATTTTTCATTTTAAATGTTAGATATTATTAATTATTAACCGAAGAATTACATTTTAGATGTATCCAGACACATATTTTTATAAATTATTTTTCGTTACCGCGCAACGCGCGAGTGACCCACTAGTATATATAAAAGCAAATCCTAGAGGTTGCTTAGGTGGCATCATGAGAAGCCTTCATTCACCTCTAGAAATTTTCTCATAATTTTGAGTTTTTTTAATTAAAAAAACATATCATTAAATGAATTTAACCTTTTATTTTCTTTATCATTTTACATAACATATATAATTTTAATGTCTTACAATTTTTAATATAATCAATTAATAATTTTCCATCAACATTGATGGTTATTTATGTTTGCAATTAAAAACATCTTTTCATTTTCCTACCTACTTTTCATCTCCAAACTATTTATACTACGACATAGATCATCCATTCACCATATTTTTTCATGTTGATTATCATGTTTATAATATTTTTTGTGTGTGCATATTTCATCTCTATCTTTTTTCTTTTGTTTACTTCGAGAAACTAATTCATATATCATATATGCACTTTGTAGGAATTTTGTTGGAGATTTTAGAGTGTCTTTATTGTGATTTAATAAACCTTAAGAGACAAGGTATGCATCGCTTTTACCTTTTGTTAAGATTTTAAAGTTTTTTTTTTGTTTATTTCGTCTCTGTTATTTTTTTTCTTTGGATTACTTTGAGAAAACTAATCCATATACCATATATCATTAATAATATATGCATTTTGTAGGAACTTTGTTGGGGCTTTTAGAGTCTAGCTATTTAACAAAGGTCTTTTTATGTTTCTTATATATTTTTAATGAAATCAATGGTATATATTTTTTTATAGTTGTTTCTAATTTTGTTTGCAACAACTATTCATCAATAGAATTTCAAATATATTACAATCGTTGATGTGTCATGAGTAAGTTCATTCTTTATTTTTATCATATTGTTCATATAGGAAAATTCAAATTTATATATATGCTCTAAAATTTAGTTGGTTTATGATTTTTTAATGTTTTTGTTTATTTTGTTTCATATAACCAATCACTATTAAAATAGTTTCAATATTAATAAATAGTTGATTAATAGACGAATTAGTTTTTAATAATGGTTAAAATGTAGGGACTATGGTTGTTTTATAAAGGAAAAGTTATGGATCCTCTACATAGATTATTTAGCTAGGGACTAACTCCAAAATTTAAGCATATGGTCCATTATATATTTCACTAATATTAAAATAATAAGAGTAAATTACACGGATGGGTCATGTGGTTTGTTCAAATTTTGAATTCGGTTCCTAAAACAAACTATCTACATATATGACCCCTAATTTTTCTTTTTCATATCATCCACGGTTCTCCGCTTAACAAAGTTAAGAAGCATTCATTATGAAGGTTAATTATCTCATTGAAAAATTTATAAGGACAAAAGATATAATCTTTCGAAAATAAATTTATGTCATTTATGTGTTTCTAATTTTTTTATCAAATTTTTATATACATCTAATGACAAGTTAATTCTTAAAGTAAAATACATATTAAATATAAAATATATATGTTTATTTAGGGATTACTTCTTTAAAATGTATCCAACTATCCCTAATATACTATTGTATGTATCTATCTAAAAAAATTTCTTTTGTATATATCAAACTTTATTTTTTAGTCTATTGTGTGTATTTTTAATACACACTATAGTATATTGGGGGATAGTTGGATACACATAATAGACTCAAAAATAAAGTTTGATATATACAAAAGAAATTTTTTTAGGTTGATACACACAATAGTATATTGGGGATAGTTGGATACATTTTGAAGAAGTAATCCCATTTATTTAAAATATTATTAAATTTAGAAGAAGAAAATGTTCAAAAATTTAAAGTTTGAAAAAATAAAGATAACATCACATATCGTTTGATTTGGGACATGTAATATGCAAGCAAAACATTGAAATTTAAGGACGGTTAACGTCATATTATATATATATATATATATATTCAAGTTATAAATAATTAAGATTAAATAAACACCAATTTTGCAAACAGTTAAAAATAGACTAGCATTACAACAAATTTAGGTTTATGTGATGAAAAAAGGAAACATTTCAATAAGTCACTTTATAAAACTTAATAAGACCATAAGATAAAACGTCTTATCTAAAGACGTTGTAATCAGTCTTACAAGATTTTTTTGGCGTTCTAATAAGTTTTTTAGACATTTATAATACAATGTGTCACATTAGAAATTTTATATGACAATATTTTAAAAAATCATGTAAAAACAAGCATGTTATAAACAGAGGTTTTTAGGTAGTTAAAATATTTTATGTCATTAAATTTTTTTACGTCATATAAATCTGATTTTTTTTGGTGATTTTTTTTTCTTAATCATTTGAATAATCGATGTCTTTTAATCTTAATTTTAAAACTTTATTTTGTTGTTATTTAATTATTGGTAGTTTGACTAAATATTAATAATCGAACTTAATTTTCGATATTTGCTCCTATGTTTTAATTTCCAAAGCAAATGATATGTGACTTTATCTTAATTTCTTTTGTTTTATATTTTTCTAAGATTTTACAATGTCATTTTTTTTAAAATTTAAGAGTTTAAATAACTATAAATATTTAGAGGTTGCTTAGGTGACATTATAAGATACCTAAAAATAACCCAAATACTAAGAAATTATCTCTTGACAGTGATATATGTTGTAAGTGGCATTTTCTTTAGAGAGAATCCTTGGTAAGATTGACATGAAAACAAGAGAATTTGTTGTCTTGGCAGGACATGTATCTCTATTACTATGAATTTCATAAATAAAATAGTTAATGGTGGGGTTAATTTTCTCATAATTTAGAATTTTTTTAAGTAAAAAAATATCATTAAATGAGTTTAACATTTCATTTTCTTTATCATTTTACATAATATAAATACATCCACATATATAATTTCAGTGTCTTACAATTTTTAATATAACCAATTAATAATTTTCCATCAAAATTGATGGTTATTTATGTATGCAATTAACACAATCTTTTCATTTTCCCCACCTACGATTCACCATATTTTTTTTCATGATGATTATCATGTTTATAGAAAATGAAAAACGAACATAACAAACCATAGTCTACAAAATTATTAACGATGCATTTCAAACTATTCATAACAAAAAAAACGAACATAAAAATATGAAAATGTATCACATATAAAAATACATTTTTCATTTTAATTAACAGAATTACGTTGTATTCGAAGAACAAATATTTCTTTAAAGAATATTTCGCTACCGCGCAACGCGCGGTCCACACACTAGTTATGATATATTTCAAAAGAACTTTATTCATTATGTAACAAGCACATAACATCCATACATACATAGATCTAAAACATGAATACATTATACACAAGTAAAATATCAACTCAGGTGAAGGATCAGGAAGAAGTTAAGTTAAAGTTAGAAGAATGAGAAATGGATCTAAATCTTTGATTATTTTTAATCTCAAGTATATCCATGAATCGTGTTTGATACGGGATTGATCTGATGCATCTTATCTCTCAGTGCATCTCATCATAACGTATATCCAACGATTGATAACTACTTCATACATTAACTCAGGGTTTCGCTAAAATCAAACCTAAAATATATAATTAGGCAAGTATGAATTGTTGTCTTTAGAAACATTTCCAGATTTTGAAAAATTAATGAGGTGGTGATTGAGACAACTTTATTTTCAATCCATCACCAAAACACTAAAATTAGGTTCATCTATGATTTAATCAGAGTTAAAACACTTAAATTTTGTATGTAAATTAAATGAAATCTCTATATTTAGAGGTCTACTATTCATCATGTGCCTTTTAGAGTTTTGTGTATCGTGCGTGGTATACAGCGGCTGACTCAAGAATTTTGGTTGAACGGATGTACCCTCAGGTGGAGCAAAAGACCGTAAAATCTCCTAATGTGTTTTTAACCGAATTCAATTGTGAAGCTTTTTTCAATTTTGTAGATTTCGAGGGAGCTTTTTCAAGTTTTTGTTGATGTGTATTGTATTTTCGAATATCTCGAATTACCCCTTAAGGTTTAACGAATGCACACTCCATATAAAAAAATCTATGCAAAAATAAATTGAGCAGATGCATAGGACCTACTCGGGGTTTTATAGCTCTACCTCTAGTGGCAAAGGCAGAACTACCTAGAAGAATAAAATGGCACGTACCACCGCTTCATGGTTCCGTCATAAAAGAAAAAAAAATTACGTTTCTTGTTTTTTTGGACGGCAAAGGAGATTTTATTGAGAAAAAACTAGCGAGGAGCTAGGGGATTACAAGAAAGAACGGCATCAACCGGGTTACAAGTCCAACTCTCCCATCGAAGAGAATTACCCCCCTTAGACCGACATTTAACCCAATTGAACGCTAAACACTGAATGTCGCTAAAAATCTCCTTCTCTGAAATGGTTTTACCTTTAAAGACCGTAATGTTTCTTTTCGTCCAAATTGTCCAGAAAAAAGCAGCGCCAATCACTTTTCGAACCTTAGTGTGCACCGGGTTACCTCTTGACGAGCAGATCTGCATCCAAAAGTCTTGAGTGCTGGAAGTTCCGGTCGGCCACCAGTCCACCCAAGCACGTAAGTAGGCGTTGGCCACCTTAGTCGTGGAACACAAAGCCATAAGGTGGTCTAAGTTCTCCATATTTGTTAAGCACATAGGACAATCGGTCGTTGATAGTGAAACTCCACGTGCAAGCAAATTATCTTTTGTTGCCAGACGATTGAGCAAGACCCGCCAAAGTAGAATATTAGCTTTACTAGGGATCCAACCAGTCCAATCAGTTTCCTCGTCCGCTGTTGGATAATGGATGGCATCGATCAGCTGTCGTAACGAGCGCACCGAGAAGAGCTTATTCGACTCCAAGACCCACTCCCATCTGTTTGCTGCCTCATTCCTTTGCATCAGACTGTTGAGGTTGATACCGAGCTCTCGGAGGTCCTTCTCGATCCCACAAATCGAATTCCAAATACCCCGCTCGCCTCTATTACTACCAGCCGTGAGCGATTGATCGCTGCACTTCGTCACAATGGCTCTCCATCTCGCATCTTGTTCCGTTCGTTCCTTCCATCTCCATTTTGCAAGCATCGCTAGATTGAGAGCACGTAGGCTCCCAATTCCCAAACCACCGCTCTTTTTGTCGCGTACAACCTTGTTCCATGCCACCCAATTAAATTTCCTCTCATCTTCCTTTCCTCCCCAAAAGAATCTGCTTCGTATGCTCTCTATGTATTGAGCACCTTCTTTGGTGCTTTATAGAGCGAGAACATGTAGGTGCCTAAGCTTCCTAGCACCACCTTGCATAAGCAAAGTCTTCCGCCGAAGGAGAGAGCTTCGGCCTTCCACCTCGAGAGCTTCGTTCTGAATTTATCGATTAAAGATTGCCAGTTGGCCACTAGCTTCATGTTACCGCCTACTGGAAGACCCAAATATCGAAAAGGTACGGATTCCTCCTTGCACCCGAGCCATCTTGCCATTCGACTAACATCATTGCTGGTAACCGAAACCCCCGAGAGGCGACTTTTTTCCATGTTTATTTTAAGACCGGAGGCGGCTTCAAAACACTTTAGTATCCGAATCAAATTTTTCGCGTTAATCAGAGACCAATCTCCAATAAATATCGCATCGTCTGCGAATTGGAATACAGACAACTCTTCATCCAAATTGTCGAGTTTGACGCCGTTAAATAGATTGGCCCGGTGGGCCTCTCTCATGACAACATTGAGTCCTTCTGCCGCCAAAATAAATAGAAAAGGAGCGAGGGGGTCTCCCTGCCTCACACCTTTGCCCAAATGAAACTCCTTTGAGGGAGAACCATTAATTAGGATTGAGGCTTTTGCCGTACAAATACAACCCATAACCCAATCTCTCCATTTTTCTCCAAATCCCATGTGAATAAGAATGTTGTCAAGGTAGTTCCAGTTTAGAGAGTCGAACGCTTTGGCAAAATCGACCTTGAGAATTAGGATTTTTTTTCTTTTCTTTTTCGCCCATTTAATTATCTCATTAACTATCAAGGGTCCATCAAGAACACTCCTTTCAATCTCTCCGCAAGAATTTTCGAGATCAATTTGGTGATACACCCAATGAGATTAATGGGACGATAATCTGCAAGGGAGAGCGGGTCACTTACTTTTGGAACGAGGGTAATGAACGATGAGTTGCTCCCTGGGTTTAGCCGATGGTTTGATTCGAAAAATTTTATCGCCTCAACGAAATCTTTGCCAACAATGTCCCGGTACTTCCGAACGAATTCAAAAGTAAACCCGTCCGGTCCTGGCGCCTTGTTGTTTCCACAGCTCCAAACCGCGTCCTTTACTTCTTTTTCCGTGAATGGAGCTTCCAGCGAGGCCCTTTGGGAATCAGTTATTTTTTTGAATAGAGAGCTGCTGATAGTGGGTCTGAATGGATGGCTTTCCGCGAATTTGTTTTCAAAAAGCTACGCGCCGCCTCTTTAATCCTATCTGCATCAGTCACCCAACTTCCGTTGACGTTTAGTCCGTGGATCCTAGACTTCTTCATCTTGTGGTTCACCAGACCGTGAAAGAAACGAGTGTTTTCATCCCCATCTAGCAACCACCTCGCTTTTGCTTTTTGTTTAAGATCGCTCGTCTTTGCAGAGACCAAGTCATCAAGTTTTGACAAGAGCTCCCCTCGTTCTTTTACCGTGTTGTTATCTAAAGTATTCGCTTCAGCCAAAACGTCGATAGCCGCGATTTTCTGTTTTAGAGAGGCAATTTCTTGGTCTGAATTCTTTTTGGAGTCCACATTCCATGATTTAATTAGAGCCTTCAAGTGTCTTAATTTTCTGGATAACCTTTCCACCTTTGAAAACACCTCAAATTCTGGCAACGGATCGTTCCATCTACCTCTTACCAAATCCTCGAAACCCGGTTTTGCGAGCCAGGAGTTAAAGAGCTTGAATGGGGTGGGACCGAAATCAACTCTCCAACAGTCTAGTAAAATAGGGCAATGATCAGAGTAGATACGCGGGAGCGCCAAGGAGTGTGTCGAGGGCCAAAGAGCAACGAAATCCACACTAGCAAGGAACCTGTCCAGTTTGCTTAACTTTGAACAATCAGCGTTCATCCAAGTAAACTTTCTGCCTCCGAGGCTAAATTCCGACAAACCGGCAGAGGAGATAAAGCTATTAAAGCAGCGGGCACCAAGAGGGTCAAAGGTAGAACCTTTCCTTTCATCTGCAGATCGGACTTCATTAAAGTCCCCACACACAATCCAAGCCGCCTCGGTATCCAAACGCATGACCCTCGAGATATTCTCCCAAAGCTCTTTTTTACGTCTCGCATTTTGAGGGGCGTAAACGTTTATCACTCCCAAAGCTCTTTTTTTACGTCTCGCATTTCTAAATGATGTCACCGTATTTTTTGAAACTGAAATATTAGCACAACATTTTAATGACATATAAGGTAAACGTCTATGTTTTTATATAAAAGCCTCATAATTTTATTATATAGTTTTCGTTTTCTTACAAATATATGTTGGTAGGAATCGAACATGAAATTATTAAGGTAGAAATAAAGAACCAACCAGCTGATTAATGTATACTAATTTTATGAAATTGTGTCAATCTTTAAAAATTCTATTTTCGATTAATTAAAGTTTTTTTTATAATCCATAGTTTTTTTTAAACGGCAACAATTTTATTAAAACCCACCAATTACACAAACAAGCTTCCTAGGTTGCAAGGGGGAACCTCGAACAATAGTTTACGAAACCATTACAAGAAAACTAAACCCATAACACAAACCACGAACCACTTGACCTAAATTCACAAACCACAAACCACGAACCACGAAACCGCAACGAAATCGCAACCACGAAGCACGAACCAACGAGCACCAACCGAACAAAAAAAAACACCTTGACCAACGAGACCGACGAGAACAAACGAAGTATATGTTTTAAAGCTTAACGTACAACTTGTTAAATTAAGTACAACTCACTCCCATCAATCTCTCCTTAACCCACTATCCTTTTTTTTAAATTTGTAATTGAACTTAATACCCTTATAATTAATTATTTAATTTACTTTTAATCTCTTATATTTTCATTATCATAGTAACACAAATAATCGTATATGAAGTAAATGAAATAAAAATTGTTTTATAAGTTATTATAGTTATATCATTTTAACTGTCTCGTCAATACTTTTAAAATGAGTCTAATATTGAATATATATTGAGTTAATTATAGTGTTATACATATCACTATAAGGAACAAGGTTGTGCGCGACAAAAAAGAGCGGTGGTTTGGGAATTGGGAGCCTACGTGCTCTCAATCTAGCGATGCTTGCAAAGTAGAGATGGAGGGAACGGACGGAACAAGATGCGAGATGGAGAGCCATTGTGACGAAGTGCAGCGAGCAATCGATCACGGCTGGTAGTAATAGAGGCGAGCGTGGTATTTGGAATTCGATTTATGGGATCGAGAAGGACCTCCGAGAGCTCGGTATCAACCTCAACAGTCTGATGTAAAGGAATGAGGCAGCAAACAGATGGGAGTGGGTCTTGGAGTCGAATAAGCTCTTCTCGGTGCGCTCGTTACGACATCTGATCGATGCCATCCATCTTCCAACAGCGGACGAGGAAACTGATTGGACTGGTTGGATCCCTAGTAAAGCTAATATTCTACTTTGGCGGGTCTTGCTCAATCGTCTGGCAACAAAAGATAATTTGCTTGCACGTGGAGTTTCACTATCAACGACCGATTGTCCTATGTGCTTAACGAATATTGAGAACTTAGACCACCTTATGGCTTTGTGTTCCACGACTAAGGTGGTCAACGCCTACTTACGTGCTTGGGTGGACTGGTGGCCGACCGGAACTTCCAGCACTCAAGACTTTTGGATGCAGATCTGCTCGTCAAGAGGTAACCCGGTGCACATTAAGGTTCGAAAATTGATTGGTGCTGCTTTTATCTGGACAATTTGGACGAAAAGAAACATCATGGTCTTTAAAGTTAAAACCATTTCAGAGAAGGAGATTTTTAGCGACATTCAATTTTTAGCGTTCAATTGGGTTAAATGTCGGTCTAAGGGGGGTAATTCTCTCCGATGGGAGAGTTGGACTTGTAACCCGGTTGATGCCGTTCTTTTTGTAATCCTCTAGCTCCTCGCTAGTTTTTTCTCAATAAAATCTCCTTTGCTGTAAAAAAAAACATATCCCAAATATACATAAAATAATTTCTTATATTTTCTTACATTCTCACTTTTTTGTTTTAAACTCATATTAAAAAAATGCATAGATTAACTGTAATACATTATAAAATATATTCTTTATAAATTATACCATTACAATTATCTTCTCGTTACATTGAAATTAATTTCATTATTCAATATTTTTTTAATTTAATAATATTGTAAAATATGAAGATTCTTCAATGATCTTTCTTTGAGGATCCACGAATCAAACGATATTTCTATTCCAATTTTTGCCTCTTCTGTTCCCTCTGAAGCAAACTTTTTTTTTTGCCGTACTCGTTAAGTTCCTATTAGTATCCATGATACAAGTCGGATCCTAGATGTACAAAATTAAGATAAGAAGGTGGATCTCTTCTTCATATAAAGATGAGATTCTCGCGGATACAAAAGATTCAATTAAAAAAATTAACTAAATTTGTCTAATGTAGAAGCAATCAAGGAAGCCGCATAAGTAAATATATAACCCATAGAAAAGTGGACTGATCCAACCAATCTTGCTTGTACAATAGAAAACGCCACCGATTTACCTCTCGGACTCAAAGACATGTTTATATTTTTTAAACTTGTAGGGTGTTATATGTTCAATTATTCTTCTGAATTATCGATTTTAGATTCAAAATGATGTGTGTTTGTGTCTAGCTTTTGGCATTGTTTGGTAGCTTATAAGCTTTTTGAGAAGTTGTTTAGAGAAAGTTTGTTTAAGTTTTTTATAATTTTTTTTCCAATTATAAAGATTGATATTAGTTATTATATCATAATATATCATTTTTAGTCATTTTACTTACATACATAAGCTAGTTTTTCTCAAACACATAATTTATTCATAACTTATTGGGTCTCTCAAGACTTCAGGATTCCATCATCACATGGTGCTATATTTTTATGGGCTATATGGGATATTGGAGAAACAAAATGTTTCAAGATTTACTCGAACTCCCGGATGGATTATCAACCCATTCAGCGATAGTTCCTGGTTAAGATAGAATGGAAAGGTTCATTTGTTGTATTTGCGAAAATTGGTGTACAGATCCCTTTAAATTGTTTTGTTTGGGTGACTTTTGTTTTTTTTTGGTCTAGCGTCTTGCTAGCTTTTCCATTTTACTAAGTTTTTTGGGTGTTACATGTGATGACTGCGAAGCTCTACCCTAATATTCCCTCTTTGCTTCAAAATAGATTTATTCATTAGTATAGTATATTATAAGTTACTACAACTTATCAACTAATACAACTTTCAACAATAGTTACCTTATCAATTACTTTCCCAAACTACATTATATAAAACAATGAGATTTGAAATTTAAAGTGATGAAATATAGAGAGATGTTTCAACTTGGTCAATGAACATTTATGAATTACGAGAGTGATTTGATCGTTATCCCTAAACTGACAAATTAGAGATTTATTGGTGAGAAATGGTGACATTTGGAACTGGTCAGCGACGTTCGTCTTTTTGCTTGCCGTATGAGCTTTTCTTTTCAAAAATTAATTTTTAATTTTAGTAATTTAAAATTAGTTTATTCAACTTTTAAGGCTTATCATGATCATTCCTTTTTATTTATCCCTTTATGTTAAAAGGAACAACTTATTAAAATGTGTTAAAAGTGTTATAATTAAATCACTTTTATCTTGATTTAAATATCTATATGATCTACCATAGTTGACAACAACTTTAAAAGTATATTATTATGTCTAAAATATTGTTCGTTAATCTAGCTATATATAAGTAAAGATTACAAGTTCTTATAATTAATGTATTTATAATTTTCTAATTGTATTGTGAATTTAATAAAACTAAAAAATAATCAATTAATAAACATGTTTAAACAAAGACCATCAATAAGACTAAAATAAATGTAAAACTATGAATCAAACATGTTTAAAATATTTTATTAATAGTAAAACTATGAATCAAACATATTATATGGAAAAAAGAAGAATTTTGTAAGCTTTAATTTGGACATATACAAATATATTTATTCGATTTTTGTTTACCGGATCTTTAAAATACCAAGCGTATTTTCAACAATTATTAATCTTTGGTTTTTTTTTCAAACCTAAAATTTGGATTCTAGCTTTTATGAGAAGTTTTATTAGATTTTAGTTTTGTTTTACACCAACAGCTTACATCATGTTGCATCATAGATGCACTTCTAGTTGAATTAAAAAAAATGGTTAAAATTCTTAAAACAACAAATTAAGTATTATGTACGGATTATTATCGCAAAATCGATTCAATTTCAAGTGAAAGAAGAATGTTTCATACATACAACTTCTTAAAACCTTATAACTTATATATGTAAAACATATTAATAACCAATAAATAAGCATTTTTAGTAATATTACAATCATTGGATTCCTACTAAATAATACACTATAATACATCATACTTCATTGAGTATAGTACCTAAACAATATACCATTAATAGACCACTTTTATTTTATTTTTGAATAATCTTCTATATCTATTAAATAATTTAGATAATATTTTAAAAACTTGTATGCTTCAATATATGACTGTTACCGTAAGACCACCTAACGTATGAAACTTCACAAAAAAACACTGTGAATGTACATAAAACTCGAATACGCATACCTAAAAATCACTTTCGATGCAAAAAAATATAAAAAACAAGCTAAAAAACGAAACCTTTACAGCTCAAGTTCTGTGAAGGTTACATATATATAATGTGAACCTTCACAAAAAAAACTGCTGTGAAGGTTTCATTTTTTAACCTTTTCTGAGATTTTTTTTTTCGATAGTATTTTTTTATTATGTTTTAACGATGAATGTTCATTTTTTTTACCTACACAAATGTTTTGATGTGAAGTTTCAAGTAAAATATGTTGGTCTCACCGTTCTCACCAAAAAGACTTGGTCTCACCAGAACTTAACCCATATTTACTATATAGTAAATATTTATGAAGCATTAAATGTAAATCATTAATAAATTAATGTGTTACGGTTTGTTAATTAAGGAGTTTAGCTAAAATATGTTTCAAGTTGGTGGTACAAGAGAAACTGTGGGTTAACTTGAGGAATATAAATTTGATTTCAAAATCCCAATCAAATCTAGTTAGAGCATTTTCAACAAATTTGTTAGAATAAAAAAGATAAATCTTTGTTTGTTAAAGCATTTAAAGAGTTTGGGTAAACCATTTGTTAAAATATAAAATTTTGAAAGATTTCTTTAACTATAATAAATCTTTTAAAATCTTTAAATAAGAAAAGAAAACAAATTTTCAATACTTTCTATTAATAATATAATTGATTGTTTAAGAGTTGATTAATTTTTGTTGTTGAAATATTAAAGATTTTAAATATGTTAATAATTAAAAGTTTTTTGGGCTCTTTTGACGGGGGTGATGGCCTTGCCAAAGCTCCTTGCTTTGAATAGTCCCTTTGCTCTTCAAAAGATAAATTATGATTAAAAAAAATAGATAAGCAGTTAGAGATCAAACAAAATGTTTTTAGAAAATTTTACTTTTAATTTTTTATTTTAGATAAAAGTTAATAAAGTTGTTGAAAATGTTCTTATCACAAAACAATTGCTTTTTCATAAATCTTTCTAACCAAACAAAATTTTAAATGTAATTCAATTTCAAATTCCTTTAAATTTAATTTAATTCTTAAAAAAATATTCTTTTGTTATCAGGTTATAAAGTATAATTTTATATATTTGATTATTTATGTATAAGAGGCAAGTTCATTTTACAAATCTTAGATATTCTAGGAATTTATAAAGCATCTTTTTCATAAGTAACGAGTACAATATTATATTACTTCATGACATTCATCATAAATACTCATAAAAAATCACTTTTTAAACGTTTAGGTCCCAAATAAACCTTTTTATTCAGGCAGTATTGGCCGGTAAACTGGCTTATAAAATAGTTGGTAATTAATAGATGATAAGCTAGTTTATAAATAAATTATGTATAACCAAAAATAGTTTATGAGTATGTAAAATGACAAAAAATGTATCTTGGAGAATAATAACTAATATTGATAAGAGTATAATTGGAAAAAAACTTTTAAAATGCTAGCTTATGGTATATTCAAATATATACTAGCTTGTAAGTTAGCTTAGATGATAAACTAGTTTTATTTTTACCAAACACAACCTTATATTATAAATATAAATTATGCATTTTGACTTAGATTCACGTGAGACCAAGCTGTTTCAGACCGCATGAAACCAAGACCTAATGTATAAAACTTCACAAAAAATACCGTGAAGGTAAATAAAACTCGAATACTTATTCTCAAAAACACTTTCAAGGTAAATTTTTTTTAAAAACAAGGTAAAAAACGAAACCTTCACAACTCAAATGTCGTGAAGGTTACAAATAAATAATGTGAACCTTCACAGCGGAAATGCTGTGAAGGTATAAAAAATCGAGCTTTGACATCAAAAAACACCGTGAACGTAATATTTACATTGTTTTTTGTATGAATTTTCAATTTTTTTAATCCTCACAGTGTTTCGATGTGAAGTTTCATGTAAAAAATGTTGGTCTCACTAGTCTAACGAAAACAACCCAACTCATGCATTTTACTATTTTACAAAGAAAATTATATTTTCTTGAACAGCTTCGCCTTAACGATAGAGGCACAAAATTTGAATACGGTTGATCTTATCTGGGCCCGAGTTCAAACCTACTCCTCTACTCCCCTAAGAAAATTATATTAATATTTATTTTAATAATAATTCAAAGGAAAAAGAAAGAGGGACAAAAAGGGAACTCAGATTGCATTTAAATCATCCTTCAGAAAACCTCATATCTCTCTCTCTCTCTCTCTCTCTCTAATCTGTAACAAACCCCGAATTTTCAAATCGGACGGTCAAAACACATTCATCTTTCAGATCCAACGACTCAGATTACACCACATCCATCTCTCTCACATACATCATCATACTCATTAATACATATATATTTCATATATCTATCTATATATGTATATACAAATATATACATACACGCACACAGAGACGAATGACGTCGTCAACATCCTGGTATAATGCTTTTCACTCTTCTTCAATAAGCCTTCTGTGTGTATATGTATATATCTATATCTATATGTATATCTCTGTGTGTGTATGTGATTATCTATTGTTGTTTATGTATTTGAAGGAATTGAAAAACTTCAATCTCATTTTTCTTTTCTGTTTTCATCTTGCTTAATTTGGATCTCGAAGATGTTGAAGATCGGATCAGAAGTTTTACGCACTTGAAACCCTAGCTTCTTGTGTATCTCTAACAAGGTATACATACATATATATATATATATGTATATGTATATTATATATCAATCGGTCGCTATTTTTATAAGAATATATGTGAATTGATTGAAAACGATCATTTTTCATGTCAATGATCGTGTTTATTTTCGTTGATTTATTGTTATTTTTTTGAAGGCGGTTGCGTTCATGATTTGGAGAAGGAAAGAGAATAAGAGTGTGATCTATTGAGGTTTTTGTGAGATATCGAAACGTAGGTATGGATTATGGAATAATAACTGTAATTTTAATTCTATATCTGATTCAGTTATTGAAATTTTTTCCAATTATATGTTTGATTCTTGTGATCTACTTTCCGTTTCGTTTTTTTCTATATAATTTTCGAAGAATTTTGGATCTGGAATTATATCATCGGTTAATTTTCAACCAGTTTCGTGTTCTTCAAGTTGATTCTATATGAAAAAATTTCAATTATTTTGATTATTTTGATGTTTGATTTGAGACAGCTTTCATTCCGTTTTCGAATTTCAATCTGGAGTTATATGCTGTTCATGTGTACGCATAATTCATCTAGAAATATATTTATTTTGTCATTTTCTGAATATCGCCATTAACAAATTCAACTGTGCCTAAATTTTGAATAATTTAATAATCCGTTCATTTGACTTAGAAAATTGTTGATTTCGATACACGAAAAAGGCTTTAATTGCCACCACCTGCTTCTCTATAATCGGTAAATGAACCTTCGCTGAATGCGAGATGTTATAATTATTCATTCACATCTTAAATTTCTGTGTACTAATTATAGTTTTACATCTCCATAATTGTCAACATTATAGTTTTCATCTTGTTTAATTATATCTTTTAGAAAGAAAAAAATCATTTGTTCAATTTTATTCATTTTTATGCATTTTAATTCATTTTAGTGTAATCTTATGTATACAAAATGTATGCAGTTTTGAAGGTGAAGGAGAAGATGTCCTCCTCCAATTCCCCCTGTGCAGCTTGCAAGTTTTTACGCCGAAAATGCACGCAAGAATGCGTATTCGCACCGTATTTCCCACCGGACCAGCCGCAAAAATTCGCCAACGTGCACAAAGTATTCGGGGCCAGCAATGTAGCGAAAATCCTCAACGAGCTAAACACGACCCAACGGGAGGACGCGGTGAACTCGTTGGCCTATGAGGCTGAGGCGCGGCTTCGCGATCCCGTCTACGGATGCGTCGGCCTGATCTCGATCCTCCAGCACCGGTTAAAACAGGTCCAGAGCGACCTACACAACGCAAAGATAGAATTGGCGAATTACATCGGCCCGTCTGCGATGATGCCGATTTTGAACCCGGGGTACCTCCCACAGATCCCGAACATGCCGTCGTCGTCCGTCCCGGTCTTACCGTACAGTATGCAGCCGATGATGGGCATGCCGGGGGCGGGTCCCGGAAGCTTTCGGGACCCGCAGCAGCATCATCCGCAGATACTCGAGGCCCAGCAACAGCAATTGGTGGCTGTTGCGAATTCTCGAGAACAACAGGATATGTTACGAAACTACGAACAACAACAACAACACCAACAACAGCAACAACAACCACCGCAACAGCAGCAATCATCGGCGGATTTGGTCAGGTTTAGTGGCGGGTTTGATGCTCCGGGTGGGTCCGGGCAGGTGGCGGGAGGTGGTGGGTTCTGCCCGATTACGAATCCGGGAGCCATGTCAGCATCTTTAGCTTTAGGTAGTTCTTATGTTAATAACAACAACATGTATCAGATCCAACAACAGCCATCACAGCAAGAAACAAATCATCATCATCTTCACCACCAGCTGCAACCCCATCATCAGATTTTGCTGCAGCAAGAAGGCCACCAGCAGCAGCCGGCGCCGCCGCAGAGAGCCGCCAGCGAGGAGGATAGGAGCGTAGCTCCGTCGTGTTGACTTTTTGGTCATACTTTCTTGCTCCTTTTCTGCAGCTATTAATCCTCAAAATATAAAGTTTTCATTCCAGGTGAATTCCCTTTTCCATCTCTCTCTTTTTGATATAATTGTTGAATTTAATGTTTTCTAATTATGTGATTATTGGTGGTATAAAAAGTGATTTAATTGGGGAGCTAAAAATGTATCATCAAGAGTCAAGACTAGTAGCCATCTCACTAGATTATTAACCTATTAATCTATAACATAGATTATGGTTCATACTTCATACAGTTATTTTATGCTTCTTTATTTGTTATTTAAATATATTAACATTCTTATAGTTACATTGGAATGGAAGTTTATTTGATATGCATGTTAAAACTTGGCTTCATTGATACATTTCTATCTATGGGTTTTTCTCTGGTTTATTATTTTCACCTATTTGTTTGATTTCTGTACAAGTAAGAATTAAGTACTCCTGAAAACAGTTCCTCTTTGTTTGTATTTCTCTACAAGTAAGATAACCAACATTTCATATCGTTATGCCCTTTATGTCACCTTAGCATCACATCCGTTTTTTTCCTTCCTATCCTCTAAACCCTAAAGTTGAGTACCACAAATATTTTATACCCTCATACCCTCTAATTTACTATTATTATTTTAATATACATGTAAAGAGAGAGAAAGAGGGAAATTGGGTCTTGGCTTTGTCGGGATTCCATACCCGCCCTTCCCTACCTGTTGCCCAATCCACAGTGAACCCGGGTTGTGGTATGCATGGCATAATAGGATAGAAGTTATATGGGTCTACTTCTTACCTCTAGACCTTAGTCTTGAGTACGTGCCTATTTGATAGTGGCTTAATGATATAGAAAGTAGATTATTTAGTAAGATTTTAGGCAAAAGTTATATGTTCTACTAAATTTTTCTGAACCTAAACAAGCTCCTTCAAAAAACTATCCTAAATAGAAAAACTTCTCAACCTATATTGTTCAGGTTAATCTATACAAACAACTTTTTCTATACACACCTTAATGAAAAATCAGCCAAACAACCCCTTAACTAGGTATCTATAGTTTGGTATTTCGAATCATGTATTTATGAAAAGGGGTGGGCTAGGTAAATCTACGTTCATATATATTGTTAAATGCAATTTTATCTATTAATTTTTATTCGCATGCCAACAAGTAAACACTCACTTTTTACATTTTTTAGTTAATGGTTTGAATTAATTCTAAAAAATAAATATGCATAAATATAAGAAACACCCTTATAAAAAAAGACCTTTTATGATTTGCAAAAATGATTGCATTTTCACATGTATTATTTTGAGTTATACACATATTTGGATATGGAAAAGGGGGTGGTAGGGGTAGTAAGAAAAGCCAAAATGAGTCTTTATTGCAAAAGAGGAGTCTACAGAAAGTGGTTTAAGACTGTAAGGAATTATTGTCATTTTCTCTCTGCCCAGATGCGTCACAATCACTAATCATAACTTGTACCCACCTTGAACCTTAAGTGTCTATTGCCTGCTACTTCTATTTCTGTTGATTTTTTGGGAGCTGAGAATTAAAAAGAAAAACCAGCATCTTTCCTTCTTTGTGATACTATTTATATACATTAAACGTGTATATAAAAAGGGTCATAATTTATACCTTCCCTTTATTTACGTACCATCTTATTTCTTACCTTCTTTGTCACTCATAACATAGCTTACAATCTAATGATTATCTTTAAGTTAATGAGTTTGTTAGCAACTTCTTTCTCATGGAGAGACTTAGTAGTACAGACCACACGGTGGTACGTGCCACCTTTTCATTCATTTATCGTAGTGTAAAAAGTTATAGGGTCGTGAAAAATGTTATCATATCAGTTTGTTGTGTGTCATCATATATATTTTGGAACTATAATTAAAACACAAGTTTCGCTAGGTAAAATAGGATTTATTTAGTTCCTGCTTTTCAAATGTGAGGTTTTGTATTTGAGTTTTGTAAGAGTTATTCTTCAAGTTTTTAGTTTTTAATATCAGATTTAACATGTTTAAAAAAAATGCAATAACAAGACTCGAACACGAGATCTCTTACATTTGAAAAGTATGAAACTAACCAGTTTATATTTGTTTTTTATAGTCAAATGGTGCTAATGCTTGAAAATATTTCTAGATCCGCCCTTGTTTATTATATCCCATTAAACTATGAACTAATCACTAAAAATTCCACCTTTCTTTCCTTAAATCTGTTATAATGTTTGAGGTCTGCTACTGCCATTTGAGTTTATGTACTTCTAGAGCTTGCAAAAACATAGGGTTGTGTTAGTTGCTTCTCATTTTGTTTGAGTTTATGTACTTCTAGAGCTAGCAAAAACATAGGGTTGTGTTAGTTGCTTGCTTCTCATTTTGTTTGAGTTTATGTACTTCTAGAGCAGGCAAAAACATATGGTTGTGTTAGTTGCTTCTCATTTTGTTAACTAATGGCAATCTCTAGGCTTAAAAGTTACAACTGATTTAGGTTGTGCTTGGCAAAAAATAAGCTAGCTTATAAACTACCTGGAAGCTAGTACATGTTTGGATAAATCATAAACTATCTTATAATAAGCCAACTTATTGAAACATTAATTAGATTAACGTTTCATGAAATTTTTATAGTTTTTTCAATTATACTCTTATTAATATTAATTCTTATACTCCAATAAACCATTTTTGGTCATTTTACATACTCATAATCTAATTTTTACCAAACAATATTTATTTATAAGCTAGTTTATCAGCTACCAACTCATTTATTAGTTTTCTAAAAACAGCCTTTACATTGGAGATTTATCCGATGAGTTCATAAAGCAACATGTTTTTACGAATTAGGTAGTAGTTTTTATCATGTTATGAAAAGTTTGCTATTATGGGACCCTCATAATTGATTATTATTGTGATTGAAAATGCTTTTAGCAATAGTAAATTATTAGAGTTGCATGCAACATGTCACAACTTGTATGGTCATCTTTATTTACAACTGGTCTATTAATATTTTATAATTGAATTATTTCTAAAAAATTGTCATTGATAAGTATTTTTTACTTGTTTTATAAGTTTCATTTATTACAGAAAACTAATTATATATATATATATATATATAAGTTGCAATTTGCATATAGATAGATATCAATGTGATGTATCCATATATCTGGCTTTTGCTTTACTTTTACATAAGGAATAATAAGAATATAGAGTTATCTTTATCTTATATATATGTAGGCATTGATTGTTAGGTGAGTAAATATCCCTTACAAGGGAAAAGGATATATCTTCAACTCTTTTTACGAAATCCATTTTTCTTTTTTCAGAAATATTCTATGTTAATATTATTAAACATGATCCAAATTAGCTTACATTTTTTTAATTTCTGTTTTTGCAGTTTATTCAATTCCACCGGCACACATGATCTTCAGTCCAAAGTCAATGCAGAGATTTCTTTTTAAAAAAACTCAAATTGTTTTTAGCCTTCTTTCTCTTTTGGGATTATGTTTTCTTTTTTCTTTTCTTTTCTTTGTTGCTATAAAATGTTTTGGAGAATATATGATTAGAGTACTCTCTTTGTTAATACACATTTCACGCTTGTTTTTTTAGACCTTAAATGGAAAGTTAGGTAGCGTTTGTTCGCAGAATGAAATTCGGTGGAATTGGAATTTCATTAAGGAATTTAGCTTTGAAGGAATTGGAATTGGAATTTGACCGCACATTTTGGTCGTGTTTGGTTGGATGGAATTGGAATTGGAATTATAATTGTAAAAAAGTAAGGTGAGCAAAAACCAAAATTGAACCGAAACCGAAAAAAAAAACAAAAACCGAAAAACAGAAAAACAGAAACCGAAAAAAAAAAACGAATCCAACATCGAAAACGTTTCGGTTTCGTTTTTCATCTCGATTGAAAAAACTTAACCAAGTCAAAAACCGAAATCAGTTCGATATCGGTTACGGTTTCCATCTCGACCAGAAAAAACTGAACCGGGCCGAAAAGCGAAATCGGTTCTATTTCGGTTTTCATTTTGGCCGAGAAAACCCAAGCCGAGCCGAAAACCGAAATCGGTTCGGTTTCATTTTTGGTTTCCATCTCGACCGGGAAAAGCCAAGCCGAGTCGAAAACCGAAATCGAACCAATTTCGGTATTGGTTTCCATCTCGGTCGGAAAAAACCGAACCGTACATACATGGTTTCCCCGAAGACTGAACCGCTTTAAATTATATTATTTCTATTTTATATATATATATATGTATATATATAATTTGATCATTTAATACATAAAAATCCGAGACCGAACCGAACCGTAAAAAGATTTGGAATGAGAGAACAATGGATGAAGATGAGAAAACCATAGATAAAGAAAACGAGAGGGAGGAGGGATGATTTGAATGAATTCTATGGGATATGGTTTGGAATGACAAATTCCTTGATTTAAGGAATTTGAAGGAATTCGAAAGATTCTTTAGTTTTCATTCTATGAACCAAACAACATGGAATTTGGTCAATGAAATTCGTTATTCCAATTCTTTCAAATTCCATCCAATTCTGCGAACCAAACGACCCCTTAGATTTGACACTAAAAGAAAAAAAGAACATATAAACAAGGATCGATTTATTTATGTTTTAATGGATGCGTCCGTTAAAGGAGACTCATTTTTAAGCCAATCGCACCATTAACACGGGACACCAGTCTCCATCTCAGACGAAACACGTCCCATCGGGGAGCATGGTCAGTGTAGATTAATTTTTCTGTATATAAATATTTTTTTAAATATCATGTTAAAGTATAAATGTTTTCTAATGTAGTTTTCTTTTGTGGTTTTTATTTCTTTTGCTTGGAAAAAGGGAAGCTATATATTCTAGATCTTAAGCATGTGATATATTTAACTTCAAATCTAGTGTTGAATTTTGAAAAGTCAATGTCTCAAATACTTATGTTTTATAACTACACATTCTTGATATGATATGGTTTTTATATCTATATCAAGAATCAATTTCATGAGTTTTACTCCTGTATAACATTTAACAAAATAATTTTGGTTCACAGAAATGTAGATTTGGTCAAACATCATATTTTATCCCGTGTGCACCCTTTTAAAAAATGTAAACATAAATAATATAAAACTATTTATATAATATCAAATAGAAAAACATGACGAAACCAGTATATGATATATTTTAAATTTTAACAATTCAATAATCATACTCTTATGACTATTGAATACAGTGGCTTTGTTTGCTTGTAAGTTGTTTATATCGTAGTCAACCAAATTGGTCTAGTACCTAATCTATTTTTTGGACCTCAAGAAAAGGATTTTATTAAAAACTAGCGAGCGGCTAGAGCAGTACAAAGAGAGACCGCATTTATTGGCTTACATCACCAATTATCCCAAGTAAGAAGGTTACCACCTATTGCCTTATAGATGATTCACTTGAACGTGGTGAATTGGATTTCCTTGCTCATCTCCTTTTATTTCTTCAACTTTTCTTTGAACACCTTGTTCCTATTAGTCCAAAGCACCCAGAAAAACGTTGCTGCGATCATTCTTCGAACTTCTCGGTCCACTCCGTTTCTTGAGCTCGAATCGATTGTTGATTCATTCGACGACCACCATTCCAACCATCGGTGTGCCGACACCAGCCTTGCCATTGAGCAGTCCTAGAAAATATGGCTTAAGTTTTCTGACTTCGCATTACAGAGCTTGCAGTCAGTGGATTGAAAATTTACACCTCGTGCGGAAAGGTTATCCATCGTTGCTAGCCGGTCATTAAAAACTCACCATAGACGAAAATTAGCGTTGCTGATTGCCCATTTTAACCAGATTGTCTCCGAGTCCGTTGGAGGAAGAGTTAAACAGCCAACAAACTTTCTCAACAAACGAACCGTAAAAGTCTTTGTTTGGGTCTAGAAGCAATTTCCATCCCCTGTCATCTTGCTGCAATAGAGTATTCAAATTTATTCCCATCTCACCAAGATCCTATTCTATGTTCCTAATACCATTCCATACTCGCCTTTTTCGCCTTTCAGTACCTAGTCTATTAGCACCTTGTGCATCTTGCTTTTGTTTTAACAAGGTGAATCCATGGTTACAACAATAACTAGCAACCCAGTCTTATCTTGATAGGGGATAAGATAAGGGCAAAGATCAACATGTTTTTCCGAAAGCTTCTCAAAGCATGCATTGTGAGGTATCGAGTATGGTTCACCTTGAATGCCATATGCTCTTTCGAGGGCTACATTCACCTTCGAAACATTTAAAGTTTACCTAAAGTCCTAAACCATTTGAAAGAAGTCATTTATTTAATAATGTATGGAACTAGTTGAATAAAAGATACCATAAACCATGGTTAGCTCCACACATGGAACTATGGAAGTGGTTTTAGGCTATCTTTGACAGCCATGATCTATCTTAACCAGCCAACTTAGTTTTTGAGTATATTGAAAAAGTTTTGATTGGATAAGAGCCATAAATCAACTTATAAGCTAACCTTCTAAAAATTTCACTTGAAATAGCATTTCAATAAGTAGCACATTTTTCTAATTAATTTATCAACGTATCTTTTTAGGCCATTTTACATTAGTGTCTACCTCAGCTTTTTATCAAACGTTTTCTTTAGGCAAAGAGTTGATTACCAGCAACCTCAACCGGTCCCACACAAAACCCGTCTCCAATGTGAGGGCGCATTTTGGCTCACTCGACAGCTAAGACTAGTCGGAGGTGGTGGTGGTGGTGATGGGTGGTGGATGGTGGGTGGGTGGGTTAAAAGATAGCTTATTACACAACCATGTTTTCACCCAAAGCTAGCTGAATAGATTGTTTGACATGAAGTAATCAAGTAACAAAACTGGTCGCATCGCCTAGCATGGCATAACAGGAATGCCCTATTTGTACTTTGTATGAGCTTTAAAATAGTGTTAACTAGTCAAATATAGTGTATAACATTATGCTTTAAATTAACTTAATTAAAACATATTGATCATCAGAAACTATAATTTAGATACAAAACATTGCCGATGAGAAAACAAAACAATGTAAAACAAGCCTTTCCAATTTTAGGTTCATACGAGAATACTCTTTTAACTGAAAATACCATACATGTGATAATGAATGTGTACAAGGCGACATCCATTATACGTAAAGCATGCACCTTTGATTCAGTATCACATGTGATTGACTATAGTAAATAGTAAAAGGGCGTTATTGCTTTTTCATAAAATGAAAAGCCAAGAAACACGTAGTTGAAGACGTTTCCATGCATATGTGCATACATGTACATGTTGTGCAAATGAATGGTTACCGGAGTGTTTCTTAGTGTTTCAATTTGGATGCTTTTTCGCTGAACCTGACCATATATGAAGAGATAGAAGAAAAAAAACATATATATATATATATATATATATATATATATGAGGGTGCAGTTTAACCGCAAAACCCAGAATTCGAAACCGCAAACTAGACCTAACTGCACGATTTTACCGTTTTCTTCAAGCTCCAAAACCGCAATTGGTCTGGTTCAACCAAAGTTTTCGCAATCCCAACGGTTATTTTCAACACCCCTTTTAGCAAAATACCAAACTAATAATTACAATTTCTCCTTCACTATAATAATTCAAATGCAGTAAAACCACAAACAACCATATGAACACACTTCACTCATAATGAATATACCAAAATTGCAACATATAGATAGGTAATTTTGCAACAGGATTAAGAAAACTGAAGCAAAAAACAACAGTTTTCTTTGTTAATAATCACTTTGTTTTTCGACATTGTCATTGTACTGTTAAATAAGATATTATATGTCAATTCGTAGCGTAACAAGGAAAGCGGTTAGAGATAATAAATTCAACCAAAATTTCCGAAGAATAATTCAAACAAGACCAAGCTACTCACCTTTCTGGTTTTATGAAATGAGCGGTTAAAAGTTTTGAAACCGTGAACCCGTTGAAGGTGTCGACGTCAAAAAGCTCTTTCAGCTTGTCGTCGCATAAGATTCTTCTTTTGTCGGATGGATCCTTCAAGAGCAACAACAAAATGACGTCAAAAACCCGACCGAAGTTAATACTAAGGTGGTGTCTGGTTTGCAGATTGTGGAGGAATATTGATGAAATTGAAATGTTGAAATTCATTGACCAAATTCCATTCCTTCATTTGGTTCGTTCTTTTTCATGGAAGGAATCTTTGAAGTACATCAGATTTCACAAATGAAGGAATTTTACATGACTTAGCAACTAGTATAAATTTTGATGGAATGGAATTCATTTTTTTTCATAATGCCAGATACACCCTTGATCCAATATAATATAACCCAACAACAAAAAGATTATTTTATTAAAATATTTAATAATTATTTTATTAAAGTATTTTTAGTTAAAAAAATGAAGTATTTAATGAATATTTTATTAAAGCATTTTGTGTATGAAAAAATTAAAATCCTCAAAAAGAGTATTTTGGTCATTTACTAAAATTTAATTCCAATTCCAAAGCTACATTATGTGAACCAAACAAACAAGTTCCAATTCCTATAATTGATTTCATTCCAATTATGTCAACCAAACAGGCGGTCAAACCAAACAACAATCCATTCCAATTCCTTTGACACATTGACACATTGACATTCCATTCCATCCAAAAACATTATAACGAACCAAACGCCACCTAAAGGTCCCGTTTGGATTGCAGGATTGGATTTAGATTTGGAATTGAATTCTATTTTCAACCCCACAAACATAAAAAAAATTAATCCGACACGGTTGTTCGTATTTCACGGGATTTTAGGATTAATATGTAATAGTGTTTTATAAAATATGCTAAAAACATTTTTTAGGTAGATGCAGAATGATAAAAAGGCTCTAATGTATGATTTGGTGCATAATGAAAAATGGTTGTTTGGTAAGTTTTCTGAATGGCCAGTCTGAACAAAAGAAGTCAACAGTGATAAAAGACGAACATACCTGAAGGTTATTTTGTTTAATATAGTTCCAGATCCTCTTCACAACATCAGAACGCGCCAATGCACTTTCTCCTGTTCCGAGAAATTTCACTAGAGCTTCCGAAAGCGGAATTGGAGCAAGAATACCGGAACCTGGACTAGAACCTGAACCACCGGCACCCTTTTGCCGCTTCTCCTTTCTTTTCGGTTCTTCTGAATCTGTAAGACAAGTAAGTGCGCCTAAAATTATAATTCATTTTTTTGTTTCTCGGGTTGGTGTGGATCGGGGCCTTGAAGGTTTATGAAGTTTTTGCTTCACCATCGATTGATTGGAAGAACATATAAAAACGTCACTATACTTTCATATTATTTTTTTAATTACATACTTGAACAAAAAGAGCTATCGATCATATACTTATACCGCCATAAGCATAGCAATTACATTATTTACCAATGAGACTCCATCAAATGTTTTTCCCTCTTTCTGTTTCCAAATTGTTCGTTAATTCGACGAAAATGATATGACTGTTGGGGTGTGTATGTAATTAACAGATCTCTTTGTTCATATATTTAATTGGAAAAAAAATATAGAAATTTGCATAGTAAACTTGGATTGTACACTATGCGCACCTTCTTCTCTTTCCTTCTTTTGCGGCTTTTCCTTTGGTGCTAAACTAACTGGAGCTGCAGGTAAAAACTTTCATCACGAATTCGGGAAAGGACGATGAGAAATATGCAAGTAAAATGGTCAACGAAAAAGGAATGGCAGAGCATAAAAAATAAACAACCGCCCCAAAATCAAAATAAACCATTGTGCAGGGTAAGTACAAAAACACAAAAAATGTATTTGACAATGCGAGTTTCTTTGTTGCATTTACCGTATATAAATATTATATACGTCAAAAGAAAAAAAAAACTAAGCACTTAGAGTGAACTAATTTATGAAGACACTGGACAAATAAACCTTAATGACCTAAGCTAACAATGTGCATTTTCAGATTTATAAGCAGAAAAAAAAACATATTTAATCAACAGTGGGATGTTAAAACAATTAGATAATCAACTTCCAACCATTCTTAACACTCGTTTTTTGTGCCAATTTGGCTTGGTGTAAAATGTAAAATGAATAAGAATTTAATAATTTCATTGCTATAACTCTAGAGTAAGAATATGAATGCATAGAGAGAGAGAGAGAGAGAGAGAGAGAGAGAGAGAAGGTAGTACCGCCATCAGAATTGAGCGGCCATATATGCTTTGTAAGAGCCTTATTCATTTGGAACATGTCTATACTATCTACACCAAAGAGTTCGCGTAACGGTTCATCACAAAGTATGTTCTTTTTATTGGCTGGATCTTGTAGATTGTGTTCTCGAATGTAGATCCAAAGTTGTTTAACAACCTAGGATGAAAATGTTTGAAAGTGAGGACATTGTGAACGTGAGATGTTAAAATAAACCTTTCATTGTGAATGTGAGGACCACTAAAATTGTGCCACGTGGCAATATTCACTCTGAATATCATGCATTATTTAGAGTGAATAAACGCGCCTAAGCTTTATTTACTCTGAATAATGCATGATATTCAGAGTGAATATTGTCACATGGAGCGATTTTGGTGGTCCTCACGTTCACAACCAAAATTGAGTTGACATTTGAACCTAACCCTATATATTTATATATATATATATATATATATATATATATATAGAGAGAGAGAGAGAGAGAGAGAAAGGTTCAAATGAGAAGTGATCTCAACCGTTGATACGGTTGAGATCATAGTTGACTAGTCAAAGAATGCGGCTTTGACCCGCAATCTTTGCCTAGTCAAAGTTCGGTTGGACGCGATTCACAGAGGGTGACCCGGTCAAAGCCGCCTTGAGTAGTGGAGATCACTTCTCTACTACGTATTTTTTAGCACTTCTCATTTGAACCGAATACTATATATATATATATATATATATATATATATATATAGAGAGAGAGAGAGAGAGAGAGAGAGGAAGGTTCATGCGAGAAGCATATCAATTTAAAAGGACGTGAGGAGCAATCTCAGCCACTCATCTTCGGTTACGGTGGACGTGATCACGGAGGATTGACGCGATTCATTGGAGGGTAGAGATTATTAAAGGGGGGGGGGGGACCGGTCAAAGCCGCCTTTATTGACCGGATGAGTGGCTGAGATTGCTTCTCACGTTCTCGTAAAAAGTTATGTTTCTCATTTGAACCTTTCTCTATATATATATCCAGAAATTTAAAGCTGACTGATAAAATAAAAGATAAAAAAAATATCTGCAGAATACTATTGCTACCTCTGTCCTGGCTAATTCAGGTACCCCGGTGAATTGTTGAAGTTGGGGAGAAAGACTGCATAACTTTGTAAATCCACCCCCTTTTTTCTTCACCTCTTTGTTCTCCTTTTTTGACCTGATTACACATAGAGGTTTTCATTTTTAACAGAACTCACATGCTCAATGCCATTTACTTGTAGTTAAAAGCATCTCATGTAGTTTAATCAAGCTTAATGAATGCATTAATCATGAAGTCGACCGTTTTTTACACAAGTTGTCTGCAAATTACTCTAGTATAGTGTGCATTGATAAATTCAGGATAACCTAAAGGGAAGAAAGTTAGAAAAAACGAAGTGCGTGAATTCAGTAAAGTGTGCACAGAGAAATTCAGTAAGTTGTATTAGTAATTATATCTAAGACCAAATATTATGCTTAATTATACTCTTCAAGACTGAATATTATTGTTGAAAGAAACAACAAGGCATTCGAGATATAGCATATTTGGGACACAATCTAACTCAGAAATTTGTTGATAATCTATTCAAGAGGGATTTAGCTAAACATAACAACAATGATAAAATGTTTAAGAGCAAAACACAAAATGTGAACTCTAAAAACCACCTTGGTGGCCCGAAAATAGGAAAACGCTCGCCTAAAAGTAAGCACGCCTTGATTTCTACCAATACAACTACTATTATTATTTATTACTGCCTATCTATACTGTCGAAGAAAATTACATTTTTTGCTGAACTACGACAGACAACAAAATGCTTATATCATATCAAAGATAAATACGATTGACTTCTAAAGCTTATGCACATACATAATTCGCTTAAATCATTTCAATCCTTTTCCTATCTTTGCTTGAAAAGGTGATGGAGCTTCAGTAAACATACACTATGCGCAATAAAAATCAATACTAATGTTGTTTCTAACAAAAAAAGCTTCGGCTTTTCAGGTCAAACCTATTAGATATAATTCACAAATCATGGACCTTTGTAGAAACTCAAACATCAATACCCAATTAGGCTTGTCCAAATGATGGGCATTCTCTTAGGATAACCTTGAGGTTCCAAATTCAAATCCTACACTCGGATATTTCCCGAAGAATTACAAAGAATGCATCAATGCGAAGAGCCGAATATAACAAAAGTTTGGCACCCATTGGAAGTGATTTCCATGCCCTTACAAAAACTTAAAACCAACATTTTCTTTTATTGTAATTTTTTTTCCATGAAACCGAAGTTATGGATTTGCCCTGCTTCTTTCAAATGGAGATAGTAGATCAACAACCATCAAGTTCAACAAAATTGCATTCGCACGACAAACAAAATACACCAAAAATGCAACCTCAATAGGTCAAATAAACAGAACTTTTTACATTAACCAAAAATGCTTCCTTGTTCCATACAAAAGATGTCCAAATCTTGTTAACACAGATAAGCATCCAATGCACATGCTAATTGATTAAATATATGTATATATGATTAGTTTACCAGCCTAAGATATAATTTGACCTTCTACCATTTCTTAAACTAAAACCTTCATTGATACAATGTCTACCTGATAACAAAGAACAATACTTTTCAACAATGCAAATTCATGATTACCACTTCAATTCACATCCATATCATTTGGGCAAAAACAATCCAACACTTATTATCCCCCATTTCTGAAAAAAAAAAAAAGCATCCACCTTTAATCCCTAATTAACAATCTGTACACAATAAATCCCCCAAAAATTTCTCCAAACTTCTCAAAAATCAACAAACCAAAAAAATGTTGCATTGTTATGTTTCTAGTGTCAAAATTAGCACAATTGTTATATTGTTTAATTCAATCCCCAAATACCAATCTTAGGGCAAACAAATTTAACAATCAGACTGAGAGTATACATCATCTATCATAAAACAGAGTATATAAATATAAAATCAACTCAATTAAGTATTCAAAATCGATAAAACCACAATCGAATTAAACGAATTAACAACTAACCCTCTTTTTCTGCTACCACTCTTCCCATTTTCTTCTTCTTCTTCTTCTTCAACTTCTTCTTCTTCTTCTTCGTTATCTTCTTCATTCTGTTGTTGAGCTTCGAGATATAGATCGATTTGCTCCCTAATAAACGCCTTTTTGTTCTTCAAATCGATTCCGAAATCCTGCTCTAGCTGCCGGCGTACGGTGGCTGTTGTGGTGGTGTTCAGATCGGAGGTGGTTAGGAACTCACGGAGCCGGCCGACGAGCTCCGAGTCCGACACCATTCTCCGTCGGCGGCGGCGGCGGCGGCGATGATTGAAGTTTTTTCGGTCGGCGGTGGGTTGTGGCCTGAAAATGAAAATGGATTTTCTTCGAGGGGTGTGAAATAGGTAAACTACGAAAAAGTTAGAATTTTTCAATTTGTACCCCTGTAGTTTTAACTTTTGTCAGTTTTTACCCTCGAAGTGTAACTTGATCTTGTGTGTTTGTTTACGAGGTGACGTTAAACTTGTAACATGGTTAGTTAAATAATATTGTCAAAATGAGTCATCTTTTGTGTGTGTTGAATCGTTAGATCCTCGAATACGAAATTGGATTCAGATACGTACGATTAATCTGTTCGAATCTAATTTTAACAAGTATAAACTAGTATATATTTTTCTAAGGCGGTGTTTGGCAAAAATAAGCTAGTTTATAAGCTAGTAGATGTTTGGTAAGATCATAAGTTAGCTTATAAGCTAACTTATTTGAAACGTTAGTTAATAGCGTTTCAAGAGTTTTTTGTAGTTTTTTAATTATACATTTATTTAATATTAATTATTAGACCTCAAAATACATTTTTTTAATCATTTTACATATTCATAAGCTAGTTTTTGTCAAACATAATTTATTAATAAGCTAGCTTATCAACTTCTAGATAATTTAGTAGCCAACAGCTAGCTCATGAGCTAGTTTGCCAAACACAACCTAAGTTTATTAAGGTCATCCGCTACCGTATCGGTAGGGAGGCGGTACCGGTTGCGGTACCGTCGGCAACACCGCCGCGCATGGCCGGTATGCGCACCGGTACGCGCCAACCCGGTGTGTGGACGCCGATGTGAAACGCCCCCTTTGTTTTTCGAGGTTTGGCAAAATACCCCCCCCCCCAACGGTCATATAGCCGTTGGGGGTTTTAAATATAGTTTTTTTTTCTTTTTAACCTTCTATATATATTTCTCATTCTCATTCTCCACATCTCCACATATTCATTCTCATTCTTCTTCTATACTCTTCTCCACACCAAAAAAATGTCGTCTTCTTCTTCTGATTCTGATAACGATGATATAGATCTCGCCATAAATCAGATTGTAATGAACAACGTTAGAGCGACGGAGTTGATTAAGGAATTGTACGATAACAACCTTCTCCAAGACGAGGTTGGAGAAACGTCGAAAATACCGAGAGGGCCGCGTAAAGATAGAGGTCGTGAAGAGGGACACAATAAACTTGTCGCCGACTACTTTGCCGAACACTCGGTGTACAACGACGTCGACTTTGACCGCCGGTTTCGTATGAGTCGACGACTATTCTTACGGATAGTTAACGATCTTGAAAGAGAGGTTGATTTTTTCAAGCAACAATGGGATGCAAGAGGCGTGAAAGGATTTTCTCCGCTTCAAAAGTGTGCGTCCGCTATCCGTCAATTGGCGTACGGGTCTGCTTCGGATGCTTTCGACGAGTATTTGAGGATGAGCGAAACGACGTCAAGGGATTGCCTTGAACATTTTTGCAAAGGTATTATTTACCTTTATATGCGCCAATATTTACGAAAGCCAACTGCTACCGATGTTCAGGCGATTTACGCACTGCATGAACAAACCCACGGTTTACCCGGCATGCTTGGTAGCATTGACTGTATGCATTGGTACTGGAAGAATTGTCCCATGGCATGGAGGGGTCAATTCCATAGAGGTGATCATACTGGACCGTCGGTAATTCTAGAAGCGGTCGCCTCGCAAGATCAATGGATCTGGCATGCATTTTTCGGGGTACCGGGTGCCACGAACGACATAATAAAACGCCCGATAGTTCTTTTGTAGTGAATAACACACACTACAATCACGGGTATTATCTTGCCGACGGGATATATCCCGAGTGGACGACCTTCGTGAAAGCATTTAGGTACCCAGTTGAAGAGCCACGAGTCCATTTCAAGACACGTCAAGAATCGGCTAGAAAAGACATCGAACGGACATTCGCCACGCTTAAAGATAAATGACACGTTGTAAAATACCCGGTGCGAGTATGGACACAACGAAAATTATCACTCATCATGCACACGTGTATAATTTTACACAACATGATTCGTGAAGACGAAGGCTTCTCACATTATTCTTTTGATCCGACGGAGGTTTTACCTGGAAAGATTGAAACAACTATCTCCGAAGAAGACCGAGCAAGAAACGTCAACCTAGTGAAAAACCGAGAGAGGCACGCCAACCTTCGCCACGATTTATCTATACACGTGTGGAACTCTTCGTCACACGGCAATAACTAATTGTATTGTATTTTTTTAGTTTTAATTTTAACGTAATTTTAATTTTAATGTAATTTTAATTTTAATGTTAGTTATTTAATATAATTATAAATTTTATTGTTTATTTAATTTAATTCTAATATTTATTTAAAAAAATAAAATGAAGGGTTTGAGATAAAAATAAAATAAAATGAAGGGTATGAAATGAAAATTAAAAAAATAAAGGGAAGGGTATGAGGGGTATGATAGTGGATGAAATGTATGGAGTTGGTAGGGTAGTGGGAAAGCTGATGTGGCAGCTGATGTGGCAACAGGTATGAGGGGTATGGCCTGCACCATAAAGGATGGCCTAAGAGAATTGTATTTGAATACTAGTTGCAAATTTTTATTATCTATATATTATGGTAAACCAATCTTTTTTTCTAAATACTAGTTGCAAATTATTTTATTATTAATGATTCTTATATTGTGATTAGTTTTATAGGACATGATTGTGTTTACAATTGTATCATATTGAGTTGACTAGAATTTACATATTTTGTGATATACAATATTTGATATTTTTTATTTATTTTAAGCTTTATTGATAATAATCGTTAATACATCTATGATAATTGCGTTAAATTTAAATTATTTCGAGATTTTTCTATTGAAATTAGAATTGCCATTGTTATAAGAATATTATATCATTTCAAACTCCAACAATCATCATCAAATCTTAATGGATTTTTTTTATCAAACGTCGAAATATTTTTTTGTTGAAAACTCCATTGATTTAGTTTGTAACGAGCTGAAACAATATTTACTCTTAGGCTTTCATTTTATCTTATACATTGTTTATTTATAATTTTTTAAATAGTTTTATTTTTGAATTCCTTTAAAAAGATGATACGATATATTTGGAGGGTTTTTTGGAGGGTTTTAAAAATTATTAATACTAGTGTTGTGCACCGCGCGTTGCACGGTGGCAAAAAAATTTTTACATTCTTTTTTTGAAGTTAAATGACATGATTCTTTACAAATAATATATTAAACTAATATGAATTGCCATTTCACTTTATATGAAATATCTCATCATTTTAGTTGTTCTTTTAGCTGTTGCACATTAATACATGTTAAATACATCTTCATCCTTTATTTTAAAATATTTAAATCAAATATAAAAGGAAACATCAATATCAATAGAAAAAAAAAAGATTTTTGGTGGTAAAAACATTAATACATTTTAAATACGAATATGATAGATTAATACATTTTAAATAAGTCTTCATGTTTTGTTCTACCAAAGTGAAACAATAAAAAAACATATAAACCAATCGAAACATAAGATAGAATCAAAGTTGTTAAATCGATTTTGATGAAACATTTCATAAATCAATAAGATAGAACATAGAACAAAACTGAAGGCTTATAAAAACCTAAAAAGAACATATCAAAAGTTGGTAATAGGTGAAGAAGCCTTGCAAAAAGAAATCCTTAGCTAAAACATATTAAAACCGAAGAAATCATGATTAAAAAACCCCTAAATTTCATAATAGAAATACAAAAGACCTGCAAGCTTTAAGGAGAAAAAATAAACCGAGGTTTTCTTCATGGAGATTTTAGTCACCAACAAATCAACATCTACATCCACCTACAACATAAAAATAGAAACCCAAATACAAAATCGTAAAACAAAGTTAGTTCTTACCTTCAATAGAAATTAAGGGCATCAAATGTTGTAATGTCAAAATTGAAAATAAAACCAAAAATCATGAACATAACCATATGTTTTGTGCAATGCATGTAAGAGATTAAAAACTAAAGCAAAAAAATGACCAATTTTTTTGTGAAATTGACAAAATTCCCAAAAGGAGTAAGGATACAAAAAAAATTCAAGTTAGAAGTACATGACTGAGATGATGTTGATATCTATTTACGAAGTTGAATTTGATGTGGAACAAAAAATTTCCTATCATCCAATTCTTGTTATGTAGAATAATAATTTATCATAAAAATTGCCTCTACCCAATGAATTAATGAATAATTAACTATGATGTAGATGAAAAAGCTTTTTGATTCTAATAATTTTTTAATCTTTTTGTGATATTAAATGTAATAAGTATTTTATTTATTAATGAGAGTTACTGATACATATTTAAATGTATATTTATTTTATTCAATGATATTAAATGTAATAACTATTTCATTTATAAAGAAAGGAAAATATTAAATATTATATTGGTTCTAATGTCCTTTACATTTATATATTGATTTTAATAAAAAACTTAAAATAACAATAACTTTTGTAGTCTTATATATTGGATCAAACTTTATATATTAATTCAAATTTTAGACATTTAACTTCATTTGAAAATAATACACATCAATATGTATATATTGTAGTAAAAGTGACTAAATACAAAACAAAACATAAGACATATAAAGAACATACCAAGAGTTGGGAACGGATGAAGAAGGTCTGCAAAAAAAATCCCTAAAACGTATAAGAACCATAAAAATCATGATTAAGAAACCCCTAAAATTTGAAAGAAGAGTACAAAAAATCCTTCAAGGTTTAAGGAGTGGAGAACAAACCGAGGTTCTCTTCATGGCAATTTAGTCATCGGCAAATTCAACGTTTACTTCCCCTTACATATAAAAATGAAAAACTCAAATACAAAATCAAAAGACAAAGTTAGTTCTTATATATCTTCAATAAAAATCAAAGGTAACCACAAACATGACCGAGTGCTATTATGCAATACATGTAAGACATTGAAAGCTAAACCAAGAACGTCACCAAATGCTTTATGAGATTGATAAAATTCCCAAAAGGACTAAGGATAAGAAAACACCTCAACGTAGATGAAGAATTTGATAGCAATGATGTTGAATATCGATTTATGAAGTTGAATTTGATATAAAACAAAATTTCTCACTACAATGATGTAGCTAGAATGGTGTCTATTTATCATGAAGATTATCTCTAATCAATTAATTAATGAAAATTAATGAATAAATTAATTATGATGAAGTTGAAGAGGCTATTTGGAGTTATCTTACATGCAAATATGTAAAATTATCAAAATGACCTTTTATATAATGAATTGTACATCCATATATGAGGGTAGAAAAGTCATTTACAATATTAAACAATTAAAAAAACCAAAAATTTGAGAAAAAAGATAAATGAGATCCTAGGCATTAGAAAGTGCCACCTCATACTCCTTGGTTCTTTCTTTAATATATATAAATGATTTTCTTCAATTTATTTATACTTATTTTGTTAGTTTAACGATCAATATAGTTAAACACTTTTACATTTAATTACTATTCATTTTTTATTTACACGTTATTAATATTTTATTATAAAAAGACTAAAAAAAATTATGTTGACATTTTGAAAATGCATAAATGATTATTTTTATTATTTATCCAGATTTTAGTATTTTTAAGTCTATATATCTTATTAACAGATTAAATATATATTTAATTAATTTTCAAATTAATATATTTATATATATCTTTATATATATAAAAGGAAGAACCACCAACAATGAGGTGACACCTCCTAATGTTTGCAATCCTTTTTATTATTTTTTCATTTTTTTACTTTCTTTAATGTTGAATATGTTAAAAACTTTTTCACCCCTATATGAAACAAATGTGATACATTATTAATCTAGGTTATTTTTGTAAATTTACATACATAAGTTTAACTTGCAACTTTTGATTTGCTTCTTCATTTACATTAATTATTTTTTAATAAAATTCAAATGATAGTTTCTTTTTTTCATGAATTGCAATTACGCACTATTTAAATGACTCTTACGATACTCTTATTTTATTTAATATTATTTAATTGGGGTTTCTATACAACTTTCTCGCCACCGCGCGAGCGCGATGCAACACACTAGTAATACTATAATAGTAATTGCAAATTTTTATTATCTATATATTATGGTAAGAGTTAAGTTCCGGTGAGACCAAACTTTTTTGGTGAGACCGGTGAGACCAACATATTTTACTCGAAACTTCACATCAAAACATTTGTGAAGGTAAAAAAAATTGAACATTCATCGTTAAAACATACTAAAAAACACTATTGGAAAAAAAAATTCAAAAAAAGGTTAAAAAACGAAACCTTCACAGCAGTTTTTTTTGTGAAGGTTTGCATTATATATATGTAACCTTCACAGAACTTGAGCTGTGAAGGTTACGTTTTTTAGCTTGTTTTCGATATTTTTTTGCATCGAAAGTGAATTTTAGGTCTGCGTATACTTGTTTTATGTACATTCACGGTGTTTTTTTGTGAAATTTCATACGTTAGGTATTGGTCTCACGCGGTCTCACGGTAACAGCTTGGTCTCACATGATCCTAAGACATTACGGTAAACCATTCTTTTTTGTCTAAATACTAGTTGCAAATTATTTTATTATTAATGATTCTTATATATATTGTGATTAGTTTTATGTTTTAATAGATCCAATCGTGTAGAAAACTGAATATGACAATTTTAGATATGTTTTTATTTCATAAATAATAAAATTAGGTTAGTTATTTCAATAAAATATTTTATTAAATCCATATCATTATCTTGAAAATGTTGTTGGATGAGTATAAAATATTTTATGTTTTAATAGATCCAATCGTGTAGAAAGCTGAATATGACAATTTTATATATGTTTTTATTTCATAAATAATAAAATTGAGTTAGTTATTTCGATAAAATATTTTATTAAATTCATATCATTATCTAAAAGATATAATGATAGAAATAGAAAATAAACTAGAGATAAAGATATAGATAAACATATTAAAGATAGATTAGAACCAGTTAAACTATCCATAATGGAGAGCCCGATGGCCATCAAGTGGCTTCGGCTCCTTAATATACAAAGAGCAACCACGATGACTCGTTAATTTGTTCCTAAAAGATACCATAACAAAACGGAAAATTGAGTAAACTTAAGGGGGATAAAGAAAGAATTGGAAATTTTTAATTTTATTAATGATTTTAGATATTAATATCATAATATATAAATATATTTATGTATAAACAAAAATAACGAATATAAATGAATAAATGTTCTAAATGGCGTAAGACATGACGATAAAGTCAAATCTCAAGCCTTACGAATTACGACAATACCACGACGTTTTTAAGGCATGCCCTAAAGCGGCATACACACACCCCAGTCTTGTATGCGTTGATGTTTTGGATATTATTGTAGGACAAATTAAATGCATATAAAGTAATAAAATTAAAAAAAGAAAATACAACCATTGATACTAAATATATTGAGCTTATAAAAAAAACGATTTCAAGAGTGCAAAATAAAGAATAAATCTCTTAAATCTCTAATAACTACTTTATTCAGTTTTGAAAGAATTTGTGTGCGACTCTAGGACCCACTATTTATCTACATAAAGTTTTAGTTTTTGAGTTCCCCTTTTATGTTTATTAAAGTTTTAGGTCCCGTCCATATAAACTCACACCATACAAAGTAACGTGTTGTATTGTGCCATTAACGCACCATATTGCTTTATGTTGCATGTAAAGCCTTAGAGTGGAGCCATAGGTGTTAAGGCAACATCAACCCTCAGCCTTGATCTCATATCGAGTTATTCACAACCATTTAATGATGAAACACTCAAGAACGTAGATGAATAACAAGACCCTTGTTCATGTTTATTCATTTAAAATAAAAACCTTTTTCAGAAAAAACATATTCTCGAGGGCTCTAGCAAGGAAAACTTGTGAGCCGTTTATAGCGAACTAGAAGACTTCTAATTCCTTAAATTTCTTATCTTATTTACTTTAGAACTCTAAGTTGTGAGGCGTTATTACTTTAAATATTTTGGGATGTACCGAGCTTTGACTCGAATTCTCTGGACCCTCTCCTTGAGGTTTTATGTATCCTTGTTTTGTTAGTTTTATTTTGTGGGGTTGTTACATTTTTGCCTCTCACAACCCTTTTTTCAAACACTTGAGAAACCACAAGTTGTCGATACATCAAGTCTTCTTCTCTAATGGTAAAGTCTTTTTCAAGCTTTCTTCAAACAACATTAAAGATGCTCTTATGGGAATTTAAGGTATGATTTACTTAACAAAATATTTGTCGTACTCACTTAATAAGTACATTTATACTAGTCTTTTTTCTTTGCGAACTTCGTATCATTTTTCTATATCCATTTTTACTCAAAAGAAGATTGTTTTATGATGCATTATATTTGAAAAGCATTTATAAAACAAAATTCTAACAATGCCTTGAACCACATTTCTATCGTGAGTGTTACTAACTTTTTTTAAACTTATTTATCTGTTTTGTTATTAGCCAATGGCGTATGATTTTTATGGCTGTCATGTTTTTGTGTCGTTGGCAACTAGGTGACCATCTATCTGATTGTTTGTTTCTTTACAAACATTAGTAGTGATCGCAAATATAAGATGATTCTGATGATTGTTTGTATCCCTCTTGTTGTTAGGATGAGACAAACCAAGTTTTGTAGAGCATATATGGATTCATATTTGAATGATTGTGACATAACAAAATTCATAAACTACCCCAACTCGTATAATATCCTACAAATTCATATTTTTTGGTGTTAAATCTTAACGTTTGTGGATTACAAGTTGAAATTAAATATGTCCTTCGATTCAATCAAGATCTGTACCCATCCGTGAACAATTATTTTTTGCACTACTATACAAACATATTTTTCATTTTCCAACTTTCGTTTGATTTATTTTTTGATATTTCAAAATGTATTGGTAAAAACATATATTTATTTCACATAACCACACACATATATGCAAGAAATTGGAAAAACAAGTAAGTTGTTATCTACAAGTAGTAAATCCTATGGATTATATGATTGCATTTGAACGATGTCATTCAAAATAGACATCTAATTCAATTATAAGTTATTTCTTTTGGAAAAATGTGAACAACCTTCGAATCGTTCCAACTCTATTTGAATCCTTCATTTTGTAGGGCATCATCATATTATTCAAGGTTCCCTCATTTCCACAATTATCCTTGTCGGTGTTGCTCATCTTCTACAGTATTGCAATCAATTTCTCTTGGTTCTTTGCTTTGCTACTTCATCCACTACAAAAATAGACCTTGACTATAGAACTAGGGTTTAGGGCAAACAAAAGAAACTAGTACAAGGAATAAAAGAGGCAACAAATTAATGGAAGGTTACTGAAGAAAGAGGAGGTAGGATGGATAATTGTTCAGATGTAGTATGGATTATACATGGATGATAGTCGGAGTTGGCAGCTTTGAATATCTCCTCGCCCACAAGCGGCCCAAAAGGGAAGCTTTTCAATTTACACCAAAAGGAATAACTACAAGTAAAACTTTTCATTCACCATAGATTTCTTACAAAAAGTTTAGTATATTTGTATGTTATATTTTTTAAGTTTTTATCTTGAATTTCATTATATCAAAACAATTCATTTTATTAACTCATTAATAGATAAATTGGTTGTTTTTCCATCAAATCCTGTATGTATTAAACTAAATTGTTAAATAATCTAAACGACATAAGTAATTATTACCTACCTCAGTTTAGGTTAAGATAAATTAATATATGTTATATTCGTTATGTAATTATAGTTAATATGATTCTTCTAATCAAATGTAAAGGAAAAAATTATAAAGTAATCCTTTTAAGTTCATATCTTAAATAAAATTTCATTTTTTTTCCAAAAGAATATTGTGTAATAAATATAAACAACAAGCAAATGGTAATTATATACACTTGGATTCGACATAGGTGCTTGTCATAATCTTCACAATATCATTGGTGTAATTCATAAACGACACAAAAAGCAATTAAATATGCATTTTCTATTTATAATAAAAACAATTATTTATTATTCTCTATTATTAAAAATAATAATTATTATAATACGTAATTTATTATTAAAATAAAAATAATTATTTGTTTGATTTCATAATAATTTATGTTTGAGTTATGTTCTAATCAATTATCATACGGATATTGAATTATGATTTTTTTTGTTATTGAAATCGATTACATTTTATTCACCATTTAAAAACATAAAATAAACTAATTATTAAACGTAATAAATATATAAATTAGAATATAAAACATAGAGTATAGGGTACTAATAAAATATATAAATTAAGCAGAAAATAGTAAAAATAAATTGAGAGATGAATTGTGAAAAAAAAAAGTTGTAACTTCGCTTTTCTTCCTTTCTCGCCTTTCTTCGATCAATAGTTTGCCATTCTTGCCTTCCACACCGATCGACTTCTTGCCTGCAACCTTTCGTCTCCTCTCTTCTTTTCTCTCTCTTCTCCATTAGTTGTTCGATTTCGTGGTCGCTAAGCGGGGATGATGACCATACCGACGCTCCTGCTTAGCATGCTCTCTTTTTGCTGTTAAAAAAAAAAGATAGAAATGTGACACCTAAAATATGATGATACCACCACCTCAAAATTGCATTTTCTATAGACACCTTTAGTAATTAGTTGATTGTTATCACATAATATTGAAATAACATTGACATAATATTGAAATATTATATCCTATTAAAATAACATTGAATTGGATTGCTATTACTTGATTCAACATGATTACTTCACACATACTTTTTTATTTAATTTATAAATTGAGTTAACTGAATTTAGACGTATATAATTGTTTCATTTCTATTTTACTTTCTAAAAAGAAGATATTGCTTATTACAAGTCGAGTTTAACATTATTCTACTAATTGTTTTTATTAAACGATATATAACTCATGTACATGTTTTGATACGAAGCTGACGAGGTATTCGGGATTCATATGGGGCACCCGAGTAATCATCGACAATCATGGATTGACCCGAAAGCCGACCCATGGTCCGGGTATCGCCACATGCTCATCCCATGAACAGTGGCGGACCCATGAATTTTTTTGAGCGGGTGCACCTTTAAATGTAGAAACTCTGATGGGTGTTATCGGAGGAAAAAACCGATGTGGTTTGACGTCAAGAAACGTTAATTATATCAATTTCAAGAGTAATACACTTTTATAAAATTGAATCGACCTTGACCGTTTGAGTAAACACAAAACTATGTCCTATACAGCTATACCCAACGTGTTTTTAGCTAGATGCACCAAAATTAACTATGTATCTTATTTTAATTTCTTATGAATCTAAAATATGTAGGAACAATCATCAAATCGATGGCTAAAATTAAATTAGAAAATACAATTTAACAAAAGTAACAATCATTAAATTAATGACAAAAAAAAGTTTATAATAAAAAAGATAATATACCAAATTAAAAAGGCATTTAATGTTATTTAAGAAGTTAGGGCTAAACCTAAGCATTTTGACATTGCACCTACAACGGCTTTTGTTTTAGTTTTAGAATTATTTAGGGGCACTTTGAAAATTAACCGGGTGCACCTTTAAGACGCCTATTTTTTTTCCTCTTTACGGGAACTAATTGAGTGGGTGCAGGAGACCCCTCTCTCGTAAGGGTAGGTCCGCTCCTGCCCATGAATCGAACCCGGGTAAACAAAATGTCATCCACTATACCTTCTAAAAATGTTGTCGACCACTAATTAAGCTACTAATGCTTTTATCATTATGCTACTAACGGTAATTTTACCGTTTTATACGATTCTCTTGAAAGTCTTGTTTTTCAACTAACATTATATTTTTAATAGATCTTCTCCACTTTAAATAGGCAATTCTTTTCTTATCCCTTTCATATTATTCTATGGTCAAATTGTTGATTTATTTATCATCAATTTGCATGTAAATAATAAAAAACAATACCTTTAAATTTACTATTTTATAATTCATATCTTATGAATTGAAACGTGAAGATTTTTTCAACACACGCATTCAATCATTTTAATTTAATAACATTTTCGTAATAAACTAATAATATCAAATAAATCAATTCAAAACCTAATTATTTAACAAATTAATTTAAATTATCATGTTTAATTAACATGTACAATTTTATATAATTTTTGTATACCAAATATACAAATACAAAGATGAAGAAAATGTCAATAAAAAAATATACCTTTTGCAATTATTTTTAGTCTATATTATATGGTGTCATCTTATAAAAAATTACTACATAAGCTCCCTAACTACATTATCACTCTTCATTAGTTATTTGAGAATATGATAGTAATAAAAAAAAGCACTATTAGATTATGAAGAGAAATGGTCTATTTCATTGCTTTTATAGAACAAACAAACATATATTTGATTTTGTTCAAATGGGATTAACTATTTTATTTTTTCTTTAATTTATCATCAAACTATTTGTAAAATGGTGATGTGAAAATGTCACTTAAAACAACTTATTGTTAAAGTGTTAAATACTTAACTTGTTAAAGTACTATTTGCGAAATATTAGCTATTTTAGTCAACTGACTATCAAAAGCGACTATAAAATGAATCGGAATTACATCTAGAGTGACTATTTTTCCAATTAATTTTATATATCCCAACCCTATATAACAATATTTACTAACAATTTTAAAATAACTGTTTAAGTATATAAACTAAAGGATTTATAAACTAGACACACTCGGGTTAAAGTATTCAATTTGTGATATGAAACGTTTACTATAAATAAAATATAAGTAATGAATGTAACAAACTTAATAAAATTATTAGATTATCTTATTTTCTTTTAAACCAAACAACCCTCATGATTATAATTTAATTTGATTCCATAAATTAATAGTTGATGCCTAATTAAACCACCATGATCTAATTCAAACCAAACCCAAATATAAATATACCAATTTATGATACTTATTTTTATAGGACAACATACATATCTTCATAATTCAAACAACTTGTTTTTAAATAATACTAAAGAAGACAAGTTGTATTTTATGAATAGAATATAAGAAATAATTTTATGATGTGGGCCATAATACATGGTCTTCGGCTAATATAACACACTAAGTTAAAAATATATTTGATTTCGATATTTTTAAGGTGAATTTTATCCCCATTTCCTTATTAAAGGGTGAAAATCGGTGGTGTGAGTGCATATGTGAGACTTAAAGGTGGACCTCAGTGTTATTATGTGAGTGAAGAGATAGGAATAGCAACCCCCCTTTTTTAAAGATGTATTTGGTATGTATATGATATCTAAGCGGTTTTGGACCGATGTAACTGAAATAAATGAATGAGATAATTAGTTTTAAACAAAAAGAAAATATTAGATAATTTACTGTATCTACTTTAGTGAGATAGGAAATAATTCACTTTTGTTATGTTCATGCTTTGTCATTTTTTCGGACTCACGTCATGAGAAACATGGGATAATAAATTTTCATACTACAAAAATTGTCCAAAATAACTATAGAAGGCCATTTAATTCACTTTATAGGCGCTTTTCTACTTAATTGACCAAAATGGACAAAGACTTGCAAAATGTTAACTTGGAAATGCTACTTACGTAACTTGCTAAATGTTACTTACTAAATACTGGCTATCAAGGTCAATCAAATGTGAAGATGGTTATAACATGAATTGGGGCGCGGCTTAGACTCCGGAATGACTAGTTAGAACAATTTTTTTTTCCGAAAAGCAAGAAGGAGAAGCAAGAAGGAGAGTTTCGGCTCGGCCATCACCCTCCCACAACAACCCCGAATTTATTAACTAAAAAGCACGAAAGGCTCAGAGCTTGAGACTTCCGGAGCTCGAAACACATTCCTATAGTATTTTTGTAAGCAAAATATGTTTTTCCTTCTTACAATGAAGAGATTTTTGTTTATGGTTTAGTATGAATCATACGAAATAACAAAACCCAAAAAAGTATCGATACAGTAAGTCTTAGATATAAGTCAATTAGTAAGTCGTTAACTTTAGTATTTGATGATTAGGAGTCCGACCTTATTCTAGATCGATCAATAATGATTTATCGAACTATTTGCATAGTTTTGAAATGTTTTTAACCAACAACGAAATTAACAGTCAGATTTATAAAAAAAATAAAACTAGACCGTTATTATTATTATTTTTTTAAATAAAAATAAATATAGTTATCCAGCCGATTTATAAAAAAATAAAACGACAAAAAGATTCATAAAAACCGATAGAATCATTCGTCGTCTTGTGACCAAACCCAACACCAAACGATGTCGTTTCATCCTCCTCCACCACCACCCTATCACCATCACTCCTCCCAACCTCACCACCCTCCAAAAAAATTTAAAAAAAAATTATTTCACAAAATAAAAAAAATTTATTTAAAAACCCAAAATTCAATCTAAATTCCAAAGCCACCCTCTCATCGCCGCCCTCACATTCTCTCTCTCTCTAAAAAAAAAGCCACCAACTTTCCACACTTTTTTCGTGCATGGTGATTTTCCGGCACGGCGGCGTACGGCGGTGCCGGAATCCGGTCGGTTAGTGTTCTTTTGGTGATTGGGTTGGTGGGTTTTGCCGGTAATGCAATTTTGTTTTGGCCGGAAAATTGAAAGTTGGTTGGCCGGAAAATGAACGTTGGTTGGCCGGGGGCGGCGGTTGCGGAGATGCCGATCATGCACGACAGCGATCGGTACGATTTTGTTCGGGATATCGGGTCGGGTAATTTTGGGGTGGCAAGGCTTATGAGGGATAAGGTGACCAAAGAGTTGGTTGCAGTTAAGTATATTGAGAGGGGTGAAAAGGTAATTTGGTTAATTTTGTTGAAGTTGTTTTTGATCATGGATTTTATGGTTAATTGTGATTTGGGATGATGGGATGAATGAATATTCACAAGCTTGTTTTCATGTGTGTTGGTTTAAATATGGAAAGTTTCATCATGTTTTTGGGTTGATTGTTTAGATTTTGGTTAAAGTTGTTTCTCTCTCTTTCCTTTTTTTTTGGGTGTTTCAAGAAATCTTGATTTTTGTTCTTGGATTCTTGAATCTTCATCAAAACCAAAGTTTTAGTTTTGTTTTATTTGAATAAGTTGAAGAAAGTTGGTTTTGGTTGATTTTAGATAATTTTTTTTACCTGTTGGTATCGGGTCAGCTTACATGTGACACTGATTGACTATAAGAAACAAATATAGTGATATTTTTCACGGAATCATCTTGGATTTTGGATACCCTTTTGAAGTTGTTTATTCTTTTGGGTTTTATGCTAAATATGGAAGGTATTAGTTAAATTAAAGGGTGTTTAAGCCAATTTGGTGATCATAATGTGAGATGAGATGGAAGTTGCTTTAGTTGGTCTACTTGTTATGTTTTTGGAAGTATTGATTTGATAAGATTACATGTTGCTAGTTCAAATAGAACCACTAAATATAATGAGAACGTAAGGAATGAATAACACGTGAATCATTGAAAAATCCCAAAGAAACCTATTTGAATTCACATTATAACTATTCATTTGAGTTTAAATGTGCATATTAAAATGGATTCTTTCGAAGTTCACATATGAATATCTTTTCACACCTTACCACGATATTTAACATTCTTATTGGAATTGATAATTCGTTGGCAATTATGTATGTTAACATTTGTTGTTTTTCAGATAGACGAGAATGTTCAAAGAGAAATCATCAATCATAGGCCTTTAAGACATCCTAATATAGTTCGGTTCAAAGAGGTTTGATCGTTTTCATTTTTTTCTTACAACCATTATGAGTTCAATTAGTTGGGATTTGAATGCTTATTTTGTTAATCTTTTGTTATATCGAAGGTCATATTGACCCCAACTCATTTGGCAATTGTGATGGAATACGTTTCTGGAGGGGAGCTTTTCGATAGAATTTGTAAAGTGGGGCGCTTCAACGAGGATGAGGTTATGATCTTTTCAAAGTCTACCATAATTTCCTTATAATGATAATTTAAGGTCGCTTAGACCTGGCAAACGTGTCGTGTCGTGTCGGGTTCGTGTCGGGTTCAAAGTTAAACGGGTTGAAAGTGCTTGACCCTAACCCGACCCGTTTATATAAACGGGTCAAACATCTCAACCCTAACCCAACCCGTTTAATAAACGGGTTGACCCGTTTAACCCGTCTAACCCGTTTACCATTTATAAAAAATTAAAAGCCAAAGATCAAAAATAAAAAAACAATTAGAGTTTACGAATCAAAACTTTATAATTCAAACCTATAAGTTCTAACCAAATCAATTAACATTAAAAATCCGAATAGAATGAAAAAATAAAATTAAAATCGGGAAACTCTTAGCGACCTATCGTTGATAGGTTGACTAACGTTAAACAATTTAGACTCTAGAGTTTTAAAACTTTGATTATTTTTTAGTTGTCAATTAATCTTGCCAAACTACCCAAAATGTAAATCTTAAATTAGTAAAATAGTAAATAGAAAACTTTATATATATACACACATAAACACGTATATGTATAAACGGGTTAGTCGGGTCATTTTCGAGTTGATATGTTTGACCCTAACCTTACCCGTTTAATTTTCGTGTCGTGTCGTGTCAACCCGTTTACTTAAACGGGTTGAAATCTGTTACCCAAACCCGTTTATTTCGTGTCGAGTTCGTGTCGGGTTAACGTGTCGTGTTAACTGGTCGCTACACGGGTTTATAAAGTTATTCACAAAAAATAGCCGCATTTGGAGATCGCTCGTCACAAAACAAACTAACTTTTTATGAACTAGTACAAAATAGCCGCCGGTTTAAAAAAAATCCCCATATTTTTTTTCCAGCAAAACCCAATTTTGTCGGTTTCTTTTACGTTTTGTCGGCCCATTAAACAATTTTGCCAACCCATTTTGCATAATGGGCCTACGAAAAATAGAAAGGACGACAAAAAGGGTGTTTGTGAAAAAACGGGGCTTTTGTGAAATTGTTTTGCAAAACTAGTGGCTATGTTTGTGAATATCCCAAAAATAAGAGATACAAACATGAAAACTTTAATAACTATGACCATTGCATTTAGAGATGAACAAAAATTCCCAAGCTAGGCCCAAAAAAGCTCAAGCTTGTGAGCCCAAAGCCCGGCCCGGGCTAGCCTCAAAGCCTAATATGAAAAAGTTGGGTTAAACCTAAAAGTCTGATTGGGCCCTTTTTCGACACGAAAGCCCGGGCTGGGCCCAAGTTTGAAAAAGTCCAGGCCTTATGCATCTCCAATTGCATTGTTCATGGGATATCTAAAAATGGAAAGCTTACGGGTATGAAGACTTTTTTTCCTTATTTTTGGTTCGTGCAGGCTCGTTTTTTCTTTCAACAACTGATATCGGGCGTGAGCTACTGTCATGCTATGGTATGTCGTATAAATTCTTTTTAGATGTTTCGTTTGAGAGCATCCATATAGAACTTTTTGAATAGCTTTTTCGCCACACAAGACAGTGAAAAAAATTTGAACACAAAACAAAAGCCACTTTTGCCCATAACACCACAAGCTCTCGACAAGCTTGATTTGCTTGGTCGTCAAACTTTGTGGGTCCCACTTTTTTTAGTAAAAAGCTCGAATAAAAAAGCTTTTATCATTGTGGATGCTTTGATTCCTATTGTTGTTGTTATTATTATTATTGCATGTATAAACACACTAACCATTTGTGGTTTCTCGGTTGGTTTTGCATCGTTGCAGCAAGTTTGCCATCGCGATTTGAAGTTGGAAAACACGTTGGTTGACGAAAGCCCCGCTCCTCGTTTAAAGATATGCGATTTTGGGTACTCAAAGGTAGCATTTCTCGACATGTTGATCATTTTTTGTTCATATCTTGTTCTACGTTTGTGGTTAGAAGTAGGGTTAGAATCCTACTTCTTTTTTCTCTTATGTCGTATATTTGCAGTCTTCTGTGCTGCATTCGCAGCCAAAATCAACGGTTGGGACGCCGGCATACATTGCTCCGGAAGTGTTAGCCCGACAAGAATATGATGGGAAGGTAAAAGTAGTTATAATCTAGCTTATTTTTTGAGCTTATTGAAAAGACCCCATTTCAAACGTTTCAATAAGCTTCATTTTTCGTTTTTGTTTTTTTCCCTTATATTTTATTTATTTATTATTTTCCAACATGTCATTTATTGATGTTTCACAAACCTATCAACAAATTGTTGTTTATCCTTTATACCAAATAACTAGATTATATATGCGCGCAATGCGACACAAAGTTTCTCAAATATGAAATTATAGTGGTGTAATTTATTAAAAAATAGTAATAAAAGTATTTTAGTTAAACTATTATTCTTTATTTTTAATGTGACAAGGGAGAAAAATGAAAACGTAATGAAAATGTGAAATATATTACTTCTTATATATTCTTTATATTTATCAACAAGATTAAATAAAAAATATTCAATATTGGGCCCATTTCGAAGGTATTGATGCGGCGATTATAGTGATATAAGTTATAAAAAAATGTAATTTTAATGCATTTTAGTTCATAATATATGCTTATTTATGTTCTATAATAATAAGGGTGTAAAATAAAAAATGAAAACTTAATGGATTAAAAATAAATAAATAACTAATTATATGTATATTAAATAAAAAAAATAGAATATTAAATTTAAAATAAATAACTAAAAAGTAGGAGATAAATAGGATGTTAATCAGATAATTTTAAATGAACCGAAAGTGTAAAATGTATCCAGATACTTGTTTAGGCGAGAAAATTCTTAAACGACTCACTAGACGACAACACGTGGCAGCCCAGTTACTCTTTTGTTATATATAGATTTGAATATCTTTAAGGAGTTCGAGTGATGGACCTTATCGATGTATCTTTTTCAGATTGCAGACGTGTGGTCGTGTGGGGTGACGTTATACGTTATGCTTGTTGGTGGCTATCCTTTCGAGGACCCAAACCAACCAAGAGACTTTCGAAAGACAATACATGTACAAGAAACATTTTAATTATTAGAGCTCCACATCAATTACACTTGTACCATCTCTCATATATGTGTGTATATATATGTGTATAGAGTTGGAATCATGTGGGATCAAACTTTTTTACGAGATCCATAAGACGGCGAGACCAAGCTTTTACACTTGAACCTTCGCAATGAAACCTTCACGGTGTTTTTGCCGTAAAGGTTTGGAATCTTTTACCTTCACAATGTTTTACTATAAAATTTTAAATGTAAAAAATTTGGTCTAGCAGGTCACATGAAACCTATATATATATAAATCTTTTGTTGCAACATTTCCCCTTCGGATCTACCAATCAAATGCTGACACATCAACATTTTCATCTAATATACATTTATGACTCTCTTTAATGAAGCGGTGATGTGTTAACACATGATTGGTGAACATGGAGTCTTGGGACACCGGATTATATTATGTTATGGGATTCCACATATTCTTCACATTAATAAACTCGTCACGTTATAAATTTATTAACAAATTTTTCCCTTTTGTTCGCTGTAGAGAATTCTCGAAGTCCAGTACTCGATTCCAGATAACATTCCGATATCACCCGAATGTCGCGACCTCCTTTCGAGAATCTTCGTCGGCGACCCTGCACAAAGGATCACGATGGCGGAGATAAAAACACACGAGTGGTTTCTGAAGAACCTCACCGCAGACCAAATTGAAGAAGAGAAGATGATCAAGAGCCTCTTCGAAGAACCCGATCAACCGATGCAGAGTGTGAATGCCATCATGCAAATAATATCCGAGGCCACCATTCCGCCTGTTGGCTATTACGATCTCGATCTCATGGACGATGATCTGGACCTCGACCTCGACCAGCTGGACGACTTTGACTCTGACTGTGAACAACCCGGAATAGACAGCAGTGGCGAGGTCGTATACGCCATATGATCACACATACACCGATATACGAATACATCGCCCTCAATTATATATTATATATATGTAATACGGTTTGTGGTTTTCGACTTTTCGTGATCGGCTACATTAATGCATTCACACTTCGAAGATCGATTTGCAGTTGTCATAACAATATGCACTGCTTCTGCTTGTGTTATATATAAAATTTATAATCCTTCTTTATATATCTACTAATTTCCTTCTCATATATGCAACATAGTTAGTTGAAAAGCGGTTACAACTTATTCTAACAGACTGAACAAGAGAATCTAAAGTTACATGTTGGTGACAGAATGCATTCCCAAACTACTCTGTAACATTCATACAATAATTTTACACCTCTTGTAACTTGATCATTTCCTTCCCTGAGGACACAATGCTGCAGAATGCAGATTGCTTAATTTTCATTAATCTCAATACGAATTACTAATTAACTTGTGGATGCTAAAGTGATTAAAATGGCTAATCAAACTAATTTTGATACTAAATTACGAATCACCACTTGCAATTAGCAGATGTAATGATAGAAGAAATTGTCAATTTGTGAGTTGTTTCAATGGTAAACTTGCACAAAATTCAAATTCAAATGAAACAGAGGCAATGCAATTAGACTAACGAAGGTTGAATTCAAAATTGAAATCTATTTCACCAATCAGCAGTACTACAACAACCAGCAATTACCAGAAACTACAACTAGAAAATAGCATCATAAGAGTGGATGCTTGCAATTAAGCTACGAATTATTCTGATTATTAGATGGTTGACTAGAGTTTGACTAACAGAAATCAACAAACAAGCAAGTAGCTAGTAGTAGGTCATACTTGGACATTAGAGGCCTTGGTGCTCCGACCTAACGCCACCACCACCGGTGGTGGTACCAATGCCGGCACCAACAGCACAGCTTCCACTGACTTGATCCACAACCTCACACGATCCGGATGCGGCCGTCAGGTTGATCATATCCTTCCGATCAAACGGTGGCGAAGCGTCTCCGGTACGGCTACGGATACCGGAGTCGTCGTACGAAACAGCAGAGGGATGAAGGTGAGGGAACGGCAAGTAGATGCTGTGAACCACGATCTTCAGGTTACGCATCACGTCAGGGACCTTAATCCGGACGTAATTGATCCTCATCGGAGTAAATCCGGCCGCGGTCGTCGTCACCATCAGCGACTGGCCGGTTTCGAGCGTCGGAAGTATCGTTCCGGTGGAGATCTTCTCGAGGTCGGAGATCGGGAGGAGCCTGTTAGGAATCACGTGGAACCTGACGTTGTTGACGTAGGAATGCGAACCGGAGAAGATCGAGACGTCGTCGAGCGCAAACACCGTCATGTTCTGGAGGTTCATGAGCTCCGCCGATTTCAGCTTCATCGCCAGAGCGAGGATGCTGAATCCGCTGTTGCGTAGCCTCAACATAGCGTCTCGTAGCATAAGCCTCATGATGTAGGTCGGATAGTGGACGGCGGACTGGTGAGCGAAGCTATGGCGGTTGTTATCCGTCTGGCTAGGGAACGACAGAGACGTCATTCGCTCGATGTTGCACGAGAACGGCGAGAGAGGCGCGACGTAGCCTTGAAGGCCGTGAACAACAACGAGTCCGTTGTTGAACAGATCCGGTCGCGTGATCTCCACGCCGCCGATGAAGATCTTCGTGTAGTTGTTCGTGTCGGTGGACGACGTCACCGTGATGCACCGGCCTGGATCCATCGTCTCGATCTTCGTTCCGAAAGCGAGCTTCCGGAGGTACTCGTACGAGAACAGGCCTGGAACGATGTGTTCGCGGAGGAGGCGAACGACGGAGCAGGAAGAACAGCTTCTGATCGACGCGTCGGTCGGAGCGAAGAGCGTCGTCGGACCGTTCCACGTAGTGAACGCGGAATCATCAGATAACGAAGGAACCGCCATGGATAGCTCCTGGAAGCCTAAATTCGCGAGGATCGGCTCGAAGATCGAGGTCGGAGCGAAGGAGTCGTGGACGTCGTGTGCTGTGGCGGTTGCACCGCCGGAGGTCGGTGAAGAGGCGAAATCGAGAGTAGTGGACGGACTCGCCGTGGCGGCGCCACCACCGCCGGTGGTGGCGGTTGCTCCGGGGAAGCAGAAGGTTGAGAGGAGGATCGCTACGATAACAAGCGTCAATTTGAGAGAAGGCGCCATTGGAGAGTGTGTGTGAAGGTGTGTAGGTGAAAATGCAAAATGGAAGGAATCTGAGGACGTTGTAACGAAATGCTGGTATTTATAGGTAGTTAGGGAGGGTGGAGAGTAGATCGTCTGCGATGCATGCACACCGTAGTTTCCATGGATCCATGCGAAATCGCAATTCTTTCGGGAGGATGAACTTTTTGTCCAGTGGTGTATTAGGAAAATTACGTAACTACCCTTGGATATTTGCTTGTATGATTTCGTAATAGATACATAGATGCATATTTCATTTTTAAAATTTTTAATAGAAATAAATATTAAGTTATCAATGATAGTCCGATTTTCTATTACATTTACAATTTAGTTTAACAGAATAGTTTAAATTAAATTGAAATGTTGTAGTCGATGTATTTATGAAATTTTAAGTAAAAGATCACAAATAAATATCCAATTTCAATACCTGTTCGTAACTGGATACTTTCCTTTTTTAGATTTAATTTTTTAAAAGGTGAACTCTTGTATTTTATTTTGAAAGCAACATTAGAATAAGAAAAAAGGTGAACATATACGAAAAACACGAGAGAACTATGAGGTGTGTAGTAAAGGAAAAAACAAGATGAATAAGAGCGTAAGCAACATACAGACAAATCATGGGCTAAATTACAATTCAACAAGGGAGAGTTGAGATGGATTCTCGATCCACAAGGCCTAAGAAAAGTTTCCTGTATTGGTTCGTCTTGACACCCGTTGGAAAATTCGAAATTGTATTTTTACAAATAACAATTTGGCAGAGTTCAATTTGTTTATGAAGATTGTAATAATTGTTATGGTGCCTTCATAGCAAGTACCAGCAAGCATAGATTGAAGGTTGCAAGACTTGATTCAACCAAGGAAAGAAGGATAAACCCTCTTGGAATCTCAGCGGTGTAGCAATCATAATGAGCATCAATGTTATACCAATTCCGAAACAAAATCAAAATCTTTCTAGCAAGCAAGCAATTCACCAAAAAAAATGATCTATAGCCTCCGGATCTTTATTACATCTTGGGCAAAGATTTGTATTCAAATCCATCCACCGATTATAAAGCACAACTCTTATTTATTGGGAGTCGATCATGGATAACACGTCGTATAAAGATGTAGATCTTTCTTGGTACAAGTTTGTTCCAACAAGTTTCTACATTGGGATCACCGTCTATGCGACATCCCTCCTTGATCAAAGTCTTCAGTTTTTCCACCGTGAACTTCCGTCGTCTAAGCTCCACCACCATGTATCCCCCTGCAACTTTATAGAGGGTTGGGAATTTAGTGACAAAAATGTTTAAGTTTTGCAAATCACTTGAGGCCGACCCTTGGGGCCATAACTAATATCATGAACCCGACACCTTCTAAATCGTTCACCTTAGAAAATAGAAAATCCATTCACTAGTTTTTTTATGACAAAAAAAGACTTGAATTCCACTTGTACAAATCCGACACCATATATATGATATTTCCCCAAACACTCCCTTAACCCCTAGATACGCTTCTCGAACCACAAGAATTAATATTGCAATTTAATCTATAATGTAACTACTAAAAGCAACAATATTAAAAACAAATCGAAAAGATTATAATACAAAAAAAATCATTGAATTCTTTAACTATTTTTTGAACCAAAAACCTATTATTTTCTTATTTTGAATAATTAGGCCATTGAATTATTTTTTAAATGAAAAAAACCAATAAAGTTTTTCTATTTAAATGATTAACTACTTCCACATTTTTTTCGTTAAAAATAACTTATCAAACATGTAAAAAGTTATTATTTATATTTAACTTAAACTAATATAGTTGTAGTTTTATTTTTAAAACCTTCTTAGTCTGTTGCTCCTAATTTTTTTATTTTTATTAGAAAACCAATTTTTTAAAGTTTGATAAGCTATTTCTTGAACACAAATATTTTAAGAACTTAATCATTCAAATAAGAAATTTTAATGGTTTTTTATTTCAAAAAATAGTTCAATAACTTTGACCATTTAGGCCGAGTGTACCACTTACTCGAGCCCTTGTTCGGGCCTTGGTGAGTGTTGCCCGAACGTGGTACGCCTCTCGCAAGTGTTGGGGGCGGTGTGTGCTCGAGCTCACAAGCTCGAGCTTAGGTTTCTCTCACTCTCTCTCTCTCTCTCACACACACACACACACTCTCTCTCTCTCTCTCTCTCTCTCTCCTATATATATATGTATATATATATATATATAGAAAGAGAGAGGAAAGTTGGACGAATCTCAACCACTCATCTGGTCAATAAAGACGGTTTTGACCGGGTCCCCCCCCCCCCCCCCCCCCCCCCCCCCGAATAATCTCCATCCTCCCATGAATCGAGTCAATCCTCCGTGATCGCGTCCACCGTAACCATAGATGTGTAGCAGAGATTCGTTCCCACGTTCACAACCAAAATTGAGTTCATATTTGAACCTGACCCTATATATGTAATTTAAAAATGAAAAAGGGTATGAATTGTGTTTTTTTGGTAGTAACTAAAATGGGTGTTTGTGAGTATATAGTAAAAAGCGGCCTCTTAAGACAAGATAGTTTGTTGAGTTTTTAAACCTTTCTTATAAAAATTAAAAGTCAAAAATGTAAATTATATTTTTCTTTGGTAACAAACAGAAAATAAATTAAACGTTTTTATATGATGAAAGGTTATTCAAAAAATAAAATCAAAAAATGAACCTGACGTGAATCGAACACGCAACCTTCTGATCTGGAGTCAGACGCGCTACCATTGCGCCACAGATCCGATAGTGTTCGTACTACTAAACTATTAATGATAAACAATAATTCAACAATTGGTCCATTTGCAACAAAAACCTCCTAATATTAAAAAAAACATTTATATTTAGTTATCGCTATGTGTTTTAAATGTTTTGGCATTTAATGAGATTCTCTATATAGGAAGTAGGACCGTTTACCCAGACACATATACATGAGCGCTTGTAAGTAAGATTCAACATTATCAAAGTGGGTAGCTTAGTTGGATAGGTAATATCCTTGGGAGTGTGGGTGAAAGTCACACTATCAGGGTTTGATTCCTGCAGGCGATACTTTCCTGAGATATCCAGACTCTGGATCCGGTTCTTCGGGGCTGGATTCAGGATCGGTTCGGGTTAGTCCATAGGGGCTTCTACAACCTTTCGATCGGGTTCAATCATAGCTAGGTTGGCCCGGGTCGCAGTGGATTAGTGGGATTGCCCGTAAGGAGGCCTGATACCGCTGGAATGTGTGTGTGTGTGTTAACTTGCCGTTTAAAAAAAAAAGTAAGATTCAACATTGGTTTATGTTGAGTAAAAATTTTCTCTATTTAAAAGTGTTAGAATACGTGGAACCCTTAGATTAATCTCCAAAAGAGTCTTTGAGGAGAGAAGGGGGTTCCAACATATATAATGAAGATTTGGTCCAAGTCTAGCCGATGTGGGACTCTAACACGCCCCCTCCAACAGAGGCTAGATAGAGAGCCTAAAAGGGTCAGGAGAGGACCAGGAGAGGGTCACGAGAGTGCCGGCATGTGAGTCCTTAGAGTGGTAGACCTTGGCTCTGATACCATGTTAGAATATGTGGAACCTTAGATTAATCTCCAAAAGAGCCCTTGAGGAGAGAAGGGGGTTCCAACATATATAGTGAAGATTTGGTCCAAGTTTAGCCGATGTGTGACTCTAACAAAAAGTCATCATATGCCAAAATTTATCTGATAAACATTTACGTTAATAACTTGAGTCCTTCTACATTAGTTTTTTGCTCAGCTTGTTTGAGGACGTGATTAATTTTTTTTGTTATAATGTATAAGTGAAAATGAAAATTCAAGTTTGAGTTCGATATAAGTTTCTGAAGGCATGCTAATGTGTAAGTCAAAATTCAAGTTTGAGTTCAATATACATTTTTGAAGGTGGGCTAATGTGTACATCAAATTTCTAGTTTGAGTTCAATATAAGTTTCTAAAGACGAGCTAATTTGTAAGTCAAAAATTCAAGTTTAAGTTCAATATAAGTTTCTAAAGGCATGTTTAAATAACTTGGTTTTCAACTGAACTGACTTCTTAACATTGCTAGGTATGCTTCATACTTTCAAAAGGGAAACATGTGTTTCAATGCGTAATGAAGGCCTATATATCCAAAATATATGGTCTCTTGACGCCGCCAGTCACTTTCCCTAACTATCTCTCATTTTACTAGATTGCCTTGGATCCAAACCATGGTGTATGTCTTGAAATCAAATCAAAGAAGAAGAAGAATGGAAGCGAGAGAAATTTTGTGTATTCATTATTGAAACAACTATTACAGCAACTCTAAATATATACAGAGTAAAGATCGGTGAGAATATTCTAGACCTTGCTGACGTGGACAACTAACAGAAAACAAACAGAAAGATAACCGAAAAACTAACTTACTCTAACACCCCCCTTCAAGTTGGGGTTGTTATGCGCAACAAAGTTGAATGTTCAGGACCACTTAGAGGTTTAGTAAAAATATCCGCCAATTGAGACGATGTAGGAGTGAAATCAATAGCAACTACACCAGCTTGTAGTTGTTCGCGCACATAATAACAATCCAGCTCAATATGTTTTGTCCGTTCATGGAAAACAAGATTCTTTGTAATATGTATGCTGGCCATGTTATCACACTTCAAAGCAATAGGAGTAATATTTTGTACTCCTAAATCCGCTAAAAGTCTACTTAACCAGGTTAATTCACTTGTTATTCTCCTCATCGATCGAAACTCGGCTTCAGCGGATGACAAAGAAACAATCACCTGTTTCTTGGATTTCCAAGACACTGGACTTCCTCCCAACATAACAAAATACCCACTAACAGATCTTCGAGAATAAGGACAAGATGCCCAATCTGAATCACAATAAGCTGTCAAATTCAAATCTGTTTTATTGTTGAACAACAACCCATAAGAACAATGAACCCGAAGATACTTCAACACATGAATTGCCGCATCCCAATGTGCTTTGGAAGGATTTTGGTTGAATTGACTCAGAAATTGAACACTGTAAGCTATGTCTGGACGAGTATGAACCAGAAAATTAAGTTTACCAACAAGTTTTCGATATGTACTGGGATCGGCTAAAAGATCTGGCATATCAGGCATGAGTCTGAGATTTGAAGGTAAGGGAGAAGTAACATGTCCAGCAAAGAAAATCTCATATTCATCCAACAAATCTGTGAGATATTTCTTTTGAGTCAAAAACATCCCTTGCGAACCTTGGAGGAATTCTAATCCAAGAAAATAATTGAGAAATCCCAAATCTTTATATTGAAAGTATCATGTAAATACTGCTTCAAATCAACAATTTCAGAAGAAGAATCTCCCGTGACAATAACATCGTCCACATAAACAGCCACAATGAGGAAGGAATGAGTTGTCTTTCGTAAGAACAATGAATAATCATTCTAAGAATGTTCAAAACCTTTTGCACGTAAAGCATCAGACAACTTTGAGTACCATTGGCGAGAAGCCTGTTTTAATCCATATAGCGACTTTGTGAGCTTACAAACATAATTGGGATCTGAACAGATCATACCTTTCAGCCGCTTCATATACACTTCCTCATGTAGGTCTCCATGTAGGAAAGCGTTATTGATATCTAATTGATGAATATCCCATTGCTTCTTTACTGCAATTGCTACAATACAACGTATAGCGGTGAATTTAACAACGGGAGAAAAAGTCTCATGATAATCCTCATTTTCGCGCTGAGTAAAGCCCTGTGCAACAAGTCGTGCCTTGTACCTTTCAATCGTACCATCCTTGTTGAACTTGGTTTTGTAAACCACTTACACCCAATAGCACGTTTTCCATCAGGTAGTGGTACTAAATCCCAAGTGTGATTAGCTTCTAACGCAGCAAATTCTTTAGCCATAGCCTCTTTCCAACAAGGACTTTTTACTGCTTGTTCATAGGTTTTAGGCTCGACAACAGAAACAATATTTGCAATAAAACTTTGACTCTCACTATTTAAAGCTGTGAAACATAAATTCTGGGATGAAATACACATATTAGTCATGGTATGTGGACAAGTATCAGAATCATCAACTGATATATCAGAAACAACTTGATGACAAACAAAATCATCAAACCGAGCAGGTGGTTTGTGAACTCTTGTTGACTTTCGAAGAATGGGAGTAGAAGGATTTTGATCAGCAGAAATTGATGATGATGGAAATGATGTTTGTGCATTTTCCATAGGAACAGTATTATCATCACTATGTGATGAAGAAGAACTTTCCAAAGAAGATGGAATTTCTGATGAATGAGAGGGCACGTGAACAAATTCAGAAGGATCATTGACAGGAATAGGAAGGGGGATATCAGAAGAAGACATGGAATTCAGAAAAGGAAATTCTGATTCACAAAATTTAACATCTCGTGAATAAGATATTTTCTTTGTCACTAAATCCATGACTTTATATGCTTTTCTGCCAAAAGGATAGCCCAAGAAAATATGTGGAGTGGCTCTTGGTTGAAATTTATGACGACCAATAGATAGAGTAGAGACAAAACATTAACATCCAAATGTTCGTATATGATGAAACTCAGGTTTACATTTGAATAGGACTTCAAATGGTGTCAAATGATTTAGAACTTTGGTTGGCATTCTATTAATGAGATAAGCAGCGGTCAAAATACTATCCCCCCAGAATTTCAAAGGTAATCCAGACTGAATGATCAAAGAACGAGCAACTTCCAACAAATGTTTATGTTTTCTTTCAACTAAACCATTTTGTTGGGGAGTATACGGACAAGACAACTGATGTATTATGCCCTTAGAAGTAAAGAAATCTTTTCCTTCTTTACTATTACCCAATTCCGTTCCATTATCGAAACGAATAATGATTTTGATCATTTTATGAAATCGAGTTTGAACAAATTGAACAAAAGATTGAATAACAGAAAACGCTAAGCCTTTATGACTTAGCAAATGAATCCAAGTGGTTCTACTATGATCATCAACTATAGTGAGAAAATACTTGTGTCCTTCATATGTAGGAGTATGAAATGGACCCCAAACATCAATATGCACGAGATCAAAAATTTCTGCTGATCTAGTATGACTCTCAAGAAAAGGTAAACGATGCTGTTTTGCTTTATGACAAACAACACATGAATGCAACAGATCTTTATTACATTCAAAAGAAACAATATTCAATTTCTTGAGTTTATTGATTGGAATATGACCAAATCTCAAATGCCACAAGGAAGTATTGTGAGTTACAGACGAAACAAAATTGGAAAATGACACACTATTCTTGAAATCCTCGGGATTCAGAAAGTACAAACTTCTTTTGTTTTTACCAAGAACCAAGAGCTTCTTAGTTAGAAGGTCCTGCATGTAACAAAGTGTGTCAGTAAAAAGAATTGGAGTTCGATTTTGAGCAGTGAATTTTGAGACAGATAAAAGGTTGCAATGAAAAGTAGGAACAAACAGGACTTGAGAAAGACACAGATTATGCGGCAAAGTGACAATACCAACATATTCAACAAACAAAGTATTACCATCTGGTAAAGAAATTTTATGAGATTTGGACAACTTAGTGAGAGAAGTAAACATGGAATATTGACTACACATGTGATTAGAAGCCCCAGAATCTATTATCCATAAGCTAGAAATAGAGAAAGGAAAAGTAATATTACCAGCGCAAGCGGCAAAAGCATTAGCAGAAATTGAAGGAGAATTATTAATCCCTTCAGTTTGTCCGGATGTGGAAGTCGAATCAATAATTTTGCATTGATTCAAAAGATTCATGATACGATCATAGTCTCTGCTTGTGATTCCAGTACTTCCTTCTTCAATAACAGCATGAACACTGGATCGTCTTGGATTATTGAACTTGAAATTCTCTGGAAAGCCAATAAGTCTGTAGCATTCTGTCTTAGTATGGCCCTTCTTTTTACAGTAACTACAGACCAAATTCTTCCTTATTTCACTGTTTGCAACAGTTTTGTTATTGGTTGAGAAATTCTTGACATGCATAGCTGCACCATCCATGTTCAGTTTGATAGGAGCAGTCACCTCACGTTGTTGTTCTTCTTGAATAAGAATGGCATAAGCTTCTGCAAGAATAGGAGTTGGCTTCTTATGTAGAATACTTCCTCTTGTTAAAGCATAACTGTCATTTAACCCAAACAAAAATTGTACAAGCTGTTGTCTATCCATACGTTTCATCCAGGCTTCTCCTGCTGCACAGCTACAATCAGGCATCTCATCTACAGACACAAATTCATCCCATGTCCGCTTGAATTTTGTGTAATAGGTTGTTACAGAATCGCTTCCCTGTGACATCAGATTCAATTCTTTCTGCAATTGAAAAACCACCACCAGATTTGATTGTTCATACATGTGATGCAATTCGGTCCAAATTGCCTTAGCCGAAGTGTAATAGATCAAACTTTATGCGATTTCTGAACTCACTGCATTCAATATCCATGTAATTACGATTGAATTACATCGCTCCCAAGCCTCATAAGAAGGATCATCTTCAGACGGCTTCTTAGTCTTACCAGTAACAAAACCTAATTTGTTTTTCACTGATAACGCTAAAGTCATCGCACGTTTCCAGGCTCCAAATTTCTTTCCATTGAAGACCTGTGAAACAATTACAGCTCCTGGATTGTCTGTGTGACTCAGAAATAGCAGATTCGAATACGAATATGCATTAATACTCGCATTATTGATTTCAGAGGAAATAAGATTCTCGTTTTTAGATCTATTTGCCATGATCGAAACTCAAAATCAAGATGAAAATAGGAATCGAGAGGAGATGAAGATGAATTAGATCTGAGATTAGAACGAAAAAGGAAAACAAATCAATTCAGATCTCAAATTAGATCTGATTTGAGATTAAATCGAGAATTGGATCTGAAAGAAGAATTTCGAAAAAAGAAATCAAATAAAAAAAATCGAAAGAGGAATACGATCGGAAAATTCAAGAACAATTTGAATTCAAAGTTTGAACAAGAAAGGGAACAAGAAAGCTAACCGGAATTAGGTTACCGGTGAAATTTTCTGGCAACCTAAAAATTGTGCAGGCAGCAAGAACACAAACCGCTCTGACACCATCTTGAAATCAAATCAAAGAAGAAGAAGAATGGAACCGAGAGAAATTTTGTGTATTCATTATTGAAACAACTATTACAGCAACTCTAAATATATACAGAGTAAAGATCGGTGAGAATATTCTAGACCTTGCTGACGTGGACAACTAACAGAAAACAAACAGAAAGATAACCAAAAAACTAATTTACTCTAACAGTATGCCATTTGTGGACGATATTTCATTGGTGGCGAAGACAAAACAGGTGTGGATGTTGAGTTGTTACATAAGGACTGAGGCTACACCTTGTCGCTAAACTATGTCATGCCACACCCTTACACTATTTAAAACATTAGGAATGTTTGAAGGACACATATGTCGGATATGTAAAGAGATCAAGAGCATAAAGGTTGAGATGAGTAAGTGGTTGAATATGACGACTTTGGAGTGGTAGGACAAATCACATGTCAATGTTATTCACATAAAACCAGTGTGATTTTTTAATACATTTTTGAGATAACTTAATATTCCAATATTTTAGCAATTATTTTACAGAAGTCAATGTTATTCACATAAACCCATTGTGATTTTTGCTTAAGCTTGAACTAGTCAATCCAATTTTGGATGTTAATATATAATATTGTTTTTGACATCTTGTGCAAGGTGGTCATATTCGTATTCATAGGGTAATATACTTCTTTGATTTGATTCATTTATCAAATTCAAACTCAAACTCAAACTCAAAACTATAAAGTATATAGCTTATTTGGCTGACTGTATATGACATTAGAATCTCGAATTATCTAAAAAATACATAATATGAACCGCATACTTGATACATATAATTGATATAGATAAGGATCGAGAACATACAAATATTGCAATAAATGTAAGGGTAGGTATGCCAAGATGCAAGCTACAAATGATTTTTATGGCCCCGAAACAAATGGAAATTCAAGTCATAACAAATGTGGATAAACAATGATATAGATATTGGACACTAGTGCTACAAAGAAGAGAGCAAGGTTGTCAAACTCGCGATCAAGCTCGTAGGCTCGAACGAGTTTACGATCCTAGCCTACAAAAACTAGCCGGCTCGCTTATAAGATCGCATCGTAAGATCGTAAGCTCAGCTCGGATCGTAAGATCGTGCAGACTATGTTATTTTAAAATTTTGGAGCTATTTTGAGTTTTTGACTTTGTTATTTTGAGTATTGGTAAGAATTAAGACTTATGACTTTGAGGATTGTTAAGGCTTAAGAGTTAAGACTTAAGACTATGTTATTTTGAGATGTGGATGTATGTTAATTTGAAATTTAGATGTTAAAATGTGGATGTATGTTTTCAAAATTTGAAGTAGGATCTGATAAAATTTATACTGACTTGCAGTAGGTAGGATCTTACGATCCCGAGCCCCGAGCTTACGATCCGAGCTTGCAAAGACAAAAACGATCATAGCTAGGATCCCGATCTTAACAACCTTGGAAGAGAGAGTACCCAAAGTGTAGATAGCAACTAAATATGCAATGGCAGAAGCATATAACAAGTTAATAAGCAAATAATGCAAAAATTTAACATAGTTCCACTATCGATGTGATGGTAATGTATATAAAAAAAAGAGAACCAATTTATATTATCACTAAGGAGCTTCCAAAGTGTTTGTACAATTGGGAATCCAACCAATTGAGAATTTGGTTCACCTTCGCCGATCAAGGTAGGGGGTTTCCCATAAAATTGGGTAACCGGGACGGGGATCCCCGATTGTCTCTTCTTCCACTTTAAACTTATCTACACCACAAATATTTTTATTGGTTTCTTCTTCCACCTTAAGCTTATCTGCACTATCGTCTACAGGAATATGACCTTCGGAAGCTCAATAAAGGCAGCTCTCAGTTGATTCACCCGCCCCATTTTCCCCTGAAAAGATCCCATTTCAAAGTGCTTCAGGGACCATATGTGAATTTTTTTGAAATATCCTCCCGGGGCGACACATGTTGGGGCGGATAACCCATTTTTCGCCTGAAAGTCACATATCCTCCCGAGGCAGATATTTTGGGGAGGAGATGTGGGTTAGTTTGAGATTTTGAGGAGAAATGGGTTAGAAGGTGTTAGCCTATTTTTGAAATAAAAACGATTAATTTTTTTTATCCGTTCGTCAGATATTTTATCTCACATTTGTTTAATTAAGAACATCTTGAACAACTTCTCTAAAATAAAGAAATTTAATTTTTTGATCTCTAAATTGCTCCAACAATATCCTTATCTCATTCTCTAAAATAGAAATTCAAGAAAACAACTTCCAACTAATTCTCTATATCTTTACTAGGAAGAAAGTGAGAAATAACTTTTTTATTTATTTCACCTATGAGATTTGAATTAATATTATTTTACATATATAATTTCAAAAAAGTTTACTAAAATTATAAAATTATTGAATTTTTAAATATTTTAACTGATGATAAATATTTAAAAAAGAAAATCTGTTAAATTTAAATTATCTTAAAGATTTTTACTTTTTTATTTTTTATTTTAAAGAATTTTTGAATAATATCGGAAACACTTTTAATAAAAATGATTTTATCCACTCGTCATATATCTCGCAAATGTTTATGGCGGTCCCAGCAATAAGCCGCCGGGTGGATTTATAAAAGTCAACTCATAGAAATTATGTTTTTTAATTATTTTTTTCGTGTTTAGTAGTTTTTAATTAAATAGGTAATAAACAAAAAATATGATCTAGGGCGTGAACCATTCGAGTTTTTAATTCCAAATATTAAAATTATAAAACCAACTAATATTTTATGATAAAAACATGTTATTAAAGAATATATATTTAAAATAAAATATTACTTTTTTTCATTTATCTCTTATTTAAGAACATGAATTTTTTCTTTGTTTTCTTCCTTTTAAGAATACAAATGACTATTTTTCGGCTTCTTCACATTTAAACCATATATTTACCATAATTTAATAACGTTAACAGACGTTGGAAGTCTAATTTTATTATATAACTAGATTTGATCCTGTATAATAAACGGGATAATTTAAAAAAAAATTCATACTAAAAAACTTATATTACAAATATAATTTGCTTAATTTAAATTTTTGTTTAATAGTATTATATCCAATAATTAGTTTATTTTGAAAGTATTGACAATAGAATTATACTGATACAATTTATAAAAAATGTCTTTTAGTTAATCAGTGATTCTGTATTTTTAATATGATAAGAATGTAAAATGAAAACGTAAGAAAATGTGAAACATATTACTTCGTATATATTCATAAAATTTAATAATAAGATCAAATAAAATAATGGGTCCATTTCGAATGTATTGACGAGACGATTATAATGGTATAAATCGTAAAAAAAGAAGCGTAATTTTAATGCATTTAGGATGGAGTTTAATATTTAATAAATTTTGAATCTAAAATAGTTGAATCAATAGGTTGGAGTTTAATATTTAATAGGATAAAGTTTAATAATTTTAAATTTTGAATCAGTTAATATTTAATAGAATAAAGTTTAATAATTTTAAATTTTGAATCAGTGTCATGTGTCAACATATGACGCATGACACATATGCATATGATGTGGCAAATAGTGACAAGTAAGTACAATGAATCTAGACTAAAAAAATGTCTAGGTTCATGTTTTGGAGGGAAAAATAGAAATTCGGCTCACCAAAGCGCGACACGTGTCAGCCAGTTACTCTTTTATTATATATAGATTGATGATATTAACCTTTTGTAAAATGCAATCGGAGAGCAAAAGAACACGAAGAACACGACGAGCGAACGGCAATACATTATTACATAAGGGTTTCATCATTTTGTAAAAGTCAAAATACATGATGTTGATGCACATATATTTTATAATGACGCTGTAAACACATTTTCTTATTAATCACTTATTTTATAAAATAATTTTTTTAAATGATATCTTATAAAATAACTAATATCACGTTTTAACATCCTAAATTTTTTATTAAACGTCTAAAAATCCCTTATAAACTTATTAGACTCTTATCAATATATAATAAAGGGTTATGTTCATCAGAGTGTATCCAACTTGTCACCAAAAGTTATTATTGTATGTACTGAACTTGAAAAATTACCTTTTAATGTATCAAAGTTTAAAATTTTACCATTTATGTATCAGGTTACTGTTGGGTTTTTGTGGGTTTCCTCGGGTCAAACGGACACGAGGACTATCATGGATCACGAAAGCTTACTGGTTTGATAAATCCCATAGATCTGATAACCAAACTGGTAAAAGACCTATATGATAAAAAACACACTGGTTTGATCTTATGCGGAAGCGTTTAAGCTAAAAACCCTAAACTAGCTTATGGATCTTTAATCGATTAGTTTAATTAATTCTAACAGTTATAATGGTTTACCTGGATTGCTTGAGAATTGATCCACCCGTAAACGACCTACGAATTGTTCCTCTAGCAGAACTGAAACCCGAAAATTGGAAAAACCGAATTGGTATCCGAGGGTAGGGGCGGCGCCGGTGAGAGAGAGAGAGGGAGAGAGAACTGGAAACTGATTTATGAGTTGGTTGAATTGAATGAATTTTTTCTTAAACCCATAAGGCTTATTTATATGGAGGAAAAATACAGTTTGAACAAGATTCAGTTTCCTTATTGTAATTATCTCAATATTTTCCTTATTTTTTTCTGGAAAAGAATTTGCTTATGATAATTACATATATATATATATATATATTTATCTAATATATATAATTACAAATATAATACTATTAGTTAACTATTATATATTTATTTTCTCAAATAAATATACAATATACTCAATTAATTAATAACCCTCCAACTTTGGGATTTCTGACTGAAATTACCCAATTGATTTATAATTGACTATTATAAATCCTAACTCTCCATTTCTGGGTTTCATACAACTTATTCGATTTATAGGTCCTCACAGGTGTGACCCTCAAGTGTCTTGTAACATTAGATGTGTAATTACTGGGTTTGTCAACTCTGCACATAATTACTAACAGACTCCCACTTGTGCAAGTTGGCAATACCGCCTTGATTACACGGACCTAAGGAGGCCCCTAGACAGGTGATGCGGTAATTATCGTATATAAAAAGCGTAACAAGTTTTAACCTCTAATGCCTAGCCACCGTCTTACCACATATACAGGCAAGCGTACCTGATCGTGAGTAATATAGTGTAGGAAAGTCCAGGTATCGTATCTACCACTGGGAACGGTCAAGTTATCGTAGACTAAAGTCTGAATCGGTTTAATTAATCTAAAAGGGGGGGGGGTTTGTATGAAAAGGTTTGAATACTGAAAAAGATAATTTAACTAAGTAAAAACTAAGAAAGCGATTGAAATAATGATTTAAGTTTATAAAAAGGAAAAACAGCAGTACTTATCATGATAAAGTGAATCCCCAATATGGATGATATGAATAAATCGAAGGTTTGGTTGTTTTGACTATTGTAGGAATTTAAGTCTGAGACACCCTAACATGTACAATTTATGGTTATGAACTAGGATACGGTCCTCCTAATTCCAATCCTAAATCGTTTGGTCCACAATCTAGAATCGGTAAACCCTTCCCAATCAGTATTGCAATGGCTCTTTTACTATCGGTCACTATTGGTCAAAGTAACCCCTTAACATAACTTATGGTCCAAGTCAGGCTAAGGTAGGTTGATTATCCTTTAGGAGTCTATCTGTTTTGGTCTAACAAATACACCCAACCAAGTGATTTCAAATCGCCACAACAACAATAATCAGAAAAGAACCATAAACGACATTCAGTTAATCAAAAACAAACCAAAAAACATTAATTGCAAAGTATCATCCGTAAAGGTTCATCTATCATGACAAGCACTACTAATAAACTACTCACTCATATTGAAAACAAAAACATGAACAAAAGTGGACATCGACATGATACCGACAGTACAACGATAGATGATCGGAGATCGACTTCCGCAGCGTATCGGCACCTTTCGTACTCTCACTCTCGTTCCCCCCTTGTGTATCGCACTTCGAACATGTCTAGAACTGAAGGAGGAGGCTGATATTTAAAGAAAAACGACCAGGCTCCATCTGGCGATCTCCAGACTGCCATCTTGGCGACGCCAAACACTAAAATTAACCCTAATCTGCACTTCAGTCGAACTTGGCGGCGCCCGAATGAGAACTTCGCGATCGCCAAGTGTCTTCTGTGTTGACTTTGTGCATTTTTCATGTTTTCTCGCCTTTTTCCGTACTTTTCCGTTCCACGGCCTCCAAATCCTTCACAATCAATAATAAGCTCATTTAGTGCATGAAATGATCATAAACGGGTGAGAAATGGGGTAAAGTCATACGATTACGTGCAACCAAAACATGTATAATTTTGGTGTTATCAAAATCCCCACACTTAAGCTTTGATTGTCCTCAATCAAAAGACTGAAAAATAAGAAAGATAACTCCAAAATTATCTCCACCCAAGATCATCAAAGAGAACAAAGCATACTCACATAATCAAACACACAAACAAGACTCATCAAGCAATCGGATACCAAGGCCAACCTTTTACCCTCACATAATATGAATGACAATATAAGGTATATCTCTCGGGGGTAAAAGTGTATATGTAAGTGATCACACCAATACTCGACTAATTCCCGCATGCATAAGCTTGTCACCAAATCGAATCTCCACCACTGAGAAGTTGTCAACCGTCAAGAGGACTTTAGGGTTGCAATGTTAGGCTAAGGGTTAAGGGTAGGATAAAGGATATATAAGTGACTAAGGGTTTTGCAACAAAAACTTGAAAACTTAATCAGTAATGATCCAAACAGTGAAACAATCTGACTTTCGAACAATGAAGCTTCTGGGATGAGTATCTCTCTTTCTTTTCTTTAGAATTGGCCTAAGCCTATGGCTTATTTGGGGCACAAATTCTTTTATACTCTTTTTCAGCTCTCATTTCTTTTCTTTTTGTATTCTCGACTCTTTTTGATATTTCTTTTCTTTTTGAGTCTCAAATATTTTCTCTCTTTCTTTTTTTTTCTTTTTTCTTTTTTTTTCAGAGCAGCAACTATGTTGCTTTTGGGCTCTTCTCAAATCTCAATCCCATAAAAACTGTCAGATACGAAAAACTGGATCAAAACATCTCAAGATTCAAATTTAAGTTACGGCCAAAAGATAGATAAACAATTAGGCTCAAGGATAAAGTGTATAGTGGGTAATGAAATGAAAAGGCTAAGGCTCAAAATGGTTTCAAGGGGTAAAGTGTTAAAAGATGAACACTTTTCAATCAAAGGCTAGGCAAATCAAATAACCTTATGATGAGGTTATCTGACGAAGGCTAAAAGGGTTAGAAACGAAGGCCTCTATCAGTGCAATGGTGATAAATACTTCTCTTATGTGGTCTCGACAAGCATTCAAATGACAAGTTCTACCTTGGGTCAAAGTCGGTATTCCTCACAGAAATGAATAAATATAACAATTAAGGCTCAATCTCTCAATGGAATCGGGTGAGGCACTCATGGTAATCAGTTTTCCAAGGCATCCTTTTACTCAACTAATCCTATTCAGTGTTCTCCTATGCAAGCAACTCAGTCTCAAAAACAATCTCAGATTTCGAAAAAATTGGGGCCAAATCTCAAAGCTTTCAAAAGTTTGAAAAACGACAATCCATAAGCAAAAAGTGAACCCATTTAAACAGATAAGTCTACATAACCCCCTCCCCACACTTAAAATTTGCAGTGTCCTCAATGCAACAATTAAAACAATTATGGAGTAATTGGGAAAAAGAGAAACTTCCCGGGTTATGTGACGAAATCTATTCTGATCTGAGAGTGGTGCATAAAATTCGTGCTCGATCATAATCGCCATATCTACCAACAAAAAGAAAAAGTAAAAACGAACAAATAAAAATAAACTAAACCAAATTACTTAAAATCCTAAGCAAACCAACAAAAATAAAATTGTTCAAACTCAACCACGCAGTTCAAAAATAAAATTGTTTAGGACAACCATATCGAATAATGGAGATAAAAGAGAGAGATCAATAAGGGCCACGAGGTTGGTTTTGCCAATCCTCGTAAGTCGGGTAACCGGGCGGAGCTTCCTCGGAGTATGGCCAATACGGAGATGGAGCAAAAGCGGTATTCGGTTGAATACTGAAGTGGGAGGCCATCTGGTTCATCACTCCACTCTGCCAGTTCGCTTGGTGAAGAGCCTCCACGGTGTTGTACTCCATGTGTTGTTGATGCCGGCCATGAGAAAGTGACATCTCCGAGAGTCGGTTACTCAAGTCTTGGTAACCCGAATAAGCCGTCCAATCCGCCGGTTGTTGACTCGAACTCGCCCCACTCGTTCCACTTGTCCCGCCAATCTCGTGCGTGCTCCTCGGTGCTTCACTCCTTGCTTGACTCGGTGGACCTCTCGGTTGACTCCTATACGCTTGAGGATCGTGAATCCATGCATTGTAATCTCGTTCGGTCGAATGCTCAACTCTCGCCACGCCCATACCTCGGAGTTGGTCCATGTCGATCAACCCCATCTCCCCGAGGTTCGTCATCGAAGCGATCGCGGCGTCGGTTAAGATACCGAAATGCTTGGCCAAGAGCGTCACGTACTGGCCACCAACGATGTGACTACCTTCGCGATAACCACTCGCCTTAGCGAGTTGAGCGGCGATGAGATATGAAGCATTCGGATATTTATCATCCGTAGAGAGATGCTCGAGAAGCCACAAATCCTGCACGGTTACTTTCTCCTCACTAGAAGAACGAGCGTTCACCGCTTGAATGAGCATGCGGTGTAGAAGTCTATCCGTCGAAGCAAGAAAACCTTTCACCTTGAGGTTGCCATGATAATCACCATCACCCAAAATCGACCATGCCAAACGCGGATCAAAATCATCGGGTCTCTTTGCGGTCGCCCACATGTACTCCTCAAATCCGGGAGCATCGACATCCAATTGGGTATATATCCCCAAGGCAAGAGCAAATTCAACCAACGAAAGAGATCTCCAAATGCCACCAAGTCGGAAAGTCATACACGATTGGTGAAATTCCGAAAGAGCCTTGATCGCATCAAAACGAAACGTGGCTACAAACTCCACGATAATCTCCCGGTAAAGGGTCTCGGTAATATCGAAAACTCGCTCCCATGCATGGCAAATGTAGTACTCATTGCCATACTCATCGTATGCGTGCTTTTCAAGAATCGCTTTGATGTCGTTCTCGACACCCATCGATCGAAGAAGATCCCAATCGACTCTTTTCGGCATGAGAATTTGGCGGGGGAGAAGTCGGTTAACGATGTCCCGAAGCTCCTCCTTCTTTCGAGCATTCAAAGTCGGGTCGTTAGTAAACGAAGTGAAAACATGACTTCCATCCGGTGCACGGAAGTTGGCTACGGCGGTCGTAGACGAGCGGGTTCTTTGTCTCTACAAAACCAAATACCATTGTCTTAGAAAAGTTTCAATCCATAAACGCAAGACAAGGTTTATTCACATTCGAAATTCCAACGAGACAAAGCCTAACGACTAACAAGTTCAAGCATCACATATATAATCGCATTAACGGACAAAGGGGATGTGGAACATCCCCACACTTGAACTTTTAGTTCAATCCACAATTTCAAACCAATCTAGCTAGCAAGAAAGAATGGGGGATTTTGGTTTTCTCAAAATCCCCACACTTATCATTTAACCACAATCACTAGATTCAATAATCAACTAGCATGCTAGAAACAAGATTTCAATCACAATGTAGGGGATGCATTCATCTATAAGCTCTAAACAATCAATGGTGTATCAAGAAAATTATCAATTCCATTCAAGCAAACAAGCACCATTGATACCCAAAACAAGATCTCCAATTACTAAATCGAGCAATCCTTACGAAATCAAAGTTAGGAAACATACCTTGTTCATGATGGAAGATGAAATTGAAGCTCAAGAAGGTTGAATTTCGCAAGAACGTGGAAGGGTTTGGCGGCGCCTAAGAGGAATTAGGTTTGTGTGTTTGTGAAAAGTGAGAAAAAGAAGGTTTTAAAACCCTCTGTCCCGACTTCGCGTCGCGAAACCCTGGGTTTCGCGTCGCCAAACAGGCCAATTTCAGAAACCCTGATTTTTAAAAGGTTCGCGTCGCCAAACGGCCTTCTTCGCGTTGCCAAGTTCGAAATTTTTTTACCTGATCCGTGGCTTACCCATTTGGCGTCGCCAGAATTGGAATCTGGCGATCGCCAAATGGCTACTGTTTCCAACTTGTGAAATTTGCATCGCGTTCCGATTTCGCTCGAATCCGGTTTCTATCTCCTCCGTATGGTTACCTAAGCAATAACAAATGAAAACATTAATAAAAACACACATAAAAGCAATAAAAACGAAAGAAAATCAAAAAGCTCGGGTTGCCTCCCGAGAAGCGCTTCATTTTTGGACGGGTCTAGAGCTCGACCCCACTTTCGGCTCATTTCTTGGCACGTCGGGATGACGAGCCCTTCTTCCTTATGTGATCTTTCTTGGAGGACCCCGGTTCCTTGAGTTTTTGATCTTTTTGACGCATCGGGTTTGAATAGTCCTCCGTTTTCTTTCCAAGCTCATGCGGGAGTAGCGGACGGTTCATGCTTTTGGTGTAAGCCAGAGAAGGATCATCATAAGGTTCGTCAAGGTGTCTGACCGGCTCTCCGTTAGGATCAAAGTAAATCCGATTGTCTCCATAGCCTAAGCTCGTGACTTGATTTCTCATATCGGTATTTACTTGAGCGGTGTGCAAGAAAGATCTCCCGAGGATTATTGGGATTTCCGTGTTTTGTGGAAGGTTAGCTATGACGAAGTCCGTATAGTACACAAATTTTCCAATACGAATCGGGACTCCTTCCGCTATTCCTAACGGTGTTGTCATGTAACCGTTCACTCCCCGGTATTGATAGTTCGTTGGCGCGATCCTCTTGACTCCCATTTTCCTACAATAGCAAACAGGCATCATATTAAGAGCAGCACCTGAATCAACCAAAGCAAGACCACTGAATTTATGACAAGAAATAGGTAAGTTGTAACTCCCTGGATCATGCTTGATTGGTGCGATGTAGATGAGATCATCTTCCGGTGCTTTCTCCTTTTCTTTGCCTTTATCTTCTTTCTTCGGGATTACGAACTCCGCGTATCCGCCTTGCTTTCCATCTTCCTCCTCATCATCGTCACTCGAAGCTTCGGGAACTTTGAGTCTTAGGTGTTCGAAAGACACGGTGAACCCCTCCGAATCGTAATCCGTGGCATAATCGGGCTCACTTTCACTCTCGGTCTCCACGTACTTCTTGGTGTAGATGTCCGTCCACTTCTTCTTTGACGGTTCTCCGGTTATCATGAGCATTGGCTTCACATTCTCCACTTTTTCGGTTGTGAATCTCGGGGAAAACTGTGCTATGGATCGATCGGCTGCCATTCTAACACTCAACAAACGATTACTGCAACTTGCGGGAAAACAAAAAGATAAAATATAAATTAAGATAAAACTAATTAATTAAACTAGAAAGCGAAAAACTTGCAAGGGACAGAATCCCTCACAAGGATCGATTAACAAAACTAATTAGACTAAAATCTACCAACTACCGTTCCCCGGCAGCGGCGCCAAAAACTTGATGCGGTAATTATCGTATATAAAAAGCGTAACAAGTTTTAACCTCTAATGCCTAGCCACCGTCTTACCACATATACAGGCAAGCGTACCTGATCGTGAGTAATATAGTGTAGGAAAGTCCAGGTATCGTATCTACCACTGGGAACGGTCAAGTTATCGTAGACTAAAGTCTGAATCGGTTTAATTAATCTAAAAGGGGGGGTTTTGTATGAAAAGGTTTGAATACTGAAAAAGATAATTTAACTAAGTAAAAACTAAGAAAGCGATTGAAATAATGATTTAAGTTTATAAAAAGGAAAAACAACAGTACTTATCATGATAAAGTGAATCCCCAATATGGATGATATGAATAAATCGAAGGTTTGGTTGTTTTGACTATTGTAGGAATTTAAGTCTGAGACACCCTAACATGTACAATTTATGGTTATGAACTAGGATACGGTCCTCCTAATTCCAATCCTAAATCGTTTGGTCCACAATCTAGAATCGGTAAACCCTTCCCAATCAGTATTGCAATGGCTCTTTTACTATCGGTCACTATTGGTCAAAGTAACCCCTTAACATAACTTATGGTCCAAGTCAGGCTAAGGTAGGTTGATTATCCTTTCGGAGTCTATCTGTTTTGGTCTAACAAATACACCCAACCAAGTGATTTCAAATCGCCACAACAACAATAATCAGAAAAGAACCATAAACGACATTCAATTAATCAAAAACAAACCAATAAACATTAATTGCAAAGTATCATCCGTAAAGGTTCATCTATCATGACAAGCACTACTAATAAACTACTCACTCATATTGAAAACAAAAACATAAACAAAAGTGGACATCGACATGATACCGACAGTACAACGATAGATGATCGGAGATCGACTTCCGCAGCGTATCGGCACCTTTCGTACTCTCACTCTCGTTCCCCCCTTGTGTATCGCACTTCGAACATGTCTAGAACTGAAGGAGGAGACTGATATTTAAAGAAAAACGACCAGGCTCCATCTGGCGATCGCCAGACTGCCATCTTGGCGACGCCAAACACTAAAATTAACCCTAATCTGCACTTAAGTCGAACTTGGCGGCGCCAGAATGAGAACTTCGCGATCGCCAAGTGTCTTCTGTGTTGACTTTGTGCATTTTTCACGTTTTCTCGCCTTTTTCCGTACTTTTCCGTTCCACGGCCTCCAAATCCTTCACAATCAATAATAAGCTCATTTAGTGCATGAAATGATCATAAACGGGTGAGAAATGGGGTAAAGTCATACGATTACGTGCAACCAAAACATGTATAATTTTGGTGTTATCAACAGGCACTTAGGCTGACCAGGTTACAAGAACTCTTATACCCAAACTGGTGATATAAACATTCCGTAAGGAAATAGCATCTATGAAACTACTGTTCATTGATTGGGTATATCTTGGCTTTTCCCTTTGCATCACGATATTTCATCTGTGAGAATGAGCTTGGAAAGTGTCAACTCTAAATACTCAAGATTCTGTTTTCTTGACTATCCGACTTTTACTGATAGGTAAACGACAAAGAACTAATCAGTTCGTCTGGGCATGGCCATGCACTTCATCAGTATATTCAGTCAGTCAAGATGGGCCCAGAAATATCTCTCTTCAGAGAAGAGGTGCAAATCCCATCTTGCATATCTGCCTTTAACACCACGACTTCCGCTGAATCTAGTTACGCCCTTTATAGCCACCCTGTTACGGCGTAGCGGTTGAGTGCACTAAGTATTCAGTAGTCCTCATGATATCAAATCAGATACCTCAGGTGATAGGGACAACCACTGTGAGATCTACTTATGACTTATTCCAAGAAGTAATCTCAACTGCGGATCACGTCCGATATTTGCTACTCTATCAAATATCTGTGCAACTTTTAGTCTACAACACTTGTAGCTGTTATTCAGCAACTGATCATAACTACTTAAGAGTTCACAATGACTTTATCACCTTATCATGTTCCCACAATGATAAGTTGTCACGGACAAGTTTCGAATGAAAATTGGAAACTAGTTTCATTCCTGGATTATAAAACATGCAAAATATAAGAGTGATAAAGAAATTAATTTTGTATAGTCCATACTACACGCTGCAATAATAACAAAATTAATGACTTTTCTTAATAACTTTTATAATATCTATTTAACGTTTGTTAAATACTGATCTAAAATGAAGTATCACCTATCTTCAGCTTAAACCCTTTGATTAAAGTTTACCATTTTAATCAAAGTGATAACCAAATTATACAAGTTTGTATTTATAGATACAATCCACTTGATTATGCTAATTATTGTTTTACAAGCACTTAAACAAAAATCAGTCTTTTATCATATTCCATGAACTTGGAGACCTGGAACAACTACCAGTTCCTGAATATGTAAAACTAAACTGCAACTTTCCTTAGTTGCTGTGTAGATGAATGATGTCTACCTGAAATCAGATTCCATTTACTATGCTGGTAAATTCACTGGAATTCTATACCTAATCCAACACTTTAATTATTGATTTTAAAGGTCAATCATGACTTTCCTTTGTTTCAAGGATCTTGAAACTCTTATCCTTTTGACTACAAGGTAAATTATATCTTATGAATTCTTATTCTACCTGGATCATGAATTCCGAGATATATTGAATCAATAATTATATCTTTCATTCTTTATCTCAGACTAGATAGAGAACAAATTGGGCTCCCACTAACCTATATGAAAACTGATTATTACTCAAAATTCACTATTGACTTAGTCAAAGCTTTGATTAGTCAATTTTATTTTAAGTAATACACTTGAGAATTCTATTTATAAAACTTAATTGGATTAAATCCTAATTCCAAAACTTGGAATTTTCCTAGTTTTATAAATACTGATATTAACCTTATCTAAGTTAATATCCCAGATTCTATTTGAATGATCACAAAAACACAATCTCATAGAATTTCGTGTGTTTTGATAGTTATCATATAAATTACTTCAATTTAATAAAGACTTTTGAAGTAATAGGCAATATCTAGGATCTAATTAAGTCAAAACTTGACTTTGTCAAAATTCAAAGTTTCATGCATAACAGATATTTATTCAAGACAATAACTTATAAAATTTAAAAATCATTTAATAAATTATAAGTATTTCAAAAATAACCCAAAATAAAACAACTGTTTCATAAATAAAATTGTCTTGAAAAATAAATGTCTAAAATGAACTTTCATCTGGATCCTTGCATTTCACGGGCACATCACTTCTGACCACCTGCAATAGTCATTTGCTCTAGGTATCAGTACACTTGTAAACTAACAAGTAAGAAGTGACAAACTAAAGCAATCACAAATATCCGAGGTTTACATACCTGTTTCATGACGCTTTGGACAGTTCTGCCTCCAGTGACCGACCTCATTGCATGTGAAGCAGCGGTTCTCGGTCCTAGCTTTGTTTGGCTTAACTTTCTTGCCCTTGCCCTTGCCTTTGCCTTTCTTGGGAGCACTCTGGACGGCCTGGACTGGTCCCTTCCCCTTGCTGGTGCTAATATGCCCATTTTTCTTTTTCACCCCTCCGTCTCTTACCATCAAGACTTCCTTGGTCTTGTTCTTGTTTCCCAGATTCAATTCAGTTGTCTTAAGCATGGAGTGTAATTCTGCTATTGACTTCTCCATGTTATTCATGTTGTAATTGACTACAAAAGGCCTGTAATCTTCTGACAGTGAGTTGAGTATAGCATCCGTTGCTAGCTGCAACGGAACTGGGTGACCAAGTCTTTCTAGATGATCCAAGTGCCGTTTCATTTTCATGATATGGTCACTTACTGATGTCCCTTTAACCATCTTGCATTCATTAAATGCTTTTGTGGCGTCGTAACGTTCTGTACGAGCCTGTGTCTGGAACATGTCCCTCAGCTGGCGGATCATGTCATAAGCATTTGTGTTTATGAGCCCTGCTTGCAGATCTGGGCTCATAGTTGCAAGCATCAGACAGGCGACATCCAGTAGATCATCTGAACGCTTCTTGTGGGCATTCCTAGCAGCAGCCGGAGCATTTGCCGGAGGTGCCTCCCCAAGAGGCTCTTCAAGGACATACCATTTCCTTTCATGTCTGAGCACAATCATTAGATTGCGCTCCCAGTCAAGGAAAGTGGAGCCGGTTAACTTGTCCTTTTCTAGGATAGAGCGGAGGGAAAGGTTGTTAGTGCTGGTAACAGTGCTTGCCATCTACACACATTAAAACTTTTGGTTTTTAGCAACTGTAAATAGATTAAATTCCAATAAATATCAATAAACCCTTAAATGATCAATTTATTGGACTAGGATCCTTATTTCATACGTCCTGATGTGCGGAATGTTCTTGCTCCACCAGGCCCGTATTTATTTCGGTAGGTAAGGACTTTTACCAATCATATCTAGCTGATATGACTCCTAGATCTTCTCGAAACCACGGTAATTATCCGTGCATGTTTCGGTTCCTCTTAGTGCATTTTGGCCCGGTACCTCCCGGTGAAGTTAACAGTACCAAAATAGATCTTACCATTTTTGGGGACCTGATCACTTTACTCTGGCCGGTACCACCCGGAGATAATTCGCAGAGTTATGTAACCCCTCCAGCTTCAGTTTGAACACGGACGTTGAATGTGTGATCACTTACAACGCCTGTGTACTTTACGCCAAAGGTGCCCCTAGATGGGTTGCACTACTGATCTATGATTTTCGGGGTTTTGAAAAATTTTATTTCCAGGATTTTGAAAAACTATAATTTTGAAAAACTGATTGTCATAAAGGCTACTGATGTTTTAAACTAACTGTTTCAAACATACATGCTGTTTTAAAACTAACTTGTTTAAAAATCACTTGCTAATTAAAACTAACTGTTTTAATAGCATACTTAGTTGATTAAAACTAACTGTTTTTGTCAACTTGCCTTTTATATGAAACAATCATTTATAGGTTTTAAAATCTACCGTTTGAAAAAGTTCGGAAAACTGGTAATTAAAAACCTATATATATATATATATTTGTGATATAACCTAGTTTTAAAAATAACCTTTCTATTTAAAACTACTAACATGCAAGATATCACAAATAAATATTCAACCATGCAATTAAATAGAAATTAATCACATAATAGCCAATTATAGTTTTTGCCAACGTTTGTTTCCTAGGGACCAATAATGACCTATTCTTAAAGATCTTAAGACTTGCGTAGCTCCCACTGGCCTTGTCATCTTCGTTTGGACTCTTGGAAGGAGGAAAAACTCCAATAGCTCCCACTGGCCTCACCATCTCGTAAGAACAAGAGGGAAAAATAGAACTATCTATCCTAAGGTCATTATTACATAAGGGGTTGTAAATGGCACGCAGGCCTCCCCGTAAATATGTCAAGGGTCTAAGTTGGCAAAATCTATAATAGTCATATATACAAGCAAGTACATAGTTTGTATGCATCTATGACATTCAAGCAATCACGCAATTATATATAAATAAGCAATACAATAAAAGCGAGAAATAAACCTAGATCCGTTAAAATTATCTCGTCTCAAAAAGAACGCAAAACTTTGGTTTTAACTGATTTATAAAATCAAACTGTTTTATAAATCGAAACTAATATTTTAGTCTTAAAATTAGTTCTATAAAATTACCCTTTTATAAATAAAACCAATTAGCAAAAATATATTTGCCTTTTATAAAAATTTATATCAAAACGGGTTTACCGATCAAATTTTAAAATACTGGCCTTTGTGTTTTAACTAAATAGTAAAAACACGATACTAGGCCTATTTGAAAAACTTAATTTTTATAAAAGCCCTATCAAACCGGACAATTCAGTCTAACTGGTTTGAACTAATTTTAATAAACTTATTTTAAACAAAAATTAATTTCGGAAGTTTGCTTTAAACGAATCCCTTTTTGGGCCATGACTTGGTCCAAAGAACTGGGCTTTGGGCCTGACAACATAACTTGGCCCAGACTGACGAAAAACCCTAGACGGATGTTTTGGCAGCCCTGCTCGTGTCGCGAGGTCACGGTTCGCGTCGCGAGGGTTGGCTTCGCGCCGCGACAGTCTTGTCACATACTAGCTCGCGCCGCGAGGGCTTTATCGATCATCATTATCATTATCGACACCGACGACAGCAGCCACAGCCGCCGCCGTCGTGCGGTGGTTTCAATTATGTCGATCGCCACCACCACAAACGGTGGTGTGGTCCTCGATCTTGCGGCTGTCATTCATCGCTGTCGTCGTCGATTACGTCGATGATCGCCACCCACAGGTGGTGATCGATGAACACACAACCACCGCCGCCGAGGCTGCCATCCGGTGACGACGACGAAAACGTCACCGCCGCCACCGTTTACGGGACCAACATCAACCATTGTTATCGCCACGGCAACAATGGCAATCGGCCACTGTCGCCGTGCGACGATCACCACCTCCGTCACCACAAAGCGCTGCCACCACCGCTATCGCCGATAACTACCACCCAAAAGTGGTGATCGACAATCGAATCAACAGCCGCCGCCGTCGATTGAAATTTATTAACACCGCCACCACCAACACAGTGGTGCGGTTTGGTTACCGTGCAACTATCCGGCGGCGACGGCAGCGGGAACTACGCCACCATCCCCACCGTCGTTCGATCAAAGCCCATCTGCCACCACCGAACTGGTGGTGTGGTTTCGATCTCCGGCGGTTATGGCCACCACCGACTGTGGTGCGGCCTTGTTTCGGCCGTGGTTTGCCACCGCAAACATCGCCACCACGGTGCTGTGGTGCGAACAGCCGACACTGCCATCTCTTCTGCGGTGCGGTGGGTGTTTGGTTGTCGGGTGGTGGTTCGGTCGGCTAACTGCCGCCGTTCCACCGCCGTGTGTGTTATCGGCCGATGTTCAAAGTGTCACCGCCATCGCCGGTGGTCTAGCGACAGAACCACCACCATCACCGATCACAGCTGCCACCACAAACGGTGGTGCAGCCGTGATCCGGTCCGTCCTACGGCCACCACCGATCTGGTGGTGTGGCCTTGATGCTTGGTGGTGATTGTTTCGAGTTTGGTTTTTCGTACGGTAAACAATAAAAATCAAATTTTTATAAACCATTCAATATGATAAAATTCAGATTTTTGTAACTTGATACGCGAGAATTAATTTTATACGGATCTAACGAGAATAAATAAAACTAAAAACGATTGGCCCAGATGCTCTGATACCACTATCATGGATCACAAAAGCTTACTGGTTTGATAAATCCCATAGATCTGATAACCAAACTGGTAAAAGACCTATATGATCAAAAACACACTGGTTTGATCTTATGCGGAAGCGTTAAGCTAAAAACCCTAAACTAGCTTATGGATCTTTAATCGATTAGTTTAATTAATTCTAACAGTTATAATGGTTTACCTGGATTGCTTGAGAATTGATCCACCCGTAAACGACCTACGAATTGTTCCTCTAGCAGAACTGAAACCCGAAAATTGGAAAAACCGAACTGGTATCCGAGGGTAGGGGCGGCGTCGGTGAGAGAGAGAGAGGGAGAGAGAACTGGAAACTGATTTATGAGTTGGTTGAATTGAATGAATTTTTCCTTAAACCCATAAGGCTTATTTATATGGAGGAAAAATACAGTTTGAACAAGATTCAGTTTCCTTATTGTAATTATCTCAATCTTTTCCTTATTTTTTTCTGGAAAAGAATTTGCTTATGATAATGACATATATATATATATTTATTTATCTAATATATATATAATACTATTAATTAACTATTATATATTTATTTTCTCAAATAAATATACAATATACTCAATTAATTAATAACCCTCCAACTTTGGGATTTCTGACTGAAATTACCCAATTGATTTATAATTGACTATTATAAATCCTAACTCTCCATTTCTGAATTTCATACAACTTATTCGATTTATAGGTCCTCACAGGTGTGACCCTCAAGTGTCTTGTAACATTGGATGTGTAATTACTGGGTTTGTCAACTCTGCACATAATTACTAACAGTTACCGATAATTTTATTGTTTTTGATTTTTTTTATATTCTAAAAATGCGAACTCATTATTATTACTACTATTAATATATATAGATTAAGAGAAAATTACCAATTTAGTCGTTCTAGTTTGCTGATAATTTGTACTGATCCCTGAAGGACCTGTTTTGCCATCATCAAAAACTCAAGCACATCCGAATTTCTACTTTTTTTTTTCTAAACCAATTTTATACCCATGTTTCATCAATTTATCATTTTCTTACCAAAAAACAAAGATTTTATCCCTTCAAATGTAATCTTAAAAAAATTTACAATAGAAACCTAAAACTAAACAAAAAACCCAAAAATTTACATCAATAACCTAATCAGAAAAACCTAATCAAAAGAGAAAACCAAAAAATTGCAAAGATGAAGATGGAGTAGATCGAAGGTGGAGATCGGGAGAAGAGGAGAAGGGAGAGTAGAAGAACCCCAAATCGGCAGCGACGGTTAAGGTTTGAAGAATCTGCCTTCTTGTTCAGTGTTGCCGACGGTGGAGCCGCTGAGACGCTGGTGGTGACGGCGAACGGTGGAGCCGGTGAGACGGTGGTGATGGCGGACGATGGAGCCAATGAACGCTGGTGGTGACGGTGGCTGTTTGTCGGTGGACAGTGGAGCTGGTGAATGCTGGTGTTGACGGTGGCAGAGGGCGGAGCAACGACGGTCCATCGAGAGGAGATGGGGGTCAAAGGAGGAGAGTTGGAGGGTGGAGGTGTGGTCGGAGGAAACGGTGTAGAGAGAGAGAGGTACGTCGGAAAAGGTTCGCCGGAGTAGAGGAGCGCCGGAAAAGGGATGGAGTGCTTTTGATCTTGTTTATGTCTAGAGAGAACATTACCGTAATTGGGGTTTTACTTTTGTTTTTTAATTTAATTTTGTTTTTATTTAATTACAATTATTTTAAAATAAAAATTATACAAGTCAGCATCTAGTCAGCATCCACATCATTAAAACCCGTGGCACATCAACACGTAACCTGTTATAACAGGTTGGATGTACACAATAGATCTTTTTTAAAACTTTGATACGTCAAAAGAGAATTTTTCAAGTTCAGTACATACAATAACTTTTGGTGACAAGTTGGATATACTCTGGTGAACATAACCCTATAATAAAACATTATTGACCCACTTAACATTTTTCCAAATTGTTTCATGTTTTATTGTGTTGAACGACTTTCGAACCAAATATTTTAGTGCAATTATTTGTCATCTACATCAAGAAGCAATAATTTTGGTGCTTATATATATTTATATATTCACATATGGAGGAAAGTTCAAATGTGAACCACTATTTGGTTGTGAACGTGAGGACAACCGAGAGCGCGACACGTTGCGACTTTGAGTGTGGTCCTCCTCTTTAATTCAATGCCTCTCATGAATCGCGCCTAGTCATCCGCCGTGGATCTTACGTGGCGCCTAGTCGCCCGCCACGTGTCGTGCTCTCGGTTGTCCTCACGTTCACAACCAAAAAGTGGTTCACAATTGAACCCACCCCTTCACATATGCGTACATATCTATATATATATATATATATAGATCACATGGACTGTCTTCACGAAAATGTATCAAACTTTATCCTTATTCCTATTGTGTGTATCCAACTTCAAAATGTGCTATTGTATGTAATATTGTACTTATTTACTGTTGAAATGGTACATGCAATAACACATTTTTTAAAAGTATAATACATACAATAACACATTTTTAAAAGTATAGTACATGCAATAGCTTGTGTTGAAAGTATAATACATACAATAACACATTTTGAAGTTGGATACACACAATAGGAATAAGGGTAAAGTTGGGTACATTTTGGTGAAGATAGTCCTAGATCACATACATATATAAAATTAAATACGATTTTATATTAATATTGTCTATAAAATTTCACGTGATTCAGACAACTTTGCCTCACTACCAGGGTCGTTCCTAGAGTTTTGGATGCCCTGTGCGAAAATGCAAAGTTATGCCCATATCTCTATCTTTTAAGCAAATAAAATGATGTACGCTACGATTTTTTAAAGGGTTTGGAACCTAGCCAAGCTAAGTAGCTCATCTCTGCGTCGATTTTTATTAACTAAACATAGAGTAAAAAGGGGGACATAAGAACCAAAACCCCAAATTACAAAATATAAATATAAGTCACCTAAAACGATGCCTCCCTGCATAGAAGGATAAAAAAACAAGAAAAACTATAATTTGTTTTAACTAAAATGGTAAATAATTAAATTAATGTTATAAATAAATAAAAAAAACTGCAACTCGGCAAGTCTATAAATGTCTAATAAAAACAATAAGGTCATTGAAATTGATATAAAAAAATAGTGAGTGCAATGGTGCAAGGAAAAAAACAAATGGCTAAATCCTAAATTCCTAAGTATAGGCTACATAGCAAGTTAATTGTGTTGTGATACAAATATGCTATCTGCTAATTTCTCAAATCTCTTAATTGATGCAAAAGCAAGTATTGTAGATAGAATAATGTAGAATTCCACTAAGGCTTTGTTTGGAAAAAGCTAGCTTATAAGCTAGTTCATCCAAATATGTACCATAAGCTAACTTTTTGAAACGCTACTTTAAGTAGCTTTTTTCAATTATACCCTTGTTAATATTAATTATTAAATTCAAAGATGCTCTTTTTGGTTATTTTACATACTCATAAGCTAGTTTTTGCAAACATAATTTGTTCATAAGCTAGCTTATCATCTACTAACTAGTTTATCAATCAACAGCTAGCTTATCAGCTATCAGCTATCAGCTAGCTTATGAGCTAGTTTGCTAAACATACCCTAAATTAAAATCGACTAAATTAATAATGTAATATGATACCATACTTGGAATTGTATAGAGCCCAACTCATAAATATTTAAAACTAATTACCTATACTAATAACATATTATATAGAATTTTGATGCCCCTTGGGCTTTGATGTCCTGTGCGGTCGCACGGGCTGCACGGCCCCAGGGCCGGGCCTGCTCACTACTTGAAGACGAAACTAAAGCTGTTAACACATATTTTTTTATTGTCAATGTAAAATCACATATGATTTAATATGTGGTTTGACCGTTTTTGTATTATATATAGTTGGATTCTGGTGAAAAATCGAGTTAATGTGAGAAATGATTATCAACCATGACATGCAAATTAGGATAAGATGTACCAAGATAAAATGAACGAGCTCAATCTAATCGCGATTTATGGATGAGCTTGAGATTAAAAATAATCAAGTGTTCATATTCATTTTTCATGCTTCTCATGTCAACCAAATTTCTCACACAATCATTTGCCTACCACTAGAATACTAATTATTTTAAAAAAAGTTAAAAACGACAAAATTACGTATAATTTCACATGTGATTTTACATTAATAGTGAAAGAAAAGTGCTCCGACGACGACTTTAGTTCACAAGGCAAACTCGCAAATCACATGTGATTTTATTATTCTATATGTGATGTTAGTGTAAAATCACATGCGATTCGATCGTTTTGTTATTTATAACTAGATATCATTGTCACATATGTTAGGGTCAGATTCAAGGGAAAACCTCAAAAAAAAAAGTTGAAAAATTGAAAAACATCCTCGTAGCCCTCCATCTGACCCGTATGAACTTGTACATAGACGTAATCTGTAATATACATAATTGTATAATGCAAGTGTGCACAAAACCAAAAACAAGTCAATTTACTACTATACATAAGTGGATATGATTCACATAGAAGATTAAAAAGGTGTTCTTTAATTGTCTTTTCTTGAAAACACACCCCCTGTCTCTCTATATATATATACATAGAGGATATGAAACCATATATCTTTGAATCTATGATCCATCCCAACAAAGCTATTAGCTAACGCCTAACAAACCAATATCATCAATGGAGTTTCTGACCATTGTTGTTGGTTTCTTCATATCATATGCTCTTATTCAAGCCACCTTCTCAATTTTCTCCATCGGCCGACCCGAAAACCTCCCACCAGGCCCAGCCCCTTTTCCGATCATCGGGAACCTCCACTTGCTCGGCGACCACCCGAATCAATCCCTAGCCAAGCTAGCCAAAGCCTATGGCCCGATCATGTTCTTAAGACTCGGCCGAATCAACACGCTTGTCATCTCCTCTGCGGCCGCCGCCAAAGAAGTCCTCCAAAAACAAGACCTCGCGTTCTCCACCCGTCACATCCCCGACGCCCTGAACGTGCACGACCACTCCATAAACTCCTCTGCCTGGATGCCGCTCGGCCCCCAGTGGCGGACCCTCCGACGGATCCTCAACAACAACATCTTCTCCAGCGACTCCCTTGATGCCAACCAACACTTGCGCAACCAAAAAGTCAGACACGTACCACTAAGAAAGTATTTTTTTTTCGACAGATTTACGACGGATATAAAAAAGTCAACTTTGTTGACTTTCATTAATCCGTCGTAAATCCATTAGAAAATGTTTTTCTTTTTATTTCAATTAATTTTCTAATGGATTTTCGACAGATAATTTATTTATTTATTTACGACGGATTTAGTTATTTGTTTTTTAATATTTAAAATCCGTTGTTAATCCGTTGGTATTTTTAATTTTTTTTTCCAACTTTGTTTGAATAAAATCCTGTTTTTTTGTAGTGTGAAGAGCTTGTTGCATACTGCCGGAAAGCGAGCCGGAGCAACGAGCCGGTTGATATCGGTCGAGCTGCATTTAGAACCAGTTTGAATCTGCTATCGAACACGGTTTTCTCGAAGGATTTGACGGACCCTTTTGAGGATTCCGGTAAGGAATTCAGGGAGGTGTTTGGAAAGGTAATGATGGAGGCTGGGAAGCCGAATTTGGTGGATTTTTTTCCCGTGTTGAAGAAGATTGATCCACAAGGGATTAGGAGGAGAATGGGTGATCATTTTGGCAAGATTCTTGAAATGTTTGAAGTGTTGATTAAAGAGAGATTGATGATGAATAAAGGATTGAAGGATGATGTGTTGGATAGGTGTTTGAAATTATGTGAAGAGATACCGGATGAAGTCAATCGGAAACACATCAAGAGCTTGCTTTTGGTAAGTCAAAAACAAATTTATTAAAAAATTGTTATATATACATATAAATATAGATGTAAATGAGTTAGAGCATCTCCAACAGGTTTGCTATAATAGAAAATTTGATGTTTTTTTCTTTTTCCTAAAATGCTCCAACAAGTTTGCTAAAAGGATTGCTAAAATAGAAAAAACTTGGGTTTTCTCTAAATTTAGAGATTTCTCTAAAATCTCTAAAGTAGGAGAGAGAAATATTATTTAAATGTTTTTCACCAATAGCATAATTATTTATTTAATTTTTAAATTTTTTTTTATTGAAATACTAAATATATTGTATATAATAATAATATAAGTAATGATTCATTTTCTAAAATAGAAAACCTGTTGGAGATGCAAAGAAAAGGTTTTAGCAATTTTGGATTTCCATTCTCTATTTTAGAAAATATTTAGAAGTGCTGTTGGACATGTTCTTAGAGCTTTCAACAAGTCGAGTTTTTAACAAGTTATATGAACAAGTCAACTTAAGCCAAGAGCCAAACATATTTATATGCTTACAAATTATATGATCAAAATATAAAAATATTTGATTTTGGGTAGATGAGTGAGTTAAACGATGTCAGATTTGAGCTCATAAACAAGCATCAAGCTTGAGCTTAAACATTAAAAAAATATTTGAGTTCCAGCTACCCAATTTTGAGAAGTTAATTGAGTTCGAGCCTTAAGATCTTTTTTTAAGCTAGGATCGAATAACTTGTTGTTGGACTCGACTCGGCTCATTTACATTTGTACTCATCGGAGCATCCATTAAAGAGTTTGTTTAAAGATGGAAGTAATTATTTTTGAAGTTATTAATTTTTTATTTTCTATTACATAAACGTTTTGGATATTCTGTATGCTTAATTTTTTTGATAATTTCTAATGGATTTTTAATGAATAAAAATAAATTAAATGACAGAAAATTTAAAATCCTAAGAACATGTATCAAAATGTACTATTTAGATATTATATTACATAATTAAAATAATTAATATATTTGATAAAATATCATGTTTTTATAAAAAATAATTTCAAACTCTTTTTTGTTGATGAGATAATAGTAAAAAAATTATTATTATTTTGAGTTAATTTCATGTAATTATTAAACTTCAAAAAATTATACCCAATCTATATTACAAACGAGGGGGTTTGCCTGCGCTTCGCTGCGGGAAGTTTTGTTGATATTGTAAAAGTTCCGTTGTTGTGAACAATATTTTAGATGAAGTTACCTATTAAGAGCTCGGGGTTCGCGCCGAGCTATAAACTGTGATAGATTTGATCATAAGTACTAACATGAATTTATATGAAACATAAAGTTTGTACAAATGTTGTCATACGAAAGGCTTAATAAAATAAATCAAAAAGTTTAAGAAATCAAAAAAATTAATTTTAGGAAATTTTAATAATACTAACAATTATCAGGAAGCCAAAAGACTGTTCATGAAAAGTAGGTACTGACACTTTAACATATTCCAACCAATATACGATAATGACTAAAACGTAAAATGAAATATAGAAAACTAAAAGATATAAAGTGAATAAATATTATAAGTTTAAGGGGCTATAATGTAATTTCTTCAAATGTCGGTAGCTGCTGTTCATGATCGGTGTGTTGGCTTCATATAATCGTAATATATATAGTATATAATAAAATAATTACATCAAAAAAATATTCAATATTAGACTCATTTTGATCGTATCGACGATATGGTTATAATGGCGTAATTTGTTAAAGTTAAAACGTATTTTTTTTAACATATTTTAGCCAATATATGATATACGACTAAAACATAAAATGAAATATTGAAAAATAAAAGGTATAAAGTGAAAAAATATTATAAGTTTAGGAGATTAATATGTAAATTTGAAAATGGGTATAGGATTATATGGTTTCGTATAATCGTAATATATATATTATATAATAAAATAATTACATCAAAAAATATTCAATATTAGGCTCATTTCGATCGTATCGACGATACGATTATAATGGCGCAATTTGTTAAAATTAAAACGTATTTTTTTAATATATTTTAGCCAATATACGATATATGACTAAAACGTAAAATGAAATATTGAAAAGTAAAAGATATAAAGTAAATAAATATTATAAGTTTAGGGGGTTAATATGTAAATTTGGAAATAAATATAATTTTAAAAGGGGGTTGGAGCATGGGTCGGGCGGTGCGGGTTGGGTGTGGGGGTCAAAGCGGGTTGCCTGTTAATTGTATAGATTATATAATATCAAAATATCAGATATTATTTACCCAACCTAAAAAATAACTTCAAACTCCTTTTTGTTGATGAGATAATATTATTTTGAGTTTAGTAAGGGCATAAATGAAATTAACTTTTATTTTTAAGGAGTTTTTAAATTTAGAAGTTTGGATATTATTGTTTTTACAGTTTTTTTCATTTTAAATAAAGTTTTTGAAAAAATTAAAGTAAAACACATGCCGAAAAATGAGTATCACTATTGAGCATCATATAAGATTTTTTTTTTCATTTGACTAAATTTGTCGAACTTATTTTTAGACTACAGTGACTTGTTGAGTAGTTTAATAACTTGATATTTTTAACAAGTTAACATAATATCTATGTATTCAACACACTTTGCATCATGATAAGACCTCTTTCGTGGTAGTGAAAACATGAGTATACTTTATTTTGTTATTTTGTGTGTTTTCATTTTAGATTTGGTACATGCTATTTTTGAAGAAAACAAATGAAGCAAATGGAAAATAAAAACAATTTCTTAACATGCTATTTCACATGAAAATACAGGATGTGTTTGTTGCTGGCACTGATACCACTTCAAATACATTAGAATGGGCCATGGCAGAATTACTACTTAAACCACATATTATGGCTAAAGCAAAAGAGGAGCTTAAAGAAGTTATTGGTAAAGGTAAGATTGTTGAAGAAAACGATCTATCGAGGTTACCCTACTTATCGTGCATTGTGAAAGAGACCTTAAGGATTCATGCGCCAATCCCCTTCTTGCTTCCTCGCAAAGTTGTAAACCAAGTAAAGCTCAACGACTACATTGTCCCTGAGGGCACACAGGTCCTTGTGAATGCATGGGCCATTGGACGAGATCCGTCCATCTGGGAGGATCCATTGGAGTTCAAGCCAGAAAGATTTGGAGCCTCAAAGCTTGATGTTCGAGGCCAAGATTTCGAGTTGATTCCATTTGGTGCTGGGCGAAGAATATGTCCTGGTTTGCCCCTTGCAATTCGTATGATCCCTATGATGTTGGGTTCATTACTCAATAGTTTCGATTGGAATCTCGACACTATCAACAAACATGAGAAATTCGATATGACAGAAAGGTTTGGGATCACCTTACAGAAGACCAAACCTCTTTGTGTTATTCCTATGCAGTTGACTTAGAATTTGCTAATTAAAATTTTCGTTGTGCTTTGTCTTTATTTATTAATTATCTCTGGCTTAACATAAAGTTTGTAAAACTTGTAATCATATTTTCATTTATACTCACGTCTTGTAGACTTGTAATACACATAATAGAAGTCTATAATAGCAAAACAAAGTAGCCCTTATGTTGTTGGTTCATAGTTGGTCACACCAACATCTTTTTCGTTTAATTTGTCCATATTCAAATTTTTTGGTTTATATATTCATTATTGCAAAATTAAGGTAATAACTAATAAGATCCCACCAATTTATAAGCATTTTAATAGACAACTTTATGAGACTTTATTTATAAGACAAAAAAGTAAAAGCATTCTAGTAGAGTACTTTATAAGCCTTAATTTATGGGACCAAAAAATAAAACATATTAATATATTGCTTTGTAAGATTTAATTATAGGACCAAAAAATAAACGTCTACTCTAAAGGTGTTGCAATAGGTTATAGGTTTATATGACGCTTACGACACTTTTAAGAAAGTGTCTTATAAAACTCATCTTTTTATATGACATTTTTTATTAATATTGTCTTATAAAATAGTCAACATATTGGTTTTATAAAAAATATTTTAAAAAACTTGTTACGATGGGTATGAACATTTTATAAACTTATTACAACATTTTTAGATAAAATACTTCAATTTTTTGATTTTATATATTTAATCTTATAAAAGAATCTATTAAAACATATAGCATGTACATCCTATGTAAGTCCGACTTTATTTTGATGATTTGATTTTGAAAAGTTAATTATTCTAACTATTATAAAATACCTCTAATACCTCCTAACACTTTCTTAAAAAAAGCTATCAAAATTGCCTTAGAGTCCGCTAAATCAAATTTGCTAATAGCAGAGGTCTTCAAAACTTGGAATATGCTATATCCAGGGATTAAATGAGCAAATAGCGGAGTTTAACCCACCTCCTTTGTTCAACTTAGGGTGTGTTTACTAACGACTTAATGGGCTTAATGGGCTAAATGGCATATTTGCATAGATGAAAATTTAGTGTTTACTTGTGACTTATTGATATAGATCTTAGCTTATTCGCTCAGATGGAGAAGGGGTGTTGTCCACATACAGACAAAAAAAAAAGACATGGCTACCCCTAGTTATATATCTAAAAAACTTTTAACGCTGGCGTCTTTCTCCTCCAAAACGAACTACACAATCGATTCTTCAAACTGATTTATGATTTCAAGCTCTTTCCTCCAGATTAGTTTCTTCACGCTTGAGACACACCTGCACCGTCGATTTCCATCTTCTTTCTGGTGACCAGCGACCTTCTTTCCGACGACAAACAGCATGTATGACCCCAAGTTGTGACCAACAACTATAAAAAAAAGCTTTTGAAGGACGACTGCTGAGGTCTGATAACAATCCATTGTTGCTTCAGATCATGATGTTGATGAAGAAGACCAGTTAGATCTTGAGTTATTCTTTAATTTTTTTTTTGGATCTTGCTTAATTTCTTCAACCCTCGGCTGTATGTGATACAAAATAAATGGAGCTACTAGGTTTAAATATTGGAGGTTGTGCCATTGTTGAGAAAAGAAAAAGATGAAGCTACTGTATTTTTTAAATGGATTGAGCTAATGGGTTTCTTGAATGGGGGAAGCTAAATACACTCATTGACTTGCTATATACTCCCAAAAAGTGAATTGCATCATACACATATACGTCAACATCAAAGACCACTTTTTCAATTCTCGATGCATTCATTTCAATTCCTGATGCATTCACATGCTTTGCAAATTGATGCATATAGCAACCCTTGAATGAATTTGTAAAAGAAAAAGGTGTACTTTGAAATAGTACTGTTGTTACTGTTATTATAGAATTGGAAAAAAAGAGATTCAAAATATGTTGTTAATCATAGGGTTTTTTAATTAAAATATAAATAATATTAAATTGATTCTTCGATCATAATAGTGAGATTTTTGTTTCATTTTTGCATTTGCCTTTGATTTTGGTATGAATCCTTTGATATGAATCATTGTTTAGATTTTAGTAGAGATTTTTACTTGAAATAATAGTTAAGATTTTGTTGAAATATAGAATTTGTGTTTCAAATGTATAAAACAACTTATACAAAATTCATAGTCAGGGGTAAATTAGTCATTTCTAACGTTCAGACGGTTGATTCAGATAAAAAGGTAAACACCAACATCAATTTATACAGACAGACAAATTTATCCATACAAACAAACAGACAAGATTTGGTAAACAGCCCCTTAATTTATATGGAAATGGTAGAGTTTAATAAATCTAACCACCACCTTTGGGCAATTTGGTGTGCAATATGCAATGACGTGTGAATTACAAGTCCACTATTAGCGGATATGCTCCTTTCAACCTCCGCTATTAGTGGATATGATTTAGCGGATTTTATTGCTATTTTGGTAGTTTTTGGGAGAAAAACGGTTTATAAAAACGCCCTAAAACAAATTTCTAGAAACATAATATAGAACACTCCATGGTCTAATTAGGTTGCCAATGTTTATCGTAACAACTAGTTTTTTATAAGAATATAATTATTACTAGTTAGAATCCACCCGTTTGTATATATGCACACTAACAGTGTTTATAACACAATTTTTGATCTTGCATACTATATCAGAATGATTGAAGTGTTTATAACCTAATTTTTGATACTGCATACTGTATCAGAATGATTGAAGATCAAAACAATTTTGGTCCCAAAACAAATGGAAAATCAGTGTATAAGCAACCTCACAACAAGTGTGGATAAACAATGATATAGATGTTGGACAATAATACTACAAAGAAGAGAAAGTACCCAAAGTAACCTAGTTTTTGATACTGCATACTGTGATGGAGTGGATAAGGCTTGGGGTTCTTAGCGCCTAATCCGAGTTCAAATCCCTCCATGTGCAACCTATGAACATTTACAAAAGGGCATGGTTTAGCCTGATGTTGCTGAGGATTAGTTAGGCCATAGGCTCGGACAACCCTTCAAAAAAATGTAGATAACAACTAAAATATGCAAGGGTAGAGCATATAACAAGTTCATAAGCAAATAATGCAAAGATGTAACATTGTTCCACTCTCAATGTGATAGTATATGTCTATCAAAGGGAGAAAACCGGTTTATATTACCACTAAGGAGCTTACGTAAAGTCTGTACAAGATCCTTAGATCTTGATATGGTAATTGTATCCGACCAATTGGGAACCTGGTTCACTCGCTGCGATCAGGGTAGGAGTTCCCATAAAACCAGGTACCAGGGACGAGGATCCCCGATTGTCTAAAATTGAGACCATGGACAGTAATGCATTCTCTAACCTGCCCGATTCCTGATATATTTAATATATATACTTTAGTAAAAATTTTTGTTAAGTTATGTAATCCTAATTATTTTTAATATTATATTTTTTATTAATTTATTATGAGAAGTGTCATTTAAAAACAATAACTTCATTCTCTTGATACAATAAGGATTCACGAATTTATTCAAAAAAACTTGATTTAATTCTCAAAAATAAACGGACCACATGTGGATTGGGGTTAGGCACAAGAAAATACATGGAGAGGATTCGATTTCCCGTATCTGTCAGTGGCCAAAGTCGGGGTTAGGGTTGATATACATAGATAGGGGTGCTCCTACTCAAAGTGAGTAACACTGGATGTTGTGTTATTTAATTTGAATATTATATGATTTTTCAGAGTGAATATACCATGTGGCACGCTCTCAGCTGTCTTCACGTTTGCAACCAAACTTGAGTTTTCAGTTCATTCGAAATTTCGTGTGCGTATATACATATATATATATATATATATATATATATATATATATATATATATAAAAGAGGGAGGTTCATTTGTAAACCGCAAATATCTTGTAAACCGTGTAAACTAATCCACACCATTGATTTTCAAAAACGTTTCCATATTTCACATTTTCATATTTCCATAATCATTGATTTTTTTGATCAAGGGTCATGATGAGTTCACAAAGTTTACAAGATATTTGAGTTATATTATATGACAAGTTTAAATAAAAATATAATGTATTAGGCCTTACGTAGCATACGGGTTTGAACGCTCAACCTTTTACTGTCACATCGACTTTCAACTTTCTTACCCTCATACCCTCACCAGTTTCGTACCATCAACCTTTCATACGCTCGTACCTTTATTTTTTGTTATTATTATTTTAAATATAATATCTGTAGAGAGAAAAAGAGAGAATGAGGGAATACTGAGAGGGAAAGTATCACATGGCTTCATCGGGTTCTTGTACCCTCCATCGAACCCGCGGCTTGAACCCAACCCCCATAGCACCAAACCGCTGAACCCTTCCTACCTGCCTCAACCCGAGGCATGCTACGGAAGACCTTACGATAAGAGAAGAAAATTCACATATAATTCATTCTAAAAAATCATTTGAATGATGCATACGCAGATCTATATAAACAAATAAATAAATAGATTATAATGAAGGTTAATTTATATTCATCATTAAATAATTATTTTTGTTAGATACTCGCTACATGCTTTAATTTATCCGTTCGTTAGATGTTTTATTATTTAATTTATTTAATAAATGATTTTATCCACTCGTCAGAAAAATGTCAATGGCGGCCAGCAATATAGATTATAGAGCCGGGCAATCCAATTGTTTATAAAAGTCAAATTATAGAAATTATGCAATTGTTTGTGGTTTTCAATAGTTTTAATTAAATACGTAACTAGAACTAGAAGCATCTTCTTTAATAAAAATTTTTGGATCTTTTATTACAGGTGATAACCATGTCAAACCTCTTTTTGTTTGAGTTCCCTTATTGTTGTTTTAAAAATAATATTAAATACGTAATAAACAAATAAATCAATAAAACATGATCTAGGGAGTAACAATGTTTGAAAAAGAATGGAGTAATAGGCTAATAGCCGTCATGATGTGTTGTTGCTTAAGGCTTGTGTTTCACGTTACGTTACGCCTGAGGCATGCCTTGCCGCAATGTCACACCTCACGTTATTTGAAATCTTGGATGTAAAATATTCAGGATTTTATAACTGAGATCTTTGAGTTCAAATTCATTTGCTTAAAAATATATATAATTCAAGTTAATTTCCTTACAAAATAAAGTTCATTTAACTTATATTATATTCATAATATCTTTTTCAGGAAAAAAGAAAGGAATGAAGAAAATAAGAAAAACTTAAATTTTTTCCTAAATTTTCTTCTAAGAAAAAAGTAGGAAAAAAAAAACTAAACCTACTTAAAAAATATTAAAATTAAACTACTTAATATTTCATTATAATGATATGTTATTAAAAAAATATATGTAAATAAAATAACTATTTCATTTTTCTCCGTTTCTTCCTTTTTATTTTTCTTTTGAGAACACAAATAAAATAACTATTTTGTTTCAATCAATTTCTTTCCTTTTCTTTTATTTCTAGTTTAGAAAGCACAACATTAATGAGCCGAGCTCCATAACACAACTATTTGAACATACGAAAACCATATTAAATTTTTCGAGTCAAATTGAACAAGACATTCGAGCATATACTTTTTCATTTCATGTATATTGGTATCTTTACTAATTATACATTAAAACGAAAAAATTATTGAGCTTAAGCTAGAAAACAATTTTATTGATTGCAAATTTAAAAGGCATAGGTAATTATCGAACTCAATAATTCAAAAGGTTTTGTTGGCAAGACAATCAAATCAATTTCCTTAAAAACTAATGTTGATAAGACAATTCATATGTCTCATCGAAGTACATTATTAGTTGTCTATATGTGTAACACGTTTTATGTGTTTTAGAAATTTAGAGCATATAGTTCTTTTTCGTATTTTCTTTCGGGTGTTGTTAACAATACCCTCCCTATACCTATAATACCAATCAAATACACCTATAATACCAATTAAACACACTTAGAAGTTTGAGAATATATAATTTTAAGATAAAAAGTCAATTTACTTATGACTAGAACCACCTAAAAATTTGAAACAATGTCATGTCATAGGGTAGAGCGGGGTGTAGTGATCCTTACCCTTTTCTTAATTTTAGAAGAAGTTGGGTAGAAGTACGTTCTTCGAACGGAAAATAGAAAGATAACGAAAATTCTTAAGATGTTGATTTTAAAAAATCTGTTAAAAATGTTTTAGTTATGCCTATATCGTCCCTTCTTTATATTTAAACGATATATTTACTATTATTAAAAAAACATTAACGGATGTTAGAAGTCTAATTTTATTATATTTTAATGATATAATACTTTTTGTAAAATGTGATCGGAGAGCAAAAGAACACGAAGAGCAAACGACAGTACAATATAGGTTTCATTATTTTGTAAAAGTCAAAATACACGATGTTGACGCATATAAAGTAACAAAATTATGTTTGTATAGGATTAAACAAAACGCCATGTCTAATAGTATTGTAATCCATTTATATGATTTTTTAATTATTTTAATAAAATTTTAATACATTTTTAAAATAAAATGTTATATTAGCTATTTTAGAAGATATATATTTGATCCAGAATGACTCTATAAACATATTTTTTTATACAACAATTATATTATAAAATATTTTTCTAAATGATATCACATAAATAACTAATATTACGTTTAAATATCATAGAAGATTTATTAAGCATCCAAAAATGCTTTATAAATTTATTAGACTTCGATGTAACAATCCAACATTATTGGCACACTTAAACATTTTTTAAAGTAGTTTGTTTTATTGTGTTTGGCTGACATTTGAACCAAATATTTTAGTGCAATTATTTGTCATTTACATCAAGAACCAATTATTTGGGTATATATCGGTGTAGGTTCAAATGTGAACCATTTTTTGGTTGTGAATGTAAGGATAACCGAGAGTGCGACACGTGGTGGATGACCAGACATATATATATATATATATAGAGGGAAGTTAATTTGCAAAAAAAAAGTGCAAACCTTGCAAACTCTTGGTTGCATAGATTAAATCAGTGAAATTGATTCATGGAGTTGTTTAATATGACGAAAATGTTTCATAAACATCAAATTTTGATGAACTTGTTTCATATTTTGGTGTTTTTTATTCATATGAAACTTTTTTCTCGTTTCTGTGAAACTTTTTCATTTCTACGTAAATAAACACCTTCATATGAAACAATTTCATCAAAAAAATTAGTATATGAAACATTTTCATCATATTAAACAACTCTACAAAAGATTTTTCGTTGATTTACGTGTGCAACCATGAGTTTGCACGGTTTGCACGTTTTTTTGGTTTGCAAATGAACTTCCTTATATATATATATATATATATATATATATATATATAGAGGGAAGTTATTTTGCAAACCATAAAAAACGTGCAAACCGTGCAAACTCATGGTTGCACACGTAAAATCAGTGAAATTGATTCATGGAGTTGTTTAATATGATGAAAATGTTTCATAAACATCAAATTTTGAGGAAATTGTTTCATATGTTGGTGTTTTTTATTCATATGAAACTTTTTTATCGTTTCTATGAAACTTTTTTCATTTCTACGTAAATAAACACCTTCATATGAAACAATTTCATCACAAAATTTAGTATATGAAACATTTTCATCATATTAAACGACTCTATAAAAGATTTTTCATTGATTTACGTGTGCAACCATGAGTTTGCACGGTTTGCACGTTTTTTATGGTTTGCAAAATAACTTCCCACTATATATATATATATATATAGATATTAGGTTCAAATGAGAAGTAGAGAAGTGATCTCCACCACTCATCCGGTCAATAAAGGAGGCTTTGATCGGGGGTCCTTTAATAGTCTCTACCCTCCCATGAATCGCGTCAATCCCCCGTGATCGTGTCCACCGTAACCGGTCAAAGCCACCTTTATTGACCGGATGAGTGGTGGAGATCACTTCTCTACTTCGTATTTTTTTAGCAGTTCTCATTTGAACCTTTCTCATCCAATTTGCAAGAATGAAGAACAAACCATAATCACATATGATGTGGGTTCATATGGGTACCACATATTTAAAAAATCATATATGATTCAAGTGGGTCCAATCACTAAATCATATATGATTTTTTAATATGTGAGACCCAGATGAGCCCACATCAATGTATGGCTATGGTTTAGTTCATTTGTTCTTGCAAATGGGTTTGTCCTTGTATAGTTGTATGAACCTACCTCTCTCTCTCTCTCTCTCTCTCTCTCTATATATATATATATATATATATATAAGTTTAAACGAGAACGATATTTATTCTAAAAAATAAAATAAATGTAAAATCGAATTTGATTTTATAATAACAGTGTGTATAAAATTGCATGTGATTCATACAACTTTGTCCCACTACTTGAAGACGGAACCAAATTTGTTAACACACATTTTTTTTACTGTCAATGTAAAGTAACATGTGTTTTTATATGTGATTTGACCATTTTCGTATTATCTAAATAGTTAACATTCTTGTTTGATCATCCCTATATGTATATATAGTTGTGTTCTCGTGAAAAGTTGAGTTAATGTGAAAAATATTTATCAACCATTGTATGCACATTAAGATGAGATGGATCCAAGTGCAATTTGTGGATGAGCTTAAGATTAAAATTGATTAAGTGTTCATATCAATTTTCATGCTTCTCATGTTAACTCAATTTCTCACACAATCTTCTCTCTCTCTCTCTCTCTCTCTCTATATATATATATATATATATATATATATAGAGTCAAGGTCATTTAAAAACCAAAACATTAGTAAAAACCATAAAAAGTCATGGTTTCATAGCTTAAATCAACTTCGTAGAGTTGTTTAATATGATACAAATGTTTTATATAGTTCATTTTTTGGTATTCTTGTATGTAAAAATGACAAGGTTACATAGGATTAAAAAAAATTCTTGAAACAGTTTCATAAGAATAAAAAAAGGTATGAAACATTTTCATTTTACATAAATAAACACCGAAATATGACACAATTTCATCAAAAAATGAAGTATATGAAACATTTGCATCATATTAAACAACTTCACGAAAAATGTTCGTTGATTTAAATAAAAAAACCTATGAATTTTTACGGTTTTTACTAATGTTTTGGTTTTTAAATGAACTTCCCTCTCTCTCTCTCTCTATATTATATATATATAATAGAGAGAGAGAGAGAGAGAGGGAGGTTCATACAAGAACAACCCTTGCAAGAACAAAGAAACCAAGGAAATCACATGTGATTTTGTGTTGCGTTAGATAAAGCATGTGTAGGCCATGCTCCGACAAGGCGAGTGGGTGAGCCGCGAGTAAGCATCCATGCACAAAATCAATAGAATTAGGTTCAAACAAGAACAAAACCAATTTGCAAGAATGAAGGAACCAACAAAATCACATGTGATTTTCAGCATAGACGACCACTCGTAGCTCTCCCACTCACATGTGATTTTGTTGGTTCCTTCATTCTTGCAAATTGGGTTGTTCTTGTATGAACTTTCCTCTATATATTTTATATATATATATATATATATATTAGTTTACAAAGTTTGCACAAATTACACATTTTGTAAAATAAGGGAACTCTATATAGAATATATGGGAAAGTTCAAATGTGAATTCAATTTTGGTTGTGAACATGACGACGAATATCAAACACTCATCCGGTCAATAAAGACAGCTTTGACTAGGTCTCTTCCTCACGTTCACAACCAAAATTGAGTTCACATTTGAACCTAACCCTATATATATATATATATATAGAGGAAAGTTCAAATGTGAGCCACTTTTTGGTTGTAAACGTGAGGACAACCGAGAGCGCGACATGTGGCGGCTTTGAGTGTGGTCCCCTTCTTTAATTCAATGCCTTCCATGAATCGCGCCTAGTCATCCGCCGTGGACTTGACGTGGCGTCTAGTCATCCGCCACGTGTCACGCTTTCGGTTGTCCTCACGTTCACAACCAAAAAGTGGTTCACATTTGAACCCATCCCTATATATATATATATATAGAGAGAGAGAGAGAGAGAGGATCATGTGAGAATGATATATTTTTAAAAGAATACGAAAACCAACAAAAATCATAGATGATTTTATATTAAACTTTGGAAAAGGCCATGAGAATGACTTTGACTCCAAATTGCAAAGTCCCGCGAATCATGTATGATTTTGTACGTTATTGTATTCTCTTAAATAGATATCATCCTCATTTGAACCCACCCCTATAAATATATATATATATATATATAGAGAGAGAGAGAGAGAGAGAGAGAGAGAGAAAGAAAATTCAAATGCGAACTCATTTTTCATTGTGAACGTGACGACCAACAAAATCGCGCCACGTGGCAATTTGAATCGACGCCTAAACTTTATTGAGACTGAATAAAGAATGAATATTCAGACCGAATAGTGTCACGTTGCGCGATACTAGTGGTCCTCACATTTATAATGAAAAATGAGTTCACCTCTGAACCTGACCCTATATTTATATATTTATATATATATATATATATATATATATATATATAAAGTGTTCCGACCACTTTGGACCCAACTTCAGTTCGCAAGGCAAAGTTGCAAATCACATGTGGTTTTATATGTGATGTTAGTGTAAAATCACACGGGATTCAACCGTTTTTTCTTTATTGATAGCCTTCCATTTGGACCGTATGCATTTGTCCAAGACACAGTTTGTAATATGCACACGTATTTATGCCACAAGTGCATAAAACCAAAAAACAATTTAATTTACTCTTAGGCACATAAAAATACGATCCGAATGGATGGGCTAGGAAGATGTTTCTCGATTTTGGTTTTTTAAAAGTTCTCTTGTACCCCTTAGTCCCTTACCACCCCCACCCTATTATATATAGGATATGAAATCATATCCATATGATCCATCCCAAAAAAGCTAACGCCTAACAAACCAATATCATCAATGGAGTTTGTGACCATTCTTCTTGCTTTGTTCATATCATATGCTCTTATTCAAGCCATTTTCTCAATTTTCTCCGTCGGCCGACCCAAAAACCTCCCACCAGGCCCAACCCCATTTCCGATCATCGGAAACCTCCACTTGCTCGGCGACCACCCGAATCAATCCCTAGCCAAACTAGCCAAAACCCATGGCCCCATCATGTTCCTAAGACTCGGTCGCATTAACACGCTCGTGATCTCCTCCGCGGCCGCCGCCAAACAAGTCCTCCAAAAACAAGACCTCGCGTTCTCCACCCGCCACATCCCCGACGCCCTAATCCCCCACGACCACTCCATAAACTCCAGCGTCTGGATGCCGCTCGGCCCCCAGTGGCGCATCCTCCGCCGCATCCTCAACGAAAACATCTTCTCCAACGACTCCCTTGATGCCAACCAACACTTGCGTAACAAGAAAGTTAGACACTACTTGGATTTCAGACACATGCCAAAAAAGTCAACATTACATTGACTTTCATTGATTCGTCAAAAATCTGCCAAGAAATTATTTGATTTTATTCGATTAATTTTCTGGCAGAATTCTGACGGATTATTTATTTATTTAACTTTAAAAAATACAGATTATAATGGATTTTAATTAATTATTTTTTAAATTAAAATTCGTTGTTAATACGTTGGTATTTTAATTTTTTTGTTTCAATTTTCTTTGAATTAAATCCTGTTGTTTTTGTAGTGTGAAGAGCTTGTTGCATACTGCCGGAAAGCTAGCCGGAGCAACGAGCCGGTGGATATCGGTCGGGCTGCTTTCAGAACCAGTTTGAATCTGATATCGAACACGGTTTTATCGAAGGATTTAACGGATCCTTTTGAGGATTCCGGTAAGGAATTCAAGGAGGTGTTTGGAAAGATTATGATGGAGGTCGGGAAGCCGAACTTGGTGGACTTTTTTCCGGTGTTGAAGAAGATGGATCCACAAGGGGTTAGGAGGAGAATGGTTGATCATATTGGGAAGATTCTTGAGATGTTTGAGGTGTTGATTAAAGAGAGATTGATGAGGAAAAAGTTGAAGGATGATGATATGTTGGATAGGTGTTTGAAATTATGTGAAGAGATACCAGATGAAGTCAATCGGAAACACATCAAGAGCTTGCTTTTGGTAAGTCAAAAACATATTTATTAAAAGATCGGTGTATATATATCAATGTTCGAAAAAGCTCGCCGCAACAGCCGCCATGGCGCGCCGTGGCTTAAGGCTTGTGTCTCACGTCACGTTATGCCTGAGGCACGCCATAGAGTAATGCACGGGTTTTTGATACCAAATATTTGATATAACTTGATTTTCTAATGTCATATTTGATAGTTTTTATTATATAACTTAATCTAAATGGTTTATTATCTTTGATTCGGTGAGTAATAGCGGTAAACATATGTTTATGTGTATACTATTATATAAGATATAGAGATTTTCCGCCATAAGTCACGCCTTGGAAAACGCCATATCCTCGCCGTGGCTTCCAAGGCTTGAGGCTTGGCCATGCCGCCACGCCACGCCTCACGTTATTTGGAACCTTGATATATATATATATATATATAGAGAGAGAGAGAGAGAGAGAGAGAGAGGGGGTAGGTTCATACGAAAACGATGTCAATTTGACGCGATGACGATTCTCAACCACACATTTTCGGTTACGGTGGACGCGATCATGAAGGATTGACGCGATTCATGGAGGGTGGAGATGATTAAAGGAAGGTGACCCGGTCAAAGCAACATTTATTGACCAGATAAGTGGTTGAGAATCGTCATCTCGTTTTCTTAAAAAGTTACCGTTCTCATTTGAACATTTTGTCTCTCTTTTTCATTGTGAACGTGAGGACGAATCTCAACCACTCATCCGGACCCCCTCCTTTTAATAATCTCTACCTTCCCATGAATTGCATCAATCCTCCGTGATCACATCTATCGTAACCGAAAATGTGTGGCTGAGATTCGTTCTCACGTTCACAATGAAAAAGTGGTTCACATTTGACCCTGACCCTATATATATATATAGTTATAGATATGCGTGTAAACGATTTGAGCTTTTAATGAGTCGAGTTTTTAACAATTTTATCGACGTCAATAACACGAATGTTCGATTTGACTCGTTCGAAAGCTGGATTAAACTTTACGAAGTTAGTCAAGTCGACTCAAGCTATGCCATCGAGCATATATTATTTGAGCCAAACATATTTGTATTTACAAATTATATGATCAAAATATAAAACTCGTATATTTTTAAAATGATTGATCTAGCAATGAGAATTATTTCTTAACATGCTATCTCACATGAAAATACAGGATGTGTTTGTTGCTGGCACTGATACCACTTCAAATACATTAGAATGGGCCATGGCAGAATTACTACTTAAACCACAGATTATGGCTAAAGCAAAGAGGGAGCTTATAGCAGTTATTGGTAAAGGTAAGATTGTTGAAGAAAACGATCTATCGAGGTTACCCTACTTATCGTGCATTGTGAAAGAGACCTTAAGGATTCATCCGCCCATTCCCTTATTGGTTCCTCGGAAAGTCGTAAACCAAGTAAAGCTCAACGACTACATTATCCCTGAGGGCACACAAGTTCTTGTGAATGCATGGGCCATTGGACGAGATCCGTCCATCTGGGAGGATCCATTGGAGTTCAAGCCAGAAAGATTTGAAACCTCAAAGCTTGATGTTCGAGGCCAAGATTTTGAGCTGATTCCGTTTGGTTCTGGACGAAGAATATGCCCTGGTTTGCCCATTGCAATTCGTATGATCCCTATGATGTTGGGTTCATTACTCAATAATTTCGAATGGAATCTCGACACTACCAGCAAACATGAGAAATTTGACATGACGGAAAGGTTTGGGATCACTTTACAGAAGACCAAACCTCTTTGTATTATTCCTATGCAATTGACTTAATTATCTCAATCTTTTTAACGTAAAGTTTGTAAAACTTGTAATCATATTTTCATTTATACTCACATCCTGTAATACACAAAATTAAAGTCTCTAAATTTTAGTTAGCAAAACAAACTAGCCCTTAATAATTTGGTTAGTTTCATCATTCTTATGTATCCAATTCAATTTGGCTCCAATTATATATGTTGTTGGTTCATACTTGGTCGATTTCTTTTAGTTTTTCATTTTCAAATGTTTTGGTTTATATATTCATTAAAATTAAATTGAATAAATAAATCCCTATCAATTTATAAGCATTTTAATAGACAACTTTATAAGACTTAATTTATAAGATAAAAAAAAGTATTCTAATAAAGTGCTTTATAAGCCTTAATTTATTTGACCAAAAAATAAAACATCTTAATATACTGCTTTGTAACACTTAATTTATAGGACCAAAAAGTAAACATCTTATCTGAAGGTATTGTAATAGGTTATATGATGCTCTTTGACGCTTTAACAAACTTCTAGTACAATTTTGATACAAAACGTCACATTATCTAGTTTATACGACATTTATGAGAAAGCGTCTTATCTACATGAATCTCAATATCAACCTTGGACAATATAAGCGTCAAACAAATTTATTGAAAAAAGTGTGACTTCAAACATATTAATCAAAATCAAACAGGCAAAATCCTAATTTTTGTTCGTTTTGAAATCATAACCGAGATTTGTTCTTCTTGTCCTTCTATTTAGCAACTATTTCTATTGTCTCCTTTTAGTTGCATTCATCCCTCTTTTCCCCTGCTAGTACCCGATTAGATTGGAAAGAGGAAGCCAGGAAACTCAAATGTTTACAATGAATAGGTGTTGTAGGTAAGGAGATAACGGTGTTTGACATGCCTTTGTAGCTCCTTTTACACCAATGCTTGTATGGTAAAGAACCGCCACCACATTTTTCTATCGTTTTTACTCTCTTCACTTACTTTCATCTCTGGTAAATAATCAACACCACCATTGAATTTGTTTATATTGTAGACAATGGCTATTATTAACACTAGCTAACATCGATGGTTTGAGAAAACATAGGGGTTAATTTAGTGGAATGAAAGAGACATGACAACCTATAAATGAATGAGATACATGTTTGACATGTATGAAGGAACAAAAAGAGGTCGTCGCCAATAAGGGAGTAATCACCGGTGTTAGTCGGAATATGAACAAGAAGGTCATTGGTGATGGGAATGAAGTTCTTAGGGCCTCTTTGGTTTGCTAAATTTGGAATTAGATTCCATTCCATTGGTTTAAGGGAAAGTCTAGAATTAAAATCCAAGATTTCATTGACATACCACAAATATTGGATTAAAGTCCCATGGGGGTAAATGACATTTCACGAGATTTCATAGCATTTGTTTGTAATAATATTTTTCAATTTGATAAAGCATTCGCTTTCTAATAATTAAAAAATAAAATAACATTTGATTAATTTTTATTAATTAATGAGAATTTGGGATTATGGGAGATATGACTCATTGTATCATATAAAACCAAATAGCTTCTTTTATTTTCATTCTCATTGATTATTGCTAGGATTCTAGTCTGGTTAGGCTTTTAGTTTCTAGGGTTGATTTTTTGTTTAGTTTTTGTTTTTTCTTCCTTGATAAATTAAAGAACTTAACCCCAATGGGGCAGCCTACCGGTTAAGGCTTGGTGTTGGGTAAAAACCCACCCAAGTTCGAATCCGGGGGTGAGCAACCAGGGGCCACTGAGTGTTAATCCCAGGGGAGCATGCTTTAGCTCTTGGTAAAAATTGCCAAGGATGTAGTCTGGCCAAAGTCCAGGTGAACCTTTAAAAAAAAAAAAAAAATTAAAGAACTTAATAACTGAGGAAGGAATTACAAATTTAAACTTTTAGAAGGGAAAGAAGGGGTAAATGGGCAAAAATATCCTTACATGCAGAACATATGGGATGCCTAAAAGGAAAAATATTAGGTAGTCCTATAAGAGGGACCCGATTTCAAAGAAAATGGAAATCACGAGGCCTATTTATGTAACTTCATTTTTAAATTTAGGACCAATCAAGCTTCCGGGACCATGTGATTTATTGAATTTGTTTCCAACGATAAGAAGTTCCCCAAAAATGACAAGATTCATTGAACTTGTTGACCTTTCATCTAACATATTAACATGTTACGACTGTTTTTCAGCCAGTCATTGGTTTATCAGCTAGTGTTTGAAATAAATGGCCTAAATGAGGGCTTTACAACCAATGTTTTCAAGTGCTTATAGTATGTATATGGTGTTATTCATGATTGATCAGTATCATGAAAGGCCGAGTGTTGCATGTGGTTCAAGGTGTATATATAATACAGGCTGCAAAAATTCTATGTTTAGTAGTGTATTCTATAGTTAATTGACGACGTTAATTCGTTAACCGAAAATGAATCTATTGACTTTCTTCCAATTAGTTGGACTGTAGGTGCGATGATTGAGTGTTATAAATTAAAAAACTATAGACCACTAATGTAGATTATTTATTTTAATGAACATATACAAAATATAAACATACAATAGACCATACTGTAATTCACTCTAAAAAATAAATTGCATCTCACTAAATTTTTTGATTCCATATAAAAAAATGAACAGATAAAAACAACGTACTTAGAATTAAAAGGGCAACTAATGAATTAATCTATTATCTTACATATGTTTGTTAACTATAAAGTATTTATTTTACTAGCATAGTAATACTAAATTTAATTTATAAATATATTAAAATAAAGAAGTATATGACCATATCTAATTTGTGTGACTAGATCTTGAAAATGTCATGCTCAGTCTATATATATATTATTAAGTATTTAAATAATATAAAAAGTATGGAATGGTGTCTCACTAAATCTTCTCAAGATCTTGTATAATCTATTTTAATTGCATGCTTTTAAGTTTTTTAAGTTCTAACTATAAAATTATAAAACATTACATGCTATTGCTTAAATATTACATTAAAAATAGAAAAATAGAGTAAATTATTTGTTTTGTTACAGATTGTGATTCTCAATTTCGCATACCTATATATTTTCGATTATATATTTCTTCATGATGATTTATAATTTATTTTTAGGGTTTTATATTTCTTCGATTATATATTACTTTTATATTACGAAAACTCCTGTAGTAGTTACCATTCCATTCCTTCCAACTTTTTATTTTATTTTTTATTATATAATTCAATTAAAACATATATAATTTAAATTATTAATTAATAAAAAACAATAATATTACATAAAATTAAAATTTGCAACTATACTAAAAATCAAAAAATAAGAGAAATATGAGATAAAACTAAAAATTACAACTTTTTCCTCCATAATTGTTTTTTGTTTCTTCTTTCTTCTTTTTTCTTTTTTCTTTATATATTTGTTCATGCATAGGATGGGTCAATTTCCCAAAAGCAGCTTCTAGAACCACATTGAAACTCTATTTGCTCCAAGGATATAATACACCTAATTAATCAAAGACATATAATGTTTGGTAATATTTTTTCTTAAAATAAAAAGCATAACAAAGTATATTCACTTTTGATTTGATTCACACTTAAGTCAATGATTGAAATCAAGTTCGAGTGACAAAATGTTCAAAATATGTGTGGGCCAATTTTAAAAATAAAATAAAGACTTAATTACATTAAATATACATGTGGTGTGCATGTGGTTTGCTTAAAATTTAGATATGGTCCATAAACATAGTATCTTAATTTTTCATTCTTATAACATCTAAGTCTCTTGAGTTAACTCGGTTAAACAAGGTCCAAGACATATGTCTTTTACATGACGGTAATTTAGTCATTTAACCTCTATTTTCATTCTAAAATAAGCTAATATTAAAAAATGACCTACCAAATCAAAAATAGGCTCCCTCTCGAGCACTTGCATCCACCTCCGTTCCAGTTATCCAATGCGACCTCTACTCTTCCTCTGCAGACTGCAGTACACTCACACATTATTCTCCTACGTACGCACCTACCATCTGCGTATATCTGGAATTGGTATTAAGAACACCCCTGGACAACCATCATTAATTTGTTTTTGAATTAATTTTTTTTGACTGATTTATATAGGTTGTATGTTTAGATTTAAGGACTTTGATTCCTGATTTCTTCTTGATTTTATAGATAATGAAGATAATAAAATAAAATAAATATCTTGATAAACTTAAAAAAAATGAAAAATTATAATAAAATATCTTGATGAACTTAAATGAAGACGAAAATTGAAGATGAAGAAGATTGGCATTTATATCAGATTAAATTTTTACGAAAATCCCTCTTAGGTCAATAGTGGAACTAACGGAACTCAAGTTAATGGTGTTGATTTTCGATGAAGATACACCATTTTAAGAAAACCATATGAAAATTTTAAACAAATCACAAATTAGGTTATCAAAATTAGGTTATCCATATTAATATATCTAAAATTCGTGTCAATCACATGGGGTCGGTTGTCATAAAAATAACAATAAATGAAAGCTATGAAAAGTTGAAAACTATAATTAATTGCAATTACTTGCTTTTAGGATGCCTCCGCTAGCGATATTTGAATTTTATAACATTAATTATCTCTAAAAACATAGGGTAAATTACATATTTGGTTTATATAGTTTATACTTTATTGTATTAATAGTCCATATTCTAAAATAATTATGAAAAAAGTCTCTATGATTTATATTATATTGCACTGTTGGTCTCTATTTTGTCAATAGGGTTAGGGACCAATAATGCAATATAGTATAAATTACAGGGACTAACAGTGCAATATATCTAATCATATTGACAAAATATTAAAATAGGGACCAACAGTGCAATATATTGTAAATCATATGGTTCTTTTCTATAAATATTTCAAAATAGGGAGCAATAATAAAACAAAGTGTAAACCATAGGAACCAAATATGTAAATTACCCTAAAACATATTATTTAGAAAAGACATTTTTTTAAGAAGCGAAGAAAAGGATGTAGAACTAGAGCAATGCTATCACCCTATTAAATATATCATGTTATAAATAAATAATATTATTTAGAAAAGACGTGATAGTTTTCGATTTCTATTCAAATTAATGAATTTTGTTTGAGTATATAAAATCAATTTTCAAGAAGGTAAACACTAAAAAATATGGAATTTTTATTTGAAAGTATATAAAAACAAATATTTATTAGACTAAAATAAATGTGTGCATAGAGGCGGGTTCATACGAGAATGCGGCGAACTTTTTCGATGTACAAAATTACATATGATTCACGTACAAAAATCGTATATAATTTATGTGCAAAATCATATATGATTCACATCATAAATAACTATTTAGACGATGAGCTATTTACATGTAATTTTGTACATGGATGAAGCCCCTCGTGTTCTCGTAAATAGGTAGCGTTCTCCTTTGAATCTTTATATATATATATATATATGACTTTGTTTAGTTTGGTGCTAAATAACTAATAATTATAAAAACCAATTGACATATACGTTTGTGGCGGAACACACAAGTAGTTAAAATAGGGCGAATAATTGTCAACGTTTGATATGATGTCTAACGATCAGACAATTCATACAAGAAGATCATGGTATATGTACTTCGTACTTAGGATTTTGGAGTGAACTATAAATTTGGTCCTTGTGATTTGTCGAAAACAACATTTTTCGTCTCAGCAGTTTGGAAATGACAAAATGTCTTTTATGGTTTGCAAAAACCAGAGGCATTTTCATCTTTTAATGGATTTTTTTGTATTCTACCAAAATCGGAAACCATATGGGTCAACATTTTGGCTGTAATCATGGCATCCGTCCAACTTGCAGACGGATCGACTAATTTCATAAGATCCTAAGCATAACAATCAAGAAAATCTGCAGTGATCCCAAAAATTTCGAGCTCATAATCTATAACTAAAGAGCCCCAAAATACAAACTTTATCAGTCAATTTAGTTGGTTTTAAAATTATGATATATCGATTAGCCACGTAGTTCTTGTCGTTAATAAATAAAGATGAACATCATTTTTGTTCTTGTGAATTTTTGAAATTACACAACTAAAGAAAAGATGGGTAAGGTTAGAAAGTACGATAAATTCCAAGGCTATGTCAGAATTTTATATATTTCATTTATTTTATTCATATTTTAAAATATTTATTAAACGTTAAGAATTTGAGACATTTTTTATGAGATAAAATATGGTTGGTGGGGGGCTTTATTGACAGAGAGAGAGAGAGAGAGATTTGTTACTATATAAAACAATGCCCCTGGAGATACCCAAACACAAACCAAGGGAAATGGAAATGGAGTTTGTAGTTATTGTTCTTGGTTTGTGCATATCTTGTGCACTTATCCAAGCCACTTTCTCGATGTTAGGAGTCGGAAAACCCAAAAACCTACCTCCTGGTCCAACTCCACTACCGATCATCGGAAGCCTTCACTTGCTCGGCAACCAACCACATCGATCCCTATTCAACCTAGCCAAAACCCATGGTCCTGTCATGTTTCTAAAACTTGGTCGCATCACCACACTAATCATTTCCTCTGCAGACGCTGCCAAACAAGTTCTCCAGAAACAAGACCTTGTTTTCTCCAACCGTCACATCCCTGACGCCCTAAAAGCCCACAATCACTCCCACTACTCTGTGGTTTGGCTCCCTGTTGGCACCCAGTGGCGGACCTTACGTAAGATATTCAACTCCAACATCTTTTCCAGTAACTCCCTTGATGCCAACCAACATTTGCGGAGCCAAAAGGTGCACGAGCTAATAGCGTATTGTCGGAGAGCCAGCGAGTCTAATCACTCTGTGGACATTGGTCGAGCTGCTTTTAGAACCACGTTGAATCTCTTATCTAACACCATTTTCTCCAAGGATTTAACAGACCCATATGAGGATTCAGGTAAAGAATTTAAGGAGCTAGTTGGAAACGTGATGGTGGAAGCAGGGAAGCCGAATCTCGTGGACTTTTTCCCGGTGCTGAAGAAGATTGATCCACAAGGGATCAGGCGGAGAATGACTCGTTATTTCGGCAATCTTTTTGATGTTTTTGAGGAGTTGATTAAAGAAAGATTGGTAATGAAAAAGTTGAAGCAAGATGATGTATTGGACATGTGTTTGAAAATCAATCAAGATACACCCGATGAGATCAATCGAACATACATCAAGGGCATGTTTTTGGTACGTAAAACTTTAACTTTCTTAATTTAACGTTCAATAATAATTCTCCCAGTTCCAAAAATAATTGTTTATATTTATATTTTAGTTTGTTTCATAGAAGAGTTGGCTTGAAAAAACAAATGCTCACTTCCTAACTTTATCTTCTTGTACATGAATAATCGATTTTTACTTCATTAAATTATAATTAAATTATCTTACTTTTACGTGATTAATCAATTTTCACTTGATTCAATTATTGTCCACAATTGATTATTTGGACCACAAGATAGTCATGTCATAATAGATCGGTACAAACAATTACAACATTGATTTATAATGCTATTTTAAAAAGAAAATAATTATTTTGTTCCATCTTATATATCGGTTTTACCTCCTCCCTTATTTCTCTTCTAAATTTACCATATATCTTATCGGCCATTATCTAGCGACCTATATTAGCGGCTCACGGCGTTTTTCGGCGACCGCCACTACCAGACCCCACCCCAATAAGCAATCCATTTGTTTTTCCCTAAATGGCGACCCCTATTAAAGATCCATTTCTTTGCCCGCAACTCGAATTAAAATGGCAACCCCTATTAGCGATCCATTGTCCAAATAGGAGTTAATTGAGGGTTGCATGTTTTTATAGCGATCCATTTCTTTGCCACATAGCGACCCCTTTTCTTTGCCGGTAATTTTGGCTGTGAGCTGCTAATATGGGTCTCTGAATAGTGATCAGTGGGGTATAAGGTGAATTTAGAAGAGAAATAGAATAGAAGGTGAAACCGATTTATGAAATGAGGTAAAATAATTATTTTCTCTATTTTTAAAAGCTATATTTAAAAATAAAGATTACAAATTCCACATGTAGCTGCAAAAGATGATGAGCATCAAACTTTTAAAATTAAAAAAAGTTAAATCAAATATTAAAAATTAAAAATTTTAAAATAAATTATTTACCAACAACTGTTTTATTTTAGCAGTTTTTTCATTAACTATATTATTAAATAGAGTTAGGTTCTAGTGAGACCAAACCTTTTTGTTGAGACCGATGAGACCAACATTTTACTTGAAACTTCACATCAAAACATTTGTGAAGGTTTGCATTATATATATGTAACCTTCACAGAATTTGAGCTGTGAAGGTTTCGTTTTTTAGCTTGTTTTCGATATTTTTTTGCATCGAAAGTGATTTTTTGGCTTGCGTATTCGAGTTTAAAGTACATTCACGGTGGTTTTTTGTGAAGTTTCATACGTTAGGTATTGGTCTCACGCGGTCTCACGTTAACAGCTGGTCTCACTGATCCTAAGTCTTATTAAATAATTCGATATATTTAATAAAATATATATTTCATCTTATCTCATCAACACCTAATTTCATTGCATCCTGTCAACAAGAGAAATTTAAATATATTTACCTCTTTTAAAAATGAAGTTTTAGAGATTTTCTTCGAGTTTTAAGATTTCTATCACTTTTATATTTTTTTTCTCTATTAGAATATGAAATCGTAATATTATTGGAGCAAAAATATGCCATAAATCTCTAAAATCTCTATTATAGCATAATTGTTAAAGATACTCTTACATCTTCTATGGCTAGACTATAATTTATTTTAAAATAGAATATTAAAATCAAAACTTTAAAAAAAAATTATATCAGTCTTTAACAATTACTTGATCAATTTTACTGATTCACCACGCTAATGTGATTAAAATATTATTTTAAATCTCATCCAAATACATTTTATTTAAAACTACCTTCATTTGACCTCGTTGGTAGAAAGAATTAAAATCATAAACGACCTCCAACAATATTAATGTATAGAAATTTCTTTAAAATTAAGGATTTCTACCTATATATAAGCATATACCTTAACAATCATTGTTGAAGATTCTTTTTTTGAATTTGTATAATCATTGGTCTCGTATAACCTAGGGGTGTAAAGGAGCCGAGCTTTTAACGAGACACTCAAGTTCAAGCTTAATAGTTATCGAACTCGAGTCAATCAAGAACGCAAAATAGAACTCATTTAACTTAACTAATCTAAGCTTTATTTCACTAGTGTTCAATTCAACTCGTTTGAAATTTTGATTCGATTTTTTGAGTCGACTCAAGTGAAGATGAGCCATTCGAGCACACTGTTTTTCGAGCCAAAATTCATATATTTATTAATCATATAACAAAAATATAAAAATTGTCAAGCTCATGAGATAAACGAGTTAATCGATCGAGAGTTCGAACCTATAATCGAGCTCGATAACTCAAAAAATATTCGAGGAGAAGTTGGAGCCTTACATTGAAAAAGTTAATCAAACTCGGATCAAGCTTGAGCCTAGTCTTAATTTTCTTTTTGAACATCAACAATTTTATTAAAACCAAACGAAAACACAAACAATCTTCCTAGGTTGCAGGAGAAAACAAAACCATTACAAATTAAACAAAACCCACAACCACTTGAACAAAACCACAGGCACGAACCACGAAACCACAAACCAAGAACCTATTGAACTTAAACACGATCCATGAACCACTTCAACTAAACCCACAACCACGAACCACTTCAACTGAACCTACTACTTGACTCGATTATCCTACTACTTGACTCGACACATTTATATCATAGCATAACTGTAAAAAATGCTTCTTGCAAATGAATTAATCATATACTATTACACATGTATTAATGCTTTTGTGTTCTTAATTTTAACAAGGTAATCATGTTTATTTCGATTTACTATATGCTTCTATTATATACCATATACAATCAGCAGGCGCCCCGCCAAGCACTAATCCGACCCGACCTGACCTGACCCGACCCGACCCGCAACCCGACCCAAATCCACCTTTCCCTCTCACCTTATATGACCCAAACCAGCTTTTGACCCGGCTGTGACCCGTGCGTCCTCTAGCCGGGTTATTCATATGTTTAATTCCAATTTTATATTTTAGCCCCTGAACTTTTCAATATTTCATTTTACGTTTTAGTCATATATGGTGTATCGGCTAAAATATGTTAAAAAATTATGTTTTAGTTTTAACAAGTTACGCCATTATATTCGTATCGTCGATACGATCGAAATGAGCCTAATATTGAATATTTTTTTGATGTAGTTAACCTTACATATTGGGCCTCTAAACTTATAACTTATAACTTATAACGTTTATTCACTTTATACCTTTTACTTTTCAATATTTCATTTTAGGTTTAATTTCAACATTACATTTTGGCCCCTGAACTTTTCAATATTTCATTTTACGTTTTAGTTATATATGGTGTATCGGCTAAAATATGTTAAAAAATACGTTTTAGTTTTAACAAATTACGCCATTATATTCGTATCGTCGATACAATCGAAATGAGCCTAATATTGAATATTTTTTGATGTAGTTAACCTTACATATCGGGCATCTAAACTTATAACTTATAACGTTTATTCACTTTATACCTTTTACTTTTCAATTACGTTTTAATCGTATATCATGTATTGGCTAAAAGACGTTTAAAGAATACGTTTTAATTTTAACAAATTACGCTGTTATATTCGTATCGTCAATACGATCAAAATGAGCCTAATATTGAATATTTTTTGACGTAGTTATTTTATTAATTTATTCACTTTATACCCTTTTATTTTTCTATATATTATTTTACGTTTTACTCATATATCGTATATTGGTTGGAACATGTTAAAAAACACGTTCTAATTTTAACAAATTACGCCGTTATATTCGTACACTTAGTACGCTCGAAATGAGCCTAATATTGAATATTTTTTGATGTAACTATTTTATTATATACTATATACATTATATGAAGCCAAAACATTGTTAATGAACAACAACTACCGACATCTGGAGAAATTACGTTTTAGCTCCAAAACACTGTTCATGAACATATTTATTCACTTTATACCTTTTAGTTTTCTATATTTCATTTTACGTACTCATATATCGTATATTTGTTGGAACATGTTAAAAAATTACGTTTTATTCATTTTATACTTTTAGTTTTCTATATTTTATTTTATGTTTTAATCATATATCGTATATTGATTGGAACATGTTGAAAAAACATGTTCTAATATTAACAAATTACACCGTGTATTGGCATAAAGACGTTAAAAAAAATACATTTTAATTTTAACAAATTACGCCATTATGTTCGTATCGTCTATACGATCGAAATGAGCTTAATATTGAATATTTTTTGATGTAGCTATTTTATTATATACTATATATAAGCTCCAACCGACCCGAATATTATATCCATTTTCAAATTCACATATTAGCACCCTAAACTTATAATATTTATTCACTTTATACCTTAGTTTTCTATATTTCATTTTACGTTTTACTCATATAACGTATATTGGTTGGAACATGTTAAAAAATACGTTTTAATTTTAACAAATTACGCCATGATAATCGTATCGTCGATACGATCTAAAATATGTTAAAAAATACGTTTTAATGTTAACTAACTGCGCCATTATAATCGTATCGTTGATAAGATCAAAATGAGCCTAATATTGAATAATTTTTCCATGTATTTATTTTATTATATACGATATATACGCTCCAACCGACCCGAATCCTATACTCACCTTTAAGCTTACATGTCAGCCCCCTAAACTTATAATATTTACTCACTTTATATCTTTTAGTTTTTTATATTTCATTTTACGTTTTAGTCATATATAGTATATTGACTGAAATATGTTAAAATGTCGATAGCTACTGTTCATGAACCCGGTGCAAAGCCCGGGCTTATCAACTAGTTAATACCACAAAAATGAAATAACTTTATCTCATTATTACTTGTCTAGCTAAATAAAAATCTAACAATTTCATGTAATCACATGGAATGAGTACTTTTTTTAGAGACTATTAATTTGACATATGTTGATCCTATTTCAAACCTATTATGATAATGGTATAGGATTTGTTTGTGGCCGGCACGGATACAACTTCAAACTCGTTAGAATGGGCAATGACGGAAGTACTACGCAATCCACATACCATGGCCAAAGCCAAACAAGAACTTGCACAAGTAATTGGTAAAGGTAAAATTGTAGAAGAGGCCGACATCATGCGACTTCCCTACTTATCGTGCATTGTGAAAGAAACCCTAAGGATTCACCCGCCAGTCCCCTTCTTGATACCTCGAAAAATTGAGAATGACGTCAAACTCAATGGCTACACTATCCCTGGGGGTACACAGGTGCTTGTCAACGTATGGGCCATAGGGCAAGACACAACCCTGTGGGAACACCCATTGGAGTTCAAGCCTGAAAGGTTCATGACTTCAGGGGTTGATGTACGAGGTCAAGATTTTGAGCTGATTCCGTTTGGTGCTGGAAGAAGGATATGTCCTGGTTTACCACTCGTAGTTCGTATGCTCCCTATGATGTTGGGATCATTAATTAATAATTTTGATTGGAATCTTGCTGGTGGAATTAAGCCTAGAGAATTGGATATGACAGAGAAGTTTGGGATCACCTTGCAAAAGGCTGATCCTCTTTGTGCTGTTCCAACACCGTTAAATTAGCGTTTATCTATGTAGTTTGATTCCTATTCATATCTAATATACCTCATAATTATATTACTATTATATACTTAAATTTAATTGTATGTACAATTACAATTGAAGTAAAACCATTATTCAAGTAGAGGAAAGTTCAAATGCCAACTCAGCTTTAGTTATAAACATGAGCATCATTAAAATCACATCACGTGGCATATTCAAACTGAACATGTCACGTGGCGCGCTCTCAAGCCCCGACGGTCCTCACTTCTCACGTTCAAAATTTGAACGAAAGATGAGTTCACATATAATTGGCCCTATTCAAATATGTATAAGTAATCCAAGTATATGATTTGGATTCGACCAATGAAATCGAATCAATAGAATAAATAATAATATATTCTTATAGAATATATATCACACAAAAATCTAAAATACCTAAAAGAAGACATTGTTTACTTAACTCACATTATATTTTAATGAAAGCACGGTATATAATATTGTTGTCTCATAGTCAAGTTCAAGAAATTCGTAAAAGGATGTATGTGTGTATTCAAGGAAATATATAATTTTAGAAATTTCATTCATGTGAATATGTGATGAGTATTTTGATACTTAGCATTGATTCAAATTATGACAAGTTAAATGAACTTTGTATAGTGTTATGATGATAAATAGCTGATCATGGGTAGACTTTTAGGTTGGTTCATGGTCGCCGATCACTAATCGGGTGTTCATATGGATTCTGAAGATCTTGTCAACTTCATATTAAAACGTGTACATATAAGTTATCTACCGTTCAAAGAAAATGTTTTGTTTTTATTTGAGTATAATTATAGGAGCACGGCAAAGGCAATTAAATAAGAGAATGGTATAGCTAAAAGTGTTAAATAAATATTTGTAATTATTTACTCGAAAAGGTATTGACTTAGGCAAACTAATATGTACCAGTTATGTAGAAAAGGACAATAAAATGTTAATAAAGTTATTGGAGGATCGGTAATTAATCCAATAGCAACCAACATTTGATTTTTTTTTCCTTTTCTAAAATTAATGCATTAGATTTATTATTATATATTTTAATAAAAAAGTTAAAAAAAAAAATTTCCCAACGAATGAGTGGCGGTCAAATTTGTCGGTAATTCTCTGCTACAATCACTGATATGAGATAAAAAAAAATCTCTGTGTATCCATGATTAAAGTATCCCCATCACCAAATATCACGTAAAGAGCCGCAAGAGGAGCTGAGTAGGCAGTTGTCATCTTAACATTTTAAAATTTTAACTTTTATATAAATATATATATATATATATATATATTAGGGATATTTTGGTAATCTCTCCCTTGAAATTGCAGGTAGTTGCCCTCCTGGAACTATCTTTTTAGAATTAAGATTGTTGTTCAAAGTTTGCCCTCATACAAAATAGTTTCTGGCTCCATCCCTGGCAAATAGTGACACATGTATAAATTTCCACTACAAAATAAGAGTAAATGTAATACCACGATGTTAAATAATATATATCTTTTATATTAGAGTTAAATGAACTTTGCAAGCATGAAAAAAGCTTAAAGAGAGATTAGGGGTGTTAACGGATTGGGTTGATCAAGTTAAAACAATCTAACCTGATGTTGATGGTTTAATAATTTTCAACTCAATCCAATCCAGTCCGTTTGGCTTGGCAAGATTATGTTTAAACAAAGTAAAATCAACATTGGGTACGTAAATAAATAAAAAAAACTTTCATTTGAATGCGATCAATCATTTAAGAATATATATGAGTCATGAGTGCATCAATATTTAGGTATTATATATAATTTTTCAATAATGTCATCCTATGAGTTCCATTACTTGTTGTTGCTGAGTCCTTTTTGTTAATCTATACATATTAAAGTAAATACAAATAACTTTAAGTACAATATACCTAACCCTATTGGTAAAATAGAGACCAACGATGCACTATAGTGTAAACCACATTGAACAACAGTGCAATATAATGTAAATCATATGATCTTTTCTATAATTATTTCAAAATAGAGACCAATAATGAAATAAAGTGTCAATCATAGGAATCAAATATGTAATTTACCTAAAATATAGAGTAAATTACGGATTTGGTCCATGTGGTTTGAGGGTTTTTATGGATTTGGTCCCTAAACTTCAGTAATTACGGATTTGGTCTCTGTGGTTTGCAAATTCTTTTGGATTTGGTCCCTGGTAGTGCAAATAGGCAGGGACCAAAACCAATAGAATTTTCAAACCATAAGGACCAAATCCAATATAATTTGCAAACCACAAGGACCAAATCCAATAGAATTTGCAAACCACAGGGACCAAATCTGTAATTATTAAAGTTTAGGGACCAAATCCATAAAAACTCCCAAACCATAGGGACCAAATCCGTAATTTACTCTAAAATATATTATTTAGAAAATACATTCTTTTCAGAAGCCAAGAAAAGGATGGAGAACTACAGCAAAAACCCATCACCCATTAAATATATCATGTTATAAATAAAACAAAATATTATTATCGTTTTCTATTCAAATTAATGAATTTTGTTTTGAGTATATAAAATCAATTTTCATAAAATTAAAATCTAAAAAGCATGGAATTTTATTTGGAAGTGTATAAAATAATATATTTATTATACTAGAGGGACGATTGAGATAATTTTGTATGGTTTATTAGAACTATTTGGGACCTTTGGGTTTTTAAATGGAACGTCCCCTTATATATATGTATGTGTGTACGAGAACCATGTGAGAAGTTGAATGAACAAACAGTGAGATCTTAATGTTTCATTTCTTTTAATCTCATGTCCACCCATAAATTAGGCTTTAGGGAATTGACCTAGTACAAGTTGGTGTATCTTATCCTAATGCGTATTGTTGGGATATTTTGGTGTTTGGTGATAGAGCAGAAGTATCGGGGTGAAGAAAATTGACAAGTCTGGTTATTACTGCTAAAATCATGTTGCTGCTGCTGATTGATGGTTAATGCTGCTGCAGTAGCAATGGTGGTTTTTGAAGACTTAAGTGTGGATACTGCTGCTACATCAAGTTATTGCTGCTGGTGAAGACTTTGAAGTAGTAATGGTTATTACTGCTTAGAAGTTATTACTGCTACCTGTTATTGCTGCTAGTCAAATGTAACAGTTTCAGTTAATGCTTCTTCTTGTTACTGCTGCTTCTAAGGATGCGATAAGGAAACAAAGTTTGTTGAAATGATAAGGAAATGATTCCGAATATCTTGGAATTAGTTTAGGAGATTTGTTTCCTTATGTTTATCTTGTTTTCCGTTTGTAGTGTATATAAGTTAGCTTTAGAAGAGATAACAAGATATCTTTTATTTTTTGAGAGAAAAACAGAGCCTCAAGAATTCTCCTAGCAATAGAGAAGTATTGCTCGTCTATGAGAAATATGTTCTTGTAGATTGGGGCTTTGTGTGTAATTGTTGATTCATAGTAGTGAATGATATTGATCTTCAAAGTTCACTGTTTGATTTCCAATTAAGGTTTTTATTCCACAATACTTTAATTTGTTTTCTGAGTGTTTGTTTCTTGTTACGAAATCGATCCTGATAAGTGGTATCAGAGCCATAAACTCAGAATCTGAATTCAAACAATGGACTCTCAATAAGGTGTTTTCGCAAACAAGGTTCCCATGCTCAAACCAAATGAGTTTGACATGTGGAAAATTCGAATTAGGCAACACATGTTGCTTATTGATTATTCTATGTGGGATGTTATTAAGAATGGACCTGCTGAGAGAAAAGCTGGTGAAGATGGTGTTGTTCCTCCACCAAGAACTGATGCAGAGAGGAAAGCAAGACAGACTGAGATGAAGGCTCTGAGTACTTTGCTCTACGCTATTCCAAATGAATATCAACATCAATTCATGAACTGTGAAAATGCCAAAGTTCTGTGGCAAGCTTTGGAGAAAAGGTTTGCAGGATCAAAGAGTACCAAAAGGAATCAAAAGGCAATTCTCAGGCAACAATATGAGAATTTTATGTCATCAAAGAATGAGACAATGACTCAAACCTTTGATAGATACAACAAACTCATTGGAGAATTGGCTACTGTAGGGGTACAAATAGATAATGATGATATCAACAGGAAGTTTCTCAGATCTTTGGGAGAAGAATGGACCATGTACACTGTGTCTCTAAGGCAGAGTGAAAACTTGGAGAACAAAGAGCTAGATGATCTTTATAATGATCTCAGAGTCTTTGAGGCAGAAGTAGAAGCAAAGAGAAAGCCAATTGGTTATTCACACAACACTGCTTTGTTGTCTAGTGAATCTTCTTAGTCAAATGATCCAAGTTCCTCTAAACGGTTTCAATACAAAAGACGAAATCAAAGAAAATGGAACAATCAATGGGCCAAGAGTCATGGTATTGATCTTAGCAAAATCAACAGACCAAAACCATGTTTCATTTGTTGTAAGCTCAATCACTTGGCCAAAGACTGTTACTTTAACCCAATCAATCAGAGGAAGTCTTTTCAAAAATTAAGTTCTCCTATGATTGTAAGGAAAAAGCAACAATTTCACGCAAAGAAGGTTGAATGTAGCAACAAGAGAGTTGTTCCAAACCAAAACAGAAAGTCTCAACCAAAAGAAAAAGGATCAAGTGAAAAAGGTTGAAACTAAATCTGTTAGAATGGTTGCCAAATGGGTGCCAAAAGCTGCAGTAATTAATACTGCTGCTACTGAGAACAGCAGAAGTAACTGTGAAAGTAACAAGAAAAATACTGTTGCTAGCAACAGTAATAATACTAATCCAGTTACTACTGCTGCAAGCCCTGAAAAGAAAAAGCCCTATATTGTCACAAAGTACTCAAGCCATGAAATACCAAGTAAGGATTATTTGCTAAAACTCAACAGACTGGCTGAGTTTAAGTATGTAAATGATAAAGGTGAACCCAAGACCATATTGGCTTGGGTTCCCTCAAGACACTGATTGTTTTATCTTCATGTGCAGAGCAACATAGGAAAGGGAAAGAATTTGTGGCATGTAGACAGTGGTTGCTCAAGGCACATGACAGGCATCATGTCATTACGTGAAAACTTTAAAAGGTTTAATGGTGGACATGTTGCCTTTGGTGACAATCCAAAGGGAGGCAAGGTAAGTGGGAAAGGTAAGATCTCCAAAGGTATGATGACCTTTGAAGATGTGTACTATGTTGAGCAACTGAAGTACAACCTGTTAAGTGTATCACAGGTTTGTGACAAGAAACATAGTATATTGTTCAATGATGAAGAGTGCATGATACTTTCACCTGAGTTCAAAATAGTTGATGAAAATATGATACTATTGAGAGCTCCAAGAAAGGATAATGTTTATTGTTTGGACTTGGAGGATGTGTCTTCTAAATCATCCTTAAACTGTTTATTGTCAAAAGCTTCTTTGAGTGAATCATCCCTCTAGCACAGAAGGATGTGTCACATGAATTTCAAAAACATGAATAAATTGGTAAAAGGTAATCTGGTCAGAGGTTTACCTGCAAAAGAGTTTTCATGTGATGATCACTGTGTTTCATGTCTCAAAGGCAAGCAACACAAATCCACTCACAAGTCCAAAGAAATAAACACAATCTCTGCTCCTTTACAGCTTTTGCATATGGATTTGTTTGGACCTACAAATGTGATGAGTATTGGTAAGAAATCATATTGTCTGGTTATTGTTGATGATTACTCAAGATTCACTTGGGTATTCTTTCTGAGAACAAAGGATGAGACAAGTGGACTGATCAAACCCTTTGTAATCAGAGTAGAAAACAAGACAAATCTGAAAGTAAAAGTCATCAGATCAGACAATGGTACAGAATTCAAAAATGTTGATTTGAACTCCTTTTGTGAAGATAAAGGGATTGAGAGACAATATAGTGCTCCTAGAACTCCTCAGCAGAATGGTGTTGCTGAAAGGAGAAATAGAACACTTATTGAGGTTGCAAGAACCATGTTAGTTGATTCAAAACTTCCTATCACTTTTTGGGCAGAAGCAGTAAACACTGCCTGCTATGTTCAAAACATGATTCTTATAGTCAAGTCGAAAGGCAAGACACCATATGAACTTTTTGAGAAAAAGAAACCTTTTATAGGATTCCTAAAACCTTTTGGATGTCCTTGCACTATTCTCAATACCAAATCTCATTTAGGAAAGTTTGATAACAAATAAGAAGATGGATTTCTTGTTGGTTACTCATCACAAAGTAAGGCTCTCAGGGTATTTAATAGCTCATCTAGAATTATTGAAGAGAGTGACAATGTTGAATGCAATGAGAACACTCCAAATGTACCTGGAACTGGTCCAAATTGGTTATTTGACATTGATTCACTCACTAACTCTTTGAATATGAGCTATGCAGTTGAAACAGGTTCCAGCACAGACAAATCAAAGGAAGCAAGAACACCTTTTGTGATGTTTCCAATGCCTACAGTGGATCCTATTGAATTCTGTCATGAAGAGAAGGAGCCTGAGCCTGAGAAGGAAGACAATGTTAATACAGGTCAGAAGGAGTCCAGAGAAGATCAAAGTGAGAGAGAAAGGGAATCAGAGAAGGAAACCACTATGACTCATCCAGTGACACTTCAAGAAGATGATGCAGATGGTTCACAATCTTCAGATACGAGCATCATAGATCCTCAAATGATGGTATCAGATTTGAACATCACCACTCTGGATGAACCTTACACCAATGTGATTGATTCCCCTAGTGTTAATGAGGAATGTGATGCATATGAATCCAATTTAGGGGTAAATCTGCCTGAAGAACCCCTACATCTCACCAGAACTCAGAAGAATCATCCATCAAGTTTGGTGATTGGAGACATACAATCTCCAATGATCACAAGAAAACAAAGTAAAGATTTGGGTTTTCAAAACCCTTATTCAGCAATGTTTTCATGTTTTCTCTCTCAGACTGAACCAAAGAAGGTGTTTGATGCCATGAAAGATCCCAGCTGGATAGAAGCTATGCAAGAAGAACTGCTTCAGTTTGTGTTGCAGCATGTATGGGATCTGACTGATTTGCCTAGGGGACATAGGGCAATTGGCACAAAGTGGATTTTTAGGAACAAGAAGGATGAGAGAGGCATAGTGATCAAGAACAAAGCAAGGCTAGTTGCACAGGGATACACACAGGAGAAAGGAATTGATTATGATGATGTTTTTGCACCTGTTGCAAGAATAGAAGCCATAAGGCTGTTCCTAGCCTTTGCCTCATACAAAAGATTTAAGGTGTATCAGATGGATGTAAAAAGTGCATTTTTGTATGGGAAGATTGAAGAGGAGGTCTATGTGTGTTAGCCTCCAGGCTTTGAAGATCCAAAGTTTCCTGACAAAGTCTACAAGCTAAGGAAGGCATTGTATGGACTACATCAAGCTCCAAGGGCATGGTATGACACACTATCTACCTATCTCTTGGAAAATCAGTTTGAAAGAGGAGTGATAGATAAGACTTTGTTTATCAAGAAGAAGGGATCAAATCTGTTGTTGGTACAGATCTATGTGGATGATATCATTTTTGGTTCCACAAAGGAGGAGATGTGCAAAGAGTTTGAAGATCTAATGCACAAGAGATTCAAGATGAGCTCAATGGGGGAACTGACATTCTTTCTAGGGTTACAAGTTAAGCAGAAGAAGGATGGCATACTCATCAACCAATCCAAGTATGTCAAGAATATGCTCACAAAGTTTGGTTTTCTGGATGCTAAATCAGCCTCAACACCTATAGAAACACACAAGCAATTGACAGCTGATGTTGAGGGGGAGGAAGTGGATGTTCATCAATACAGGTCTATAGGATCTCTCATGTATCTCACAGCTTCCAGACCTGACATCATGTTTGCAGTCTGTGTATGTGCAAGATTTCAAGTTAGGCCAAAGGATTCTCATCTTCAAGCAGTCAAGAGAATCTTCAGATATCTAAAGGGACAACCCATATTGGGTCTTTGGTATCCTTATGAGTCTCTTTTTGAGCTTTTGGCCTACACTGACAGTGATTATGGAGGTGCAAGCTTGGATAGAAAATCCACTTCAGGTGGATGTCAGTTTTTGGGTGCAAGACTTGTGTCATGGCAGTGTAAGAAGCAGACCACAGTATCCACATCAACATCAGAAGTAGAGTATGTAGCAGCTGCACAATGCTGTTCACAGGTTCTTTGGATACAAAATCAGATGGTGGATTATGGTATTACCTTTCTTAACACTCCTGTTTACATTGACAATAACAGTGCCATAAGCATTGTTAACAATCCTGTCAAACATTCCAAAACCAAGCATATAGAGATCAAGTATCACTTCATTAGGGACTCAAATGAAAAGAAACTCATTCAAGTATTGAAAGTGCACACTGATTATCAATATGCTGATCTTTTCACAAAAGCTTTTGATGTGGGAAGGTTCAAGTTTTTGATCACAAGTGTAGGCATGATCAATTCTGAATGATGATTCTCTATCTGATATGTGTAAACTCTTGTACTCTATGTATTTGTATGCCTCAAGGTGTATGTGATGTGTTTCTTTAGTGATTTCAGTGCCACAGATGTAAAAAAGAGTCATTATTGCTGCTCAGAATGCCAATCGGATGCTATTGCTGCTCAGAATGCCAATCGGACATTATTGCTGCTGAAATTGGTTATTGCTGCCAATCGGATGTTATTGCTGCTCAGAGTACCAATCGGATGTTATTACTGCTCAGAATGCCAATCGGACATTATTGCTGCTGAAATTGGTTATTGCTGCCAATCGGATGGTATTGCTGCTCAGAGTACCAATCGGATGTTATTGCTGCTCAGAATATCAATCGGATATTATTGCTGCTAGAGTTGGTTATTGCTGCTAATCGGGTGATATTGCTGCTCTTAAGACACATTGGAGTTATTATTGCTGCTTTAGTTATTACTTCTTTTGTGCAACTATTGCTTCCAATGATATTTAGAACTGCAAGGGTCGTTACTACTGCTAGTGGTATTAATGATTGCTAGTTGTTTATTGCTGCTACTTTCATTACTGCTGCTTTTATTACTGCCCGATTATTGCTGCGTTTATTGAGGGTTTATGATTACTACTTCTCGAACAGTTATTGTTGCTATTTCATTATTGCTGCTTTTAACTAACTTGGGAATGTATAAATAGCCCCTGTCACACCGCCTTTTTCACAACGGCTATTTTCAAAACCTTAACTCCAAAACCCTTGGCATTCTAAGGCGATTTTGTGCGATTCTACTTGATTTGATAAATTCTTTGTGTTCTTGAATCATATTTGTGTGTACTAACCTTGATTTCTCATCATGGATGATCTGCAATTCTACGAGGAACACAACAAGGTGGGATTTCTATCCAAAGGGAAGTAATCAGAGGGTTTCAATGATATTGTGGATTTTCTTCGAGCATCCACCCTCGCACATGCTATACTTCTCAATCCAAAGATCTACATTGATCATCAGAAGGACTTCTGGAGGAATGCTAGAGTGGAAACCCTCAACAACAACAAGGTCATTCAAACCACTGTGAGTGACAAGCCTTTGACAGTGTCTGAATCTTCAATCCGAAGATGTCTACGCTTAGATGATGAAGGAGGTGAGACTTCTATTCCCACTACTGATATTTTCACTGCTTTGGCCCAAATGGGATATGAAGGCTCCCTTAAATCTTTGAAAATCCAGAAAAATAAATTTGGCCATCAATGGAAGTTTCTTGTTCATATCCTAATCCATTGTTTGTCTAGAAAAACCTCTGGATGGAGTGAGTTTGGAAGCACTATTGCATCTGCATTAGTCTGCTTGGCCACATCCAGGAAATTTAATTTTTCAAACATGATTTTTGAAAATCTTGTGTCAAATCTGGATCACAAATCAACTTCTAAACCTTTTTACATGTATCCAAGATTTGTCCAAGAAGTTATTAACCTGAAATTGACGGATGTACCTACCACTGGTCGGACCTATAACAGGAATGACCCCTCTTTCAAGATGTTTTCAAACATGAAAAGAGGTGGTACCTCAGCCATCACCCCATTGTTCCCTACAATGATGGGTGTGATTCCCCCCCTCAGGTGAGGCATTAGGCTTGCAGCCCACAATTTCAAGCATACCATCTGATGACCTACCCACACCTACCACTTCAAACACTCCTCTGACCCCTGTTCATGTTACCCCCACTCCTGCACTAAAGGTCTATGAAAGAAACATCAAAAGAGTTCCTTCCTCTTTTGGATCTACATAGCCTAAGCCTAAAAGCCCTCTTGTGGAGCACTCTCCACTTGAGTTTGACCAAAGGGAAACCCAAGGAGTGTCCCCTGAAAGGATTATGTGCAAGACAGTAACAGGTTTACCGTGTCCAATGTTATAAGGCACTAGTGGGTCACACTGCTACACACCCGAATAGAGATCAATTGGATTTACCAGTTGTGTGGAATTAATTAATTGGTATAATTAATTAATTAAGAGAGAAAAATAAATAATAGATAAATCTATTTATTATTTATGGATATATATTAATAGTAAATTAATATATGGAAAGGTTTAATTAAAGCCTATCGGGCTTAATAATTAAACGGGCTTTTCTATTAGGACATTACCATATTTACTAATATAAATATATGGTAAACCTAATAGGTTTTCTCATTGTAATCTCATTAGTAACTTAGAGAAAAAGAAAAGCCAAACCCTTTCTCTCTCTCTCCCAAATCGTCCCACACACACATTCTCAACCAGTTTTGGTTTTTCGAGTTTTTGGTAATCCTAAGGCGGTCTAGCAGCGGTTCTCTGTGGTGGTGCAGTAGCGGTGTATTCCCCGTTAGCTTTCCGGAAACCGTTTTTGAATCCTACAAGGTATTATTCTAAACCCCCTTAAAATTGTATCTAAACCTGTTTGGGATGGATCTTTTGGTTTGGGAATTCAAGTTTTATTCCGCTGTGCATATCTGTTATTGTCTGCAATTCCCAACAGTGGTATCAGAGCCACTTCCTAAACGTTTAGATCAGGATTGTTTACTTGTGATAAACTGTTTATCGTTATTTGGATTATGCTTTGTTAAAAATTCGATTTTTTATCTGTTTGTTTTAAAATTGGATTTTTATCGTTATTCACACAAAACCACGATCGTCGATGGTGGAATCGCGGCCGTTTGCCGATCGAAACCACCATCCGAACGCCGGCCACCACGAACGGTGGCAGCGGCGTTGGACCGATCGAGAGCGGGCGGCGGTTGCGGTGGCGCTAGCCATCGTGGCCGTTCGCTGGGCTGTAGGCGGTGGTGGCGGCGGCTGTCGCCGTCGTCTCCAGACGAACCGCGCACCACCAACCGCCGGCTGCCTTGTGGCCTCGCCGGGCGGTGGCGGTGGTTGTTTTTGTTTATCGCCGCACCACCGAGGATGGTGGTGGTGGCGTTGCTGTTGCTTAACGGCGGCGACCGAGGGGAGAGGGTGGCGGCGGCTATGACCGTCGTCGCCGGACCAGCCGTGAACCACCAGGCCACCCGCCGGCTGCCCTAAGGCCGAGCCAAGGCGGGGTGGTGGTTGATTGTTTCCGCGATCGCAAGCCGCACCACCAAACGGTGGTGGCGGCGTTTGCTGTTGTTGACGATACCGCCAGCCACGGCGGCGATGGCAGCCGTCGCTGCTGTTGTCGTCGATCGGCATAGCGGCGGCGGCGGTGGTGACCTTGGTTGCCGCTATCGTCGCCGGTGGTGGTTTCGGGTAGATCGCCGACGATCGATGGCGACGGTGGCACCGGCTTCGTTGTCATCAATGACCGGTAGTAACGATAAGCGACCGTTCGTTGCTATTGTTGCTATCGGTGGAGGAAACGGATAGGTTTTCGTGTGGATAGGGTTGTTTTAACCAGATAGGCTAAAACTTCGGATAAGATTAATTTTACGTTTTTAAAATTAATTTTAGATAATTATAAAACCAGTTGAGTTTTGTAATTTGGTTGTATCCTGTTTATCGTAACTGTTTTATTTCAAATTTGTTTTATTTGAACTATAAGTTGCAAGTGTTATAGCCAAGCCCCAGACCTGTGGTTGTTTTCTTTTTTATTTTATTTTATTTTGTTTTGGTAAGGGAGGCCTGCGTGCCATTTACAACCCTTTTATTGTAATTTTTATTTTAAATTACACCAAAGACGGAGAAGACCATAGAGACAGATTTTGGAGACACAACCGAGGATGTCGGAGCCAGTGGGAGCGTTCTACCTTCATGCCTTGTGCGTTGTTTGTCACTTAGGTTAAAGACCGTCAGTTTAGTGTTGGCTCACTTAACTGACAATAGTTTAGGGGCAAAAGCTATGACACAATGTTTTACGTTTTTTATAATTGCGTGGTTTGATTTAATTGCGTGGTTGTGACAAAACGTAGTTTCTAAAATCTAATGAGATGTTTAATAAAAACCTAGAGGTTCGATTACAGAGTGTTTTTCGAATCAGTTTTAAAATTAAGGTTTTTTGAAAAACTGGCTAAAAACCCCTTAGGTTTAAAAATCTTAGATCACGAAAGTGCGACCCACTTTGAGACTCTTTTGGCGTAAGGTACGCGGGTGTTGGAAGTGAACAAGCCTTGGACATCCGCGTTCAAACCCCAAGTTGAAAGGGTGTGACAAGTACACCCAGTCTCAAGTGGTGCGATCTATTTTGGTTTTTGTAACAATTTACCGTGTCGTATCGGGCCAAAGCGCACTAGAGGGACTAAATATGCACAAATGTAATATTCGATGTCCCGACGTTTTAGAAGTCGTATTTTCGTTTAAAATGCGATCGGTATAAGTGGTTACCTACCAGAAATAGCATGGGTCGGTTTGTGTGATCAAGCCGCTTACCGACACGTGTGAAATATGGGTTCTAGTCTAATAAACTTATTTTTCTAAGGGTAATAAATTTATTAGAAGCTTTATAATCAATAAACTAAATCGGAATTTATTCTTTATGTAGATGTCTTATACTACCGTTCCGTTTTATTCACCTGAGGAATCACTTCGCCTAATTATGGGCAAGTGGAAGCTTACGGGGCAAAACTATCCAGTTTGGAAGTTGCATTTTGATAATGTCTTGCGAGGCCAGGATAAGCTTTATGTGATCAATAAACCACTGTCACGACCTAAGAGCAATGCCCCTGAAGAGGAATTTGCTGAGTATTTTAGATTTATGGCTGATGAATCTGACGTGATGTCTATTCTGTCTTTCTCTGCTTCGCCCGAGTTCACGGTCGATCTTAGAGTTAAGTTCTGCCATGAGGTCGTGAAGGGTATAGAAAACCAGATTGGCTTCTATAAGAATTGTGGAAAATATTTGATCATGAAAGAAATCTTTTCACTGAAGTTGAAAAGAGGCCAATCAGTTAAAGATCATCTCCTGGAGATAAGGAGACTCTTTAACTGTTTGTCGCGACTTGGATACAAGATGACTCAGGAGGAGCTTGTGTATCTGATGTGGTTCTCACTCCCGAAGGAGATCCGTGTCACAGCTAGTGGATACATGGGAGAACCCAGGATGGACGTGGCAAAGGTTCATGAGGATATTTTGGACAGTTTGGAGCCAAAGGAAGCAAATGCTGATCTCATGGACACTATTGATTGGATTGATGAGCTGGGAGATCTAAGTTGCCCAGAATGTGGTAGCCAAGATATCTGTGTCCACTCATTCAATGTTGACCAGATGGACATCGGTCTGTCCGATGCGCCAGGTATCTTTATGATAGATTGTTTGATCACTTCTTATGAATCATGGGTACTTGATACAGGAAGTGGTAACCACATTTGTAATCATTTACAGGGATTCACTAGAAGGGAGACCTTGAGGAAGGATCGTTCGAACCTACGAGTCGGTGAAGGCACGATGCTTGTAGCTGAAGCCGTAGGATCTTACAGTCTTAGTTTGCCCTCGGGTCTAGTTTTGGAACTCGATACTTGTTATTATGTTCCTAAGATGATCAAAAATATTCTTTCTTTTGATTTGTTGGTAGACCAAGGATTTTATTATAAATATGATTATAAAATGATTTCTTGCTTTAAAAATGACATGTTTTATTTCAAAGCAACTCCTTCGAATGGTCTATACATATTGAATCTCCAAGAAAGTAATAACGAAATCTATCATATAAGTAAAAGATCCAAAGACATCGAGGATCAAACTTACCTCTGGCATTGTCGGCTCGGACATATAAACAAGAAACGCGTAGAACTACTCCAGAAAGGAGGACTTCTGGGGACTTTCGATTTTAAGCCCTTTAGTAATTGTGAATCTTGTTTATCGGGCAAAATGACAAAGCATCCTTTCAACAAAGACAATGAAAGGGCCAATGACTTGTTGGAGATCATACACACTGATGTGTGTGGACCTTTCAGTCATGAGGCGAGAGGAGGATACCGGTACTTCATTACCTTTACTGACGATTTCAGTAGGTATGGGTATGTCTACCTGATACGACATAAGTCTGAAGCTTTCGAGAAATTCAAAGAGTTTCAGAGTGAAGTACAGAATCAACTTGACAGGAAGATCAAGTTCTTGAGGTCAGACCGTGGTGGAGAATATCTTAGCCTGGAATTTGACAGTCATTTGAGAGAGTGTGGGATTGTTTCACAACTCACCCCTCCATATACACCACAGATGAACGGTGTGTCAGAAAGGAGGAATCGTACCCTGCTTGACATGGTACGATCAATGATGTGTCGTTCCACGTTACCAGTATCATTCTGGGGACACGCGCTCGAAACAGCAGCAAACATACTGAACAAAGTGCCAACTAAATCGGTAGAAAAGACTCCATACGAACTAGGGACAGGCAAGAAGCCTAAGTTGTCTTTTCTGAAGATTTGGGGTTGGGAGGTATACGTTAAGCGTACAACCTCGGAGAAACTCAAACCCAAATCAAATAAGTGTTTCTTCGTAGGTTATCGCAAGAACACACTGGGATACTACTTCTATAATCCTAGCGAGAACAAAGTATTTGTGGCTCGCAATGGAGAGTTTCTGGAAGAGAAGTTTCTCAATCAAGAGAATACCAGAAATGATATAGACCTACAGATAGTAGAGGAAGAAACACCTGAACCGATTGTTGAGCCAGTCACTCAACAAGATAATGTTGAGACTCAACCGGAAACGGTTGAGGAAGTGCAAACACAGGACCTTCGCAGATCCACTAGGATAAGGCAAGAACCAGATAGGTATCTTGGATTTCTAGTCTCCCAGGATGGTGGAGACCTGAATGAGCCTACATCCTATGGAGATGTTGTATCAGGCAATGAGTCTGAACAATGGCAGGAAGCCATGAAGGTAGAGATGCAGTCCATGTACGACAACCAAGTTTGGGAGTTGACAGATTTACCCCAGCACTGTAGGGCTGTTGGGCGTAAATGGGTTTTCAAGAAGAAAACAGACATGGACGGAAATGTGCACACTTTTAACGCTAGACTGGTCGCGAAAGGTTTCACGCAGACTCATGGTATCGACTATGATGAAACTTTCTCGCCAGTAGCTATGTTAAAGTCCATTAGGATTCTGATGGCCATCTCAGCATATTTCAACTATGAGATTTGGCAGATGGATGTTAAGACAGCCTTCCTGAATGGGAAGTTAACAGAGGATGTCTACATGCAACAACCGGAAGGTTTTGTAGATCCAAAGAATCCTAATAAAGTGTGCAAGTTGCTAAAATCCATATATGGATTAAAGCAAGCATCCAGAAGCTGGAACTTACATTTCGATGAGCGAATCAAGGAATTTGGATTTGCCAAAAGTGAGTTTGAGCCATGTGTTTACACAAAGTTCAGTGGGAGCATAGTAACCTTCTTGGTCTTATATGTAGATGATATTCTACTCATTGGAAATGACGTACCAACTTTACAGAGTGTTAAAGCTTGGTTGAGCAAATGTTTCCAAATGAAAGACCTTGGAGAAGCCGCATATATACTTGGTATAAAGATCTACAGAAATAGATCTAGACGGCTTATCGGGCTTAGTCAGGGTACATACATTGATAAAGTCCTGAAACGATTCAGGATGGATGAATCCAAGAAAGGATTTATCCCGATGCAGCATGGTATAGTGCTAAGTAAAACACAGTGTCCCGAATCTAGTAAAGATAAGGACAAGATGAAATCGATACCATATGCTTCGGCAATTGGATCGATCATGTATGCCATGTTATGTACCAGGCCCGATGTTGCTTACTCAGTAAGTGTTACGAGCAGATACCAGCAAAACCCAGGTGAAGCCCATTGGGTGGCTGTCAAGAACATTCTGAAATACCTGAGGCGTACTAAGGAAATGTTCTTGGTCTTTGGAGGCTCTGAGGATGAGATTAGTGTCACTGGTTATTCAGACGCTAGTTTCCAGACCGACAGGGATGATTATAGATCACAGTCAGGGTACGTTTTTACCCTAAACGGAGGTGCGATTTCGTGGAAGAGCTCGAAGCAAGACACGATAGCAGACTCTACCACCGAAGCCGAGTACATTGCAGCTTCAGACGCAGCAAAGGAAGCAGTATGGCTCAGGAACTTTATCACGGATCTTAGAGTTGTAGCCAGTATCTCTAGACCAGTGGATATTTATTGTGATAACTCTGGGGCTGTGGCGCAAGCTAAGGAGCCTAGAGAGCATCACAAGTCGAGACATGTACTTCGGAAGTTTCACCTCATCCGAGAGATCATCGGAAGAGGAGACGTAAGAATATGCAAGATTCCGACGGACGAGAATGTAGCAGATCCACTGACAAAGCCGCTAGCTAGAGTAAAGCATGAGACACATGCTAATTCCATTGGGATGCAGTACCTGGATACTAGTAGCTAGTTTTAGTTTTTGATTATTACCGTGGATTAATTTTTGAGACTCGATATCGTGTAAGTTTTATTATTTTCACCGTGTGATGGAAATAAGGAGGATTTTATTCATGATTGTCTCAAATTAACCAGTTTTAGCATATTTAGTTATCCTGATTTTATATACAAGTCTTGTAAGTAAAATCTAAAAGTTCCGTAGCTACTTGTTAAGGTGGGAACCTTAGCAGGACTGTAACGCTATTATGGATGTTTGGTGATATATTCAACGTAACGAATAGAAGCACAAGTGATGTGGCCAAACATTCATAGATACTCATCAGAGTGTTTGAATATTGGAAGTGACCAGTTTCAAGTCTGCTCCATGGAGCCTATGTCATGAGCATTGACTTGATGATAGGTTGTCCTTAGACCTGAGATATTTGGTCTGGAAACATGAGGACTGTTGTACTCTTAGCACGTTCTAACGCTACGCCGTAACAGGATGGCCATACGGGGCGTGACTAGATGCAGCGGAAGCCATGTAACCAGATGCAGATAGTCAAGAAGGGATTTACACCTCTATAAAAGGAGAGATATTTCCGGGCCCCTTGACGGTTGAGATTGGCAGAAATGCGTGGCCACGCTCGGATAGAATAACAGTTGTTATTTGGAAAGTTCCGTTACTGCAGGCAATCGAGATCAGAGTCAAGAAAACTTGAGTTTAAGATTGAAGTCCTCCGCTCCATGTCTAAAACTCACTTTAGAGATATCGCGTGTAAAAGGAATGAACCTGTGTACAATTCTAGCGAGAATTGTTTCTCTGGATATAAGAGATCTTATAACCTGGTTAACCTAAGTGTCTGGCTAGGGACCTCCTTAGGCTAATGGTAACAGTTAAGTTACTTGTCTGGCACAAGTGGGAGTCTGAAAGGATTATGTGCAAGACAGTAACAGGTTTACCGTGTCCAATGTTATAAGGCACTAGTGGGTCACAATGCTACACACCCGAATAGAGATCAATTGGATTTACCAGTTGTGTGGAATTAATTAATTGGTATAATTAATTAATTAAGAGAGAAAAATAAATAATAGATAAATCTATTTATTATTTATGGATATATATTAATAGTAAATTAATATATGGAAAGGTTTAATTAAAGCCTATCGGGCTTAATAATTAAACGGGCTTTTCTATTAGGACATTACCATATTTACTAATATAAATATATGGTAAACCTAATAGGTTTTCTCATTGTAATCTCATTAGTAACTTAGAGAAAAAGAAAAGCCAAACCCTTTCTCTCTCTCTCCCAAATCGTCCCACACACACATTCTCAACCAGTTTTGGTTTTTCGAGTTTTTGGTAATCCTAAGGCGGTCTAGCAGCGGTTCTCGTGGTGGTGCAGTAGCGGTGTATTCCCCGTTAGCTTTCCGGAAACCGTTTTTGAATCCTACAAGGTATTATTCTAAACCCCCTTAAAATTGTATCTAAACCTGTTTGGGATGGATCTTCTGGTTTGGGAATTCAAGTTTTATTCCGCTGTGCATATCTGTTATTGTCTGCAATTCCCAACATCCCCCAACTCCAATGCTGAGGAGGTGCCCTCTAAGGAGATGTCAGGGCATGTGGATGGTGTGGCTCACACTACTGGTGTTGCATAAGGTGTGCATCAGGCCAGTGTGAACATAAGTAAGACCCCCTCCACGTCAACTCTAAATGAGAAATCATTAAGAGGACCCAGGTGCCAAGAAACCATGGGAGTAGACAGTGTTTCAGCTAGGCTGAAAACTGCTACTAAAATTCCCAAAGATCTAGCACAGACGGGTTCAACTTCTAAATCTGGTGAGGGTAGTTTCTCACAAAAGGAATTGATGGCTTCATTGGCTGCCATAGCCAAAGATCAACAAACTCATGATGCTCAGTTCTAGGTTCATGCCTCAAAGCATGATGAAACAACAGCAAGAATGGAGATTTTGGAGAAGATGGTTAACACTCAGAATCAACTGATTTCTGATGTTAGAAGGGTCTCTCAATATCAGGGTGCCAAGATTGTTGTACAGGGCATGCAGATTAAAGCTTTACAAAGAAGGTATGCTACACTGACTGCCTTCACAAAGGGGGAGAAAGTAAAGGTTAAGGGGGAGTTGAAAGTGAAGAAAGAGGTTGTGAAAGCAGTACTAGCAGAGGAAAAGAAGAAGTCTGATGAAGACAAGCCAAAAGAGACCACTTCTTCAAAGGCTGCAACCACAGAGGTGAATATGGAAGAAAGAGTTGTTGCTGAGAGTTTGGTAGTATTACCACAAGCTACTCCTAAGGTCATTCCACAGACCAAGGGAATAGTGATCAAAGAGAAGATTGCCAAGAAGGATGACAAAAAGATGCCAGATTCAAAAGGAAAGGGAAAGGAGATCTTAATTGAGGAACCTAAAAAGAAAAAGGAAAAGCTGATCCCTAGAGAGGTTGAAGAAGAAATGTCCTTGAAGACCATCTACTTCTTGATGACTCCAGAAGAGCTAGAGAGGGCAAGAAAGATAGCTGCTGAGCAAGAGGCATCAATGGAGGTAGCAAGAAAGTTACAAGAGAAGGAAGATCAAGCTGTTATCAAGAAAACTCCTGAAAAACCAAAGTCAAAGCCACAGCCTAAGAAGGTTCAGCCAAAGAAGGTAGCTATGAGAACAAGACAAACTTCCAAGACTGAGGAGAGAAAGGGGAGAATCAGATTTTTGGTTAATGCAGTTGGTGGAACTGAAGGTATGTATGCTGGCTGGTCTGACAAGAAGATAGCAGAAAAATACAACAAAGAGAGAGATGCTATGCAAAAGAAAGCTGAAGAAAAGGAAGTAGAAGAGGAAGAAGAGGAGATGCCCTTAATTCAAAGAAGAAGCAAAAAGAAACATGATGTGCCTGTGGCTGATGAATCTGAGAAAATTGAGAAAGAGAAAAAGAAGGAGGATGAAAAAGAACCAGAAAAGGAGGAGGAAGTGGAAAAAGAAAAGGAGACTGAGGATGAAAAGGAGAAAGAGGAGAAGAATGAGGATGCTAATATGGAGGAAGTAGGATCTCAACCTTCAGAGAAAGAAAAAACTGGTGATGCTAAGAAAAAGAAGTCAATAGCACACAAGAAATCCACCAAGAAAGCTAAATTGGTGCATGACTCTGCAGGATCTGAAATTATTGATTGGGATTTTCAAGAGCAGGATAAGCAGGTTGTGTGGTTTGTTGAAAGCAAAGGAGGAAAGCTGGATACTTACAGGTCTGTTTATCACATGTTTTCAAGGATGAACATAGCAGACTTGAAGAAAATGTATGAAATTGGGTGTGTAAAGGATCCTAAAGGAAAGGTAGAAGTTAAGCAGCTGATTCAAGACTTGAAGGTCATGTTTGCATTTGAGAAAGCCAGGGATGATTACAGAAAGAAGGTAACTGATTTGGGTCATGAAGCCTTTGGAGGAGTTGGAGCCACTGCATGGTGTACTTTCAAGAAAAATAGGGTGGTTTCTATTTCTTTTCAAGGCAGACAGTGTTACTTTTTGGTGGATAAAAGGTATGATTTTGATGAAATGTTGTGTCCAAGCATTCTAAGCCTCATAAAGAAGAAATCTATTCTATCTGATCTGGACAAGGAGTTCATTAAGGGAATCAATCAGAGAATGATGCAGTTTGTTGATGATTTTGATCCAACAGAAGTAGGAGTAGATGATGGTGTTGAGAAAAAGGTGAAGGAATGGTTTGTAAAAGAGTTGAGTGGCAGACTATACTATAAAGTCATATGGGAAGATGGAAAAGCTAGTTGGGGAGGAATACTTGCTGATATTCTTAAAGTTTGCACAAGGGAGAACCTGAAAGAAATGTATGAGATGGGGATGCAGATGTATGGGAACATCTTGGAGCATGATAGTGAAGAGCCAATAATTCTGAAGATCAAAAGTGCTTTGGAATGCTTATGTTGGTTGTTTGAGCCTTCAAGAGTTGCAAACCTGTTGAACCAGCCCTGTGAGACAGTGAATGAATGGAGACTATTTGCAAAGTGTGGTGTCTATTCATTAACAATCAATGGAATGGATAAAGAGTACTACTTTGTTGATGGTAATCAAGTCCATGATGCTCAAAGGCTACAGGGGATGGACAGAGTGAAGCTTTCTGGTCATCAAAACTCCCAAATGGGCACTGAGCTAATTTTGAAGTTTATTCAACAGTTGGAGAACTTAAATGTTCAGGGATGAACATTTAAGTAGGGGGAGTTTGTTAGGATATTTTGGTGTTTGGTGATAGAGCAGAAGTATCGGGGTGAAGAAAATTGACAAGTCTGGTTATTACTGCTAGAATCATGTTATTGTTGCTGATTGATGGTTAATGCTGCTGCAGTAGCAATGGTGGTTTTTGAAGACTTAAGTGTGGATACTGCTGCTACATCAAGTTATTGCTGCTGGTGAAGACTTAGAAGTAGTAATGGTTATTACTTCTTAGAAGTTATTACTGCTACCTGTTATTGCTGCTAGTCAAATGTAACAGTTTCAGTTAATGCTTCTTCTTGTTACTGCTGCTTCTAAGGATGCGATAAGGAAACAAAGTTTGTTGAAATGATAAGGAAATGATTCCGAATATCTTGGAATTAGTTTAGGAGATTTGTTTTCCTTATGTTTATCTTGTTTTCTGTTTGTAGTGTATATAAGTTAGCTTTAGAAGAGATAACAAGATATCTTTTATTTTTTGGGAGAAAAACAGAGCTTCAAGAATTCTCCAAGCAATAGAGAAGTATTGCTCGTCTATGAGAAATCTGTTCTTGTAGATTGGGGCTTTGTGTGTAATTGTTGATTCATAGTAGTGAATGATATTGATCTTCAAAGTTCACTGTTTGATTTCCAATTAAGGTTTTTATTCCGCAATACTTTAATTTGTTTTCTGAGTGTTTGTTTCTTGTTACGAAATCGATCCTGACACGTATTCATTTTAAATCCAACGATTGATAGTCATTTCTTTTAATCTCAACTTCTTATTATAACCTAACTCTCTCTCTCTATATATATATATGTGTGTGTGTGTGTGTGTGTGTGTGTGTATGTATATATATATAAGGCTGTGTTCAAATGTGAACCACTTTTTGGTTGTGAACGTGAGGACAACCGAGAGCGCGACATGTGGCGGATGATAACCGTAATAATCACATGCTAGGGTGTCCCAAACTTAAATTCCTACAATAACCAAAACAACCAAACTTTTGGCCAGTTTAAATCATCCACTTGGGGAGTCGCTATACCATGATAAGTACTAGTGTTTTCATTCATATAGTTTAAATTATCTTTTCATTGCTTTCTTAGCTAATTAGTTAATTTAGTTGTCTCTTATTTAATCAAACCATTTTCATAAAAACCCCCCATAGCTTTAGGTTAATTAAACTAGCTAAGATTAATAGTCTACATAACTTAACCGTTCCCAGTGGTAGATACGATACATGGACTTTCCTACACTATATTACTCACGATCAAGTACGCTTGCCTGTGAATGTGGTAACAGTGGCTAGGCATTAGAGGTTAAAACTTGCGCTTTTTATATACGATAATTACCGCATCACTTGCCATGCCTCCCCGCCGTGAGACGCCGCCTCTTGAGGAAACCTTGGCTAATCTGGCCGATAGCCTCCAACAGCTCCTTACCGCCACCAATACCTCCGCCAACCGTCTTGATACCCTCACCCATGCCATCTCCAAGCAATCGGATACTCTCGCCAGTCAAATCGCCAAACAAACCGAAACCACCTCCAACCTTGTTAACACCCTCGTGAAACCCGACTTAGATGCCGCCTCTTCCTCCGCTACGCCGACCCGTCCGCCGCCCCTCCAACCACCACCTAACAACACATCCCAAACCATTAAACCCCCAAAAATCCATCTTCCAACATTCGATGGCACCGATCCTTTGGATTGGTTGTTTCAAGCGGATAAATACTTTTCTTTCTACACCATCCCGGATAACGAGAAGGTTGCTCTCGCAGTTTTCTACTTCAAAGGCGACACCCTTAGTTGGTATAAACACCTTGCCAACAACCAACTCTTGGGTTCTTGGACCGACTTTTCCCGTGCCTTGGAACTTCGTTTCGGGCCTTCCTCGTTTGCAAATCACCAGGCTACCCTTTTTAAACTCAAACAACTCACCACCGTCTCTGCTTATCAGAGCGACTTTGAGCATATCTCCAATTGTGTTATCGGCCTTTTTGCCGACGCTCTCCTAAATTGTTTTCTCTCGGGCCTTCGCCCAGACATTCAAGCCGAACTTTCCTTGCACAATCCTCGCTCCCTCCATAACGCTTACGGGCATGCCAAAAGATAAATTGGCTTCCAATCGATCTCGTTTCACAACCTTTCCCCGCGTTCCACCAAATGCATTTCCACCCTCTTCCCGTACTACACCCCTACCCTTCTCCCACCAATTACTACCCAAGCGCCACCTACTACTACGACCATCCCCCTGCCTGCTACTACCACTCTCCCTATGCGTCGTTTATCACCGGACGAGGTTCAAAAACGTCGTTCGCAAGGGCTTTGTTTTCGTTGCCCGGAAAAGTTTCACCCAGGCCATCATTGCAACCCGCCTCAATTTTTACTCCTTGAAACCACCGAACCAATTCCTCCCACCCTTACCCTTGATAATACCGAAACACCTCACCCCGACAACGAACCGGTAGAGCCGCCTGACACCAACCATGAGCCCTCTTTCCCCGCTTTAGAGCCGCCTGGCACCACCCATTACTTAGCTCTTTCACCAGCTGCCGTTCATGGCACGACATCCCCCAAATCCCTTCGTGTTACCAGTTCGATTAATGGTTGGCCTGTCTCTGTCCTAGTTGATTCTGGAAGCACCCAAAATATCTTACAACCCCGAATTGCCTCATTTCTCACCCTCTCTGTTGATCCGTGCCCCCACTTCCCGTCATTGTTGGAGACGGGAACTATATTCATTGTACCGGCACTTGCGCTAATGTTTCATTACATCTCCCATCCACGTCGTTTTTTCTTTCTTTTTACCTCCTCCCTATCGCGGGCGCTGCCGTTGTGCTCGGTATGGAATGGCTTAGTTCCCTTGGCCCTCTTTTGGCCGACTTCTCCATTCCTCAAATCATCTTCTACCACCACTCTCGTTTGGTCACCTTGCGCGGAGAGACAAATCACTCTATCGCTTCTCCCCACTCTCTACACCACCTCCTCACCACACAATCAATTGACTCATTTTACCTACTACTCCTTGATCACCACTCCAACGAGGCCACCACCACTTCTTTTTCTACCACTACACACCAAATTCCATCAGTCTACACCCTCCTTCAAAAGTTTCACACACTTTTTGTGACACCTTCTTCTCTTTCCCCTCCACGTTTTCATGACCATCAAATACCTCTCCTTCCTAACTCTTCACCGGTCAATGTCCGTCCCTATCGTTACCCACATTACCAAAAGTCTATCATGTCTACTCTTGTTTCCGAGATGTTACGTGATGGTCTCATTAAACCTAGCAACAGTCCTTACTCCTCTCCCGTTCTTCTTGTTCGGAAAAAGGACGGCACATGGCGTTTTTGCGTCGACTATCGTGCTCTCAATGCCGTCACCGTTCATGACCGTTTTCCTAATCCCATGGTCGATGAGCTTTTGGACGAGTTACATGGGTCTCGATTTTTTTCCAAGATTGACCTTCGCGTGGGGTACCACCAAATTTGGGTCGCTCCACATGATACCCATAATACTGCTTTTCGTACGGTGGATGGCCATTACGATATTCTTGTAATGTCGTTCGGTCTCTCGAACGCCCCATCCACCTTCCAATCCGCCTTGAATGACCTGTTTGTGACATACTTCGTCGCTTCGTTCTTGTATTTTTTGATGATATATTAGTTTATAGTCCCACCTTAGAATCCCACCTCCATCATCTCGAAACTGTCTTCCACCTATTAGCCTCTAACAACTTTTTTGCTAAATTTTCAAAATGTGCTTTTGCGGTGGATCAAATCCCTTACCTAGGCCATTTAATTTCAGCAGATGGCGCCTCTGTTGACCCTGATAAGATCCAATCCATCACCGACTGGCCTACACCGCATAACCTTACCGCACTCCAGGGATTCCTTGGCCTTACGGGTTATTACCGCCGCTTCATCCATCATTAGGCTCGTCTTGCAAAACCACTCACCGACCTCCTCCAAGGTTCGACCTTTCATTGGAATCCCGAAGCTCGGGCAGCGTTTATCACCTTAAAACAAGCCATGGCCAACCTTCCTACTATCGCTCTTCCCGATTTTAGTAAGTCGTTCGATGTTCCTACCGACGCATCCGGCATGGGCATTGGCGCCGTCCTTTCTCAAAATGATCACCCTATCGCTTTTTTCAGCAAAAAACTTGGTCCCCGAATGTTATCAGCTTCTGCCTACACTCGTGAACTCTATGCTATCACTGAAGCGGTCCATAAATGGCGCCAATATCTTTCTGGCCGTCGATTTCGAATTTTTACAGATCACCACAGTCTCCGCCATCTCCTAACCCAAGTCATTCAAACCCCCGATCAACAGAAATGGGCGGCTAAACTCTTGGGGTATGAATTCGAGATCTTTTACAAACTGGGTCGGGACAATCGAGTCGCTGATGCCTTAAGCCGCCAATTTGATTCTCATTGCTTGGTTTTCTCCACTGTTACTCTCCCATGGATCGATCAGATTCGACGTTACTATACTTCTGACCAAGATGGCATTGCATGGCTTCAACACTTCACCAATCAACCCTTCACTTTCTTGCTTATCGTGTCCAAGATGGGTTGGTATACTTCAAAAATTGAATTTTGATTCCACCCATCGATTCCCTTCGCAAGTCCATACTTGAAGAATTTCATTCATCTACCTATGGTGGACATTCTGGTATCACCCCCACCTTTCGTCGCCTTTCTGCGTCATTTTATTGGCCCTCCATGAAACAATCAGTGACCGTATTCATTTGCTCCTGCTCTACCTGCCAACAAACAAAATACCCGACCCATCGACCATTCAGTCTTCTCCAGCCACTTCCCGTTCCCAACCACGTTTGGGAGGACCTCTCCATGGACTTCATTACTCACCTTCCCCTTTCTAACGGTGCCATGACAATTTGGGTGATTGTCGACCGCCTCACTAAATTCGCCCACTTCCTCCCACTTAAACCCAACTACAACGCCCACCCTTTTAGCCACAACCTTTCTCCACCACATCTACCGTTTGCATGGTCTCCCTAAGACTATCGTATCCGACCACGACCCCTTTTTTAGTCGCTTCTAGCGAGAACTGTTTCGACAGCTTGGCACCAAATTGCTTTACTCTACCGCATACCATCTGCAGACGGACGGCCAGACCGAGGTCGTTAATCGCAGCCTTGAATCCTACCTTCGTTGCTTCACTAGCGACGAACCAAAGAGTTGGCAGCGATATTTGTACTGGCAGAATATTGGTACAATTCTTCGTACCATTCCGCCATCAAAATGACACCGTTCGAAGCACTCTATGGTCGCCCTCCCCCAACCGTTCCCTCATATGTTCTTGGTTCGTCCTCCATTGCATCCATTGATTCCACTCTTGCAAACCATCAACAACTTCTCAGCCAGCTGAAAAAGACTCTTGCCATTACAAGACAAAGAATGGTTGACCAGGCAAACCGGAAACGCTCCGACATCTCGTTCCAAGTTGGTGAATTCGTTTATCTACGGTTAAGATCTAATCGCCAATCCTCTGTGCAGCAACGCCCATCTCATAAGCTTTGTAAACGGTTTTATGGCCCTTTCAAAATCATCGAGAGAATCGGACCCGTGGCGTACCGCTTGGACCTGTCGGCATCTTCTCGCATTCATCCGGTGTTCCACGTCTCACTTCTTCGACCTTGCCATGGCGACCTAGCAGGTAATGTCGCCCCACTACCCACAGCTAGATATGATGATCTGCCACTTCTGATTCCAGAAGCTATCTTGGACTCTTAGGAAATCACTCGAAATGGTAAACTCATTCCTCAAGTCATGGTCCATTGGTCCTCTTGTTCGCTCTCGGAAGCGTCGTAGGAAGATAAAGAAGACTTTTACAAGGCATTTCCATCCTTCGTTGATGCTACTGCCCCTGCCATGCCTCACATCGGCCTTGAGGACAAGGCCGTTCTTTTAGGGAGAGGAATTGTTACGAGCCCAGCTCCGGATCAGCCCGGTTATGATGGATTGGCACAAGAGGAAGAAATCATTCAACTAAAAGAGGCCCAACAAAATTATTCCAGGCCCAAAAGATCCATTGTACGACCAACTAGGTATCGGGATTGAAAGCTCCAAAGTGAACGTGGGAATTAACCTTCCATGTTTACATGGTGGAGTAGTTAATTGAAGATGTGGGTAGGTTAGTCTAGCTAGAGAACATGTTCTCCATTATTCTTGTTTTTAGCTTTTCCACTTTCTCCTAGTTTTTAGTTATGCACGTGTGGTAGTTAGATGGATAGAAATTATTTAAATTTGTAATTTCTTTCATTTGCAAATATCAAGAAAATTGCTCCATTATTGTGGGTACCACCGGAGATATAGGCTATCTCGAATAAGCCTAACACTATGTCAGAATTTTATATATTTCATTTATTTAATCTAATTCATATTTTGAAAGACATGCATTAAACTTTAAGAATTTGAGACATTTTCTATGACATAAAATATGGTTGGTGGGGAAGCTTTATTGAGAGAGAGAGAGAGAGAGAGAGAGAGAGAGAGATTTGTTACTATATAAAAGAATGCCCCTAGAGATCCCCAACACAAACCAAGGGAAATGGAAATGGAAATGGAGTTTGGAGTTATTGTTCTTGGTTTGTGCATATCTTGTGCACTTATCCAAGCCACTTTCTCGATGTTAGGAGTCGGAAAACTTAAAAACCTACCTCCTGGTCCGACTCCATTACCGATCATCGGAAGCCTCCACTTGCTCGGTGACCAACCACATCGATCCTTAGCCAACCTAGCCAAAACCCATGGTCCTATCATGTTTCTAAAACTTGGTCGCATCACTACACTAATCATTTCCTCAGCAGACGCTGCCAAACAAGTTCTCCAAAAACAAGACCTCGTTTTCTCCAACCGTCACATCCCTGACGCCCTAAAAGCCCACAATCACTCCCACTACTCTATGGTTTGGCTCCCTGTTGGTACCCAGTGGTGGACCTTACGTAAGATATTCAACTCCAACATCTTCTCCAGTAACTCCCTTGATGCCAACCAACATTTGCGGAGCCAAAAGGTGCACGAGCTAATAGCATATTGCCAAAGAGCTAGTGAGTCCAACGATTCGGTGGATATTGGTCGAGCTGCTTTTAGGACCACATTGAATCTTTTGTCGAACACCATATTCTCCAAGGATTTAACAGACCCATATGAGGATTCGGGTAAAGAGTTTAAGGAGATAGTCGGAAACGTGATGGTAGAGGCAGGGAAGCCGAATCTCGTGGACTTTTTCCCGATGTTAAAGAAGATCGATCCACAAGGGATCAGGAGGAGAATGAGTCATTATTTTAGCAAGCTTTTTGATAATTTTTACAAGATAGAATTAAATGGTATACAGAAGTTTTACCTTCAATATGGAAACAAGATGACAGGATCAATATCAAGATCAGAAAACTTTAATCAAAGAAGTTTGCGGAATAACACTTTGATTATAAGAACAAAACAATGGATTTGTAACAAACTGTATATGTATTGATTTCAATAGCTTAATGATTACAAACTCAAGCCCCAATCTGTTTGAACAGGCTCAAACAGACGTGCAACACTTCTCTATTGCAGGGATTACAAGAACAATCTTGAGGCTCTTAATTCTAAAACAAAAGCTATGAAAAACTCGTAACTAATAATGACAAACCTATCAGCTATATATACGAGTTACAAGATTACAATAAGGAAACTAGATTTACAAGATAATCTCTAAAATATCTCCAAGCAGATCGTATCTTGTCCATATCTTCAGTCATCGCAATCCTTTCCTTATCATTATCTTGACAGCAGTGGTAATAACAAAAGCAGTGTTAACCTTCAACCAGCAGTAGTAATCTTCTATAGGCAGTGGTAATCTTCAAGAGCAGTGGTAATCCAATCTTCAGTGTTGACTCACATACTGGCAGTGGTAACCTTCAGATGAACTAGCAGTGGTAACAACTCCAAAGCCAGCAGTGTTAATCCTCAGCAGTGGTAATGCAACAGAATACATCCTAACAATCTCCCCCTAACTTAACTTCTGATTTTTAATCAGAAATTAAGTTCTTCAGCTGTTGCATTGCTTTCTTGATCATCTTAGCATGGTCTGAATTATTTGAGTCTTGCAGAAAATCTTGAAGCTTCTCCAACCCATACTCATGCATAGTTACTCTGTCTTCAGCAGTAACCAAGTTCAGAATCTCACCAAACTCTGTATTGCTTCTTTGCTTTCCATTGTTCCACTGCACAAAGTAAAACTTCTTGAAGATTCCTCTTACTCCCCAAAGCACTACTTTTTCTTCTTCTGCTGTTTCTTCTTCTTGCAAGTCTGCTAACTGGTTTGTCAGATTCTCAATAACTTCTTTGTCCAGTTCAGACATAACAGACTTCTTTCTCTTCAGAACTCCTTCTATCATCTTTCTTTCAAAATCATACCTCTTATCCACCAAGAAGTATCTCTTGACACCACCATCATATGTAACAGTAAAAACTCTATTTGCCCTGTAACAGCTCCAAGCAACTACTTCTCCTTCTTTCACTTCTTTTCCCAGCCTCTCATTTCTCTTCTGCTTCCCCTCTTTTGCCTTTTCAAATGCAAACATAGTTTGAAGGTTATCTTGAACAAGAGCAACCTCATCAAACCCTGTCATCTCCTTTGAGCATCCAATTTCATACATCTTCTTTAAATCAGCAGCTGAGAGCTTTGTAAACATCCTATAAACATTGGAGAACACTTCACTTGTTTGATCTTCTCTTACAATCCTGAAGAACACAACTTTATTGTCTTCAAAGCAATACCAATCTGTCACTTTAGAAGCTTCAGTGAAGATTTCCTCTTCTTGGTAGGCTTTTTGTGAGCAATGGACTTCTTCCTTTTCTTCTTTGCTTGACTAATTTGCTTAGCCAGCTTAGCAGCTTCCTTCTCTATCTGAGTTGGTTCTTTACCAACCTTCTCCTTCTCTATTTCACCAGCAATGGGAACCTTCTCATCAGCAGTGGTAGTACCTTCATCAATGGTAACTACATCATGCTTTTTCTTACTTCTTCTTTGTTCAGTTATCTCTTTCTCCTCATCAGGATTCTTTGCAACATCAGTCTCCTTTCTGGCCTCTTCATATTGCTGTTTAACCTTTTCAAAAGACCATCTGGAAAAGTATTGGACAGGTCTTCCAAGAATTCCAGCCAGACATCTTACCATTCTTCTTCTTTCTTCAGTTCTGGTCAATGGCTTGATGATCTTCTTTTTAATCTTTTGCTTCTCAACCTCCTTGTTGAATCTGTCTTGAAGCTTTTTAGCAGCAGCCTTTCCAGCTTTGTCTTGTTGTGCTTGTTTCTTCTTTCTTTCTTTCTCTTCTTTGTTCACTCTTTCTTGATCCTCTAGACTCAGCTTCTTAGCAAGAGCCTCTGAAGCTTCAAATTCCAACACTTTCCTTTGTGCCTCAATAGCTTCATCATCAGCTTCTTCATCAGCCTCTTCTACCACTTTCTCTTTTCCCTTGTCTTTTGAATCAACAGGGATTTCAATCTTCTTTTTGATCACTTCAGGCTCTTTGATCACTACACCCTTGGTTGATGGAATCACCTCAGGCATTTTCACAAGTAGCTCAGCAATTGTCATCTCATCCCATTCACTTCCACTTCTGGTTTAGCTCCTGTACCAGCATCTTTTGGTTCAACCCCTGTACTAGCATCAACTAAAGGTTCATTTGCAACCTTAGTTTCTTCATCTCTAGCCTCTTTCTCAGCCTACCCCTTAGCACCAGCACTAGTTTCCATCACATTTTCAGGCAGTTCATCAGGCAGCTCAGAACTAATTGCAACATCAGCTGGTTCATTCACAACTCTTTCTTTTTCTGACTCCCCCTTAATCTTTGACTTCCTCTCCCCCTTTGTGAATGCAACCAAAGTGGAGTACTTCTTCCTAAGAGCTCTGATAGTGCCTTTCATGGAAGCTATAGCAGCACCTTGAGCTTGAATGATCTTGGCTTGCTTCACAATCCTTGCATCATGCACCTTTATCAAATCATGTTGGGCAGTCACTAGTTCCTCCAATGTATCCAGCCTTGCCTCATGAGAACCATGCTTCTCATCATGCACATTAAAGGTCTTCTCAAATGCCTTCAAATCCTTGGCAATTGCAGTGAAGTTATCCATCAATTCCTGTTGTGAAAAACTGCCCTCACCAGGTTTAGGAGTGTTTACCTCCATTACTGGATCTTTGAGCTTTTTAACATTAGTCTTCAGCCTTGCTGAAGCACTAGATGTCCCCTTGGTTTCTTGGAACCTGGGTCCTCCCTTTGATTTCTCAATAGGAGTTGCCGTGGTGGGGGTCTTAGCAATGTTCAAACTGTCTTGATGCACACCTTGTGCAACACCAGTAGTCTGAGCCTCACCAACCACATGCCCATCTTTCTCCTTAGAGGGCACCTTCTTTATACATGAGTGGGGCATCACTCCAGGGGTTTCCCTTTGGATATTTTCAGAAGGAGAGTGCTCCAACTGATGGCTTATAGGCTCTTGGGGTTTAGAACCAGAGGAGGAAGGAGCTCCCCTGTTCTTTCTGATATATTGTTTGAGTGTGGGGGTGGGGGTTGTATCAAAGAACTGAGGGGTTGTATCAGTGATAGGTGTGGGTAGGTCATCAGTGGGAATGCTTGGTTGTGTGGGCTGCAAGCCTGATGCCTCACCTTGTGGGTGGTTCACTCTCATCATTGTAGAGAATAATGGAGTGAATTGGTCATTGGAGCCTTCTGCAGGTCTCTGCATATTGGCAAACACCTTATGACCAAGAGCAGAGCTCTTATAGGTGTCACCATGCATTGGTACATCTGTCAACTCCTTAGTGATAACTTCTTGGACAAATCTTGGGAACATATAAAATGTTTTGACTTTAGAATTGTTAATGTTCTCAAGATTGTACACAAGATCATCAAAAATCATTTCAGAAAAGTTAAACACCTGATTAGTGGCCAAGCAGACCAAAGCAGAGGCAATGGTACTGCTAAACTCACCAAAACTGGTGGTTTTCTTTGAAAAACAATGTAACAGGGTATGCACAAAAAACCTCCACTGAGGGCAAAATTTACCCTTAAGGTATTTTAAAGAAGTGCGAGAGCCTGTATACCCCATCTTTACAAAAGATTCCATGATAACAGAGGGTGTAAGCATAGAAATACCTCCTTCATCATGTAGTTGAAGATGAAATCTGATCTTCTCAGGTGTAAGGGTTAATGAATGACCACAGATGGTGGTCTGAATGATTTTGACCCCTTCTTGTTCTTGAATGACCGCATTCGACCAAAAATCGTGTTGATGTTGAATGTAGACTGTGGGATTGATGGTTGCGGCATAGGCAACATGAGACAATGCCAGGAAATCAAGAATATCTTGAAAACCCTCGGAATTGGCATCTTTCTTGAAATATCCCACCTTATTGTGATCTTTGATGAAACACATAGAATCCATGATCGATTCGACACAATAAACCCTAAAATCAAACGAAAATCAGTACTGGATTGAAAGATCAAGAACACAGATGAAGAACAGATGCAGAATCGCAAACGTTTTTAGAGAAAAAGTGCAGAATAGCCGTTTGTGAAAAAGGCGGTCAAATTAGGGCTTTTATAGTGAACTGATGAGCAGGGGTAACTACCACAAGCAGGGGTAACAGACACACTTAGCAGTGGTAAAATTACACTAGCAATGATATTCGTTAAAAGTAGTGGTAAAAGTCACAAGTAGTGGTAATTATGTGTGTCTATTCAAAAGCAGTGGGAAAACACTGAAGCAGAGGTAATTACATGTGCCTAATTAAAAGCAGTGGTAACTTAGGGCACGCAGTGGTAAAAACCCGTGTATGTATAAAAGCAGTGGTAATGACACGCTCAGTGGTAAAAAGACACACATAACACCAGCGGTGGTAAAAATCACATAACCAACAGTGGTAACATGCGATTGTAAAAGCAGAGGTAAAAAGCAAATGCACAAGCAGTGGTAATGGGCGATTGTGCGAGCAGGGGTAAGGTGCGAATGTGCTAGCAGTGGTAATGTGCGAATGTGCTAGCAGTGGTAATGTGCGAATGTGCTAGCAGTGGTAACACACGATACTAGCAGTGGTAAAGACTTAGATATAAAAATCATGTTTTGGAATATTGACGCTGCTTGTAGAAATAATTCCAACTAAGCAGTGGTAACATCCTCATACTTTGTGCGATCAAACTAAGAACTTCACCATGTACCTGCACCATTCACAACCTTATTAAAATACTAATAAAAACAAAAAGGAAGAAAGTATACAGAGAAAGTACAAATAAAAGTGAAATAAAGAGAAGTGTTATTCAGAGTTCATCATTCCAACACTTGTAACCAAAAATGTAAACCTGCCTACATCAAAGGCTTTTGTGAACAGGTCTGCATATTGATCATCAGTGTAGACTTTCAGAACTTGAATTATCTTCTTTTCATTACAGTCTCTAATAAAATGGTACTTGATCTCTATATGTTTGGTCTTGGAGTGCTTGACTGGATTATTAACAATACTTATAGCACTGTTATTGTCAATGTAGATTGGTGTCTGCAAGAATGAAAGACCATAGTCCTGCATCTGATTTTGAATCCATAGCACTTGGGAATAGCGTTGTGAAGCAGCTATGTATTCAGCCTCTGTTGTGGATTGTGAAATAGTGGTCTGTTTCTTGCACTGCCATGAAACCAATCTTCCTCCAAAAATTGACATCCTCCTGATGTAGACTTTCTATCCAGGTTTGCTCCTCCATAATCACTATCTGTGTATGCCACTAAGTGAAAGGAGGAATCATTGGGATACCACAGTCCCAATCTTGGTTGGCCCTTCAAATATTTGAATATCCTTTTGACTGCATGTAAGTGTGACTCCTTTGGTCTAACTTGATACCTGGCACAAACACAAACAGCAAACATAATATCAGGTCTAGAGGCTGTAAGGTACATTAATGATCCAATCATGGATCTATAATGATGAACATCAACTTCCTCCCCCTCAACATCAGCAGTAAGATGTTTATGAGTTTCCATTGGGGTGTTTGCTGGCTTTGCATCAATCATTCCAAACTTTTGAAGCATGGATGCAACATATTTGGACTGATTGATAAATATCCCTTCAGGCTTCTGCTTGACCTGCAAACCAAGAAAGAAAGTTAGTTCTCCCATAGAACTCATTTTAAATTTCTTGTGCATCAGTTCCTCAAATTCCTTGCACATATCATCCTTTGTAGATCCAAAGATGATATCATTAACATAAATCTACACTAGAAGCATATCAGTCTTGGTTCTCTTGATGAACAAAGTCTTATCAATTACACCTCTCTCAAATTTGTTTTCCAACAAATATGAGGACAAGGTATCATACCAAGCCCTAGGTGCTTGATGAAGACCATACAAAGCTTTCCTCAACTTGTAAACTTTATCAGGGTATTTGGGATCTTCAAACCCTGGTGGTTGACTGACATATACTTCTTCATCTATAGTGCCATAAAAAAAGGCACTCTTGACATCCATCTGATAGACTTTGAATCCTTTGTAAGATGCAAATGCCAAGAATAGCCTGATGGCTTCAATTCTGGCAACAGGTGCAAATACATCATCATAGTCTATGCCTTCTTCTTGAGTATACCCCTGTGCTACCAATCTGTCCTTGTTCTTGATAACAATGCCTCTCTCATCTGTGTTGTTTCTGAAGACCCACTTAGTACCAATAACTCTGTGTCCTTTTGGTAAGTCTACCAAATCCCAAACATGTTGTAGGACAAACTGCAGTAGTTCCTCTTGCATGGCCTCTATCCAACTTGGGTCTTTCATTGCATCATAGGCCTTCTTTGGTTCTGTTTGTGAAAGAAAAACAGAAATCATGCTCATGTGTGGATTGGGAAGGGATTTACTCTGCTTCCTTGTAATCATAGGAGACTGAATGTCCCCTATTACCAGTGTAGGTGGATGATTCTTCTGTGTTCTAGTGAGATGCAGGGGTTCTTCAGTCAGATCCACCCCTAAATTTGAATCATTCACTTCTGGTTCCTGATCCCATTGAGGTCCCTCTTCTAAAGCAGGTATGCCTTCTAGATTCTGAGAGGGTGAGGATTCCTCAACTGATTGATCATCACTCTTCTCAGCAGACCCAGATTCTGTTTGGTCATCAACATGTGACTCATCAGTGGTACAAGCATCATTTAAATCAACAAGAGGCATGGGAAACATGACAAATGTCGGACTTGTTTCCTGTGCTTGCTCTGTACCTGAACCTGTATTCACTGTATAGCTCATATTCAAAGAGTTAGTTAGTGAATCAATATCAAATAGCCAATCGGGACCACTGCCAGGTATGTTAGGAGTGTTCTCATTGCATTTGACATTATCACTTTCTTCTATAATTCTTGTAGAACTATTGAAAACTCTAAGTGCTTTGCTCTGAGAAGAGTATCCAACAAAAAATCCATCATCAGATTTGCTCTCAAATTTGCCTAAGTGAGTTTTGGTATCAAGAATTATGCAAGGACACCCAAATGGTTGTAAAAATCCTATATAGGGTTTTCTTTTCTCAAAAAGTTCATAGGGTGTCTTGCCTTTGGATTTAACTATAAGAACTCTGTTTTGGACATAACAAGTAGTGTTAACTGCTTCTGCCCAGAAAGTGATTGGAAGTTTAGAATCAGCCAACATAGTTCTTGCAGCCTCAATCAGTGTCCTATTTCTCCTCTCAGCAACACCATTCTGTTGAGGAGTTCTAGGAGCACTGTATTGTCTCTCAATACCTTTTTCCTCACAAAAGCTATTCAAGTCAGCATTCTTGAATTCAGTGCCATTGTCTGATCTAATGACTTTCACCCTAAGGTTTGTCTTGTTTTCCACTCTGGTCACAAAGGGTTTGATCAGTCCACTTGTCTCATCCTTTGTTCTCAGAAAGTAAACCCAAGTAAACCTAGAGTAATCATCAACTATCACTAGACAATAGGATTTCTTGCCTATACTCATCACATTGGTAGGACCAAAAAGATCCATATGCAATAACTGTAAAGGTGATGAGATAGTGTTTACTTCTTTGGACTTGTGTGAGTTTTTGTGTTGCTTGCCTTTGAGGCATGCTACACAATGATCATCACTTGAAAATTCCTTGGCAGGCAGACCTCTTACAAGGTTGTTTTTGACAAGTAAGTTCATGTTTTTGAAATTCATGTGGCACATCCTCCTATGCCACAGTGATGATTCACTCACAGATGCTTTTGAGAATAAACAGTTTAAGGATGATAAGGAAGAAGCATCTTCAATGTCCAAACAGTAAACATTATCTTTTCTGGGAGTCCTAAGCATTATCTGACTCTCATCTATCTTAAAACCCGGAGCAAGTATAAGACACTCAGTATCAGTAAAGAAAACTCCAAACTTTTTGTCACAAACTTGAGATACACTTAGCAAGTTGTATCTCAACTGCTCCACATAATAAACATCATCAAAGGTCATCTTACCTTTTGATACCTTACCTTTTCCACTGATTTTACCTCCATGTGGATTATCCCCAAAGGCAACATGTCCACCTTCAAACCTTTTAAAGTCTTCAAGTAATGACATGATACCTGTCATGTGCCTAGAGCAACCACTATCCACATGCCAAAGACTGCTCCTTCTTCCTTGGTTGCTCTGCACATAGAATGAAACAGTTAGTGTCTTGAGGGAACCCAAGCCAATATGGTCTTGGGTTCTCCCTTTTCATTAACATAATTGACCTCTGTCAATCTGTTAAGCTTTAAAAGATAATCTTTGTTAGGGATCTCATGACTGGAGTATTTGGTTATAATGGGTTTTCTCAATGAAGACTTGTCAGTGGTAACATTGTTTGTGTTTCCACTGCTGTTATTGATAACAGCAGTGTTAACCTGAGATGTAGTAGTGTTTGAGTTACTACTGCTGATATTGCTAGCAGCAGTGTTAACATCTACACTAGTACTTCTGTTACCACTGCTTTCAGAAGCAACACTGTTGTTACCACTGCTTGTTGAAGCAGTAGTATTACTAAGTGAAGCTTTAGGTACCTATTTAGTAACCAATTTAACAGACTTCTTTTCAACCTTTTTCTTTTGAACTTTTCTTTTAGGTTGACTAGATCTTTTTTGTTTAGGAACTACCTTTTTGTGTGTAGGGACAAATCTTCTAGCTTGATATCTGTTTCTATGATTGAATGGATTGAAGTAACAGTCTCTTGCTAGATGATTTGTCTTACAACAGATAAAGCATGGTTTTGGTCTGTTAATCTTGTTCAGATCAATACCATGACATTGAGCCCACTGGTTGTTCCAATTCCTTTTATTCCCTCTAGGATGATTCTTGTTTTGAGACTGTGAGGAAGTACCAGGTTCAACTACAGTCCTCTGAGTGTAGTGGTCCTTCCTATTCTCTTTCCTAGTAGTCTCAGTCTTTTTCCCTTTATTTTCTGATGGCATGACAGATTTCCCTTTATCTTTCCTAGTGGTCTCTATCTTTTTGCTAGGGACAAATGGCATACCACCTTTCTCATTGGTGAGAAGATGGTTTTCATCAGGAATGGTCTCAGCAGTGCTTTTCCTATCTGTTTCCTCCTCTGAGTCAACTGGATCTACACTATCTAAACCTTCTTTCATCTCACTTCTGTCTATTCTCTCAAGAAGGTCAGTTGTTGGAGGAATATAATTCTGATTGTAAGGAGGAGGGGTACTATTGTAACCTATTCCCCTTTTCAAGTCATCAGTCACTTGTGCTCTTATAATTGATTCTAAAGCCTTAGAGGACTTTGAAAATTTATCTAGGTCTTCTTTGGCTTTGGACAATTCCTTCCTAGCACTCTCTACTTCCTCCTTTTCTTTAGACAGTTTTCTCTCAAGCTCTTTCTTTTCCCACTTCCAGTAGTTATGATCATATTCAAACTGAAGTTCATTGGCTTTGTAGGCCTTTATTTGATCCTCCAGGTTGTCTATGATCTTAACATACTCTCTTCTCTCTCTCTCCATCTTCTTGATACTATCACTCATGGTCTGATTGTGATCCCTATACTTTTTCACAGTTTCTAAACAAGAATCAGAACAGAGTTTAGAAGATACCTCAGTGGGAATTTCAGTCTCTTTGATTTCAGCCATGAGAGCTTGATTTTGAACTGCTTCTTCAGCATGATCACTCCAATCAAATCCTTGTCCTTCTTGAGATACCAAAGCTTGAGAAGAACTAGGATTTGAGTTGCTTCCCCTGTTGTTGAATCTAGGAGCTTGTGCAGATCCACCTCCATTATTCTGATTGTTGGTGGCTACACCTTTGCATTCTCTGGCAAAGTGCCCTGGTTCATTGCACTTGTAGCATCTCACCTTTGACTTATCAAAACCAGCTTTATCTCCTCTCTTGAGATCAAAGTTGTTCCTTCCAGTTCTTCTGATAAACCTCTTCATCCTCAGGGTAAGCATGGCCATCTGCCACTTGATATCCATCTCTTCAAGGTCATCTGCATTGATCTGATCCAAATCATCATTGATCAATGATGACTTGACATGACTTGCTAAGAAAGCTTCCAGAACTGTATCCTCATTGATTTCCTGTGATGAACAAGAATTTACATTAGAAACAGTTTCACTAGCAGTAGTATTATAAGCAGCAGTGGTATTATTAAAAGCAGTGGTATTGAAAGAACTAGGGTTTTCAGAAGAAAGAAGAGCAGTGTTGTGAGTGTATCCAATAGGTCTTTTCTTCTTCTCTACTTCTGCTTCAAAGATCCTTAGGTCATTGTATAGATCTTCAAGTTCCTTGTCCTCCAAGTTATCTCCTTGCCTGAATGAGACAGTGTAAATAGTCCATTCCTCTCCAAGAGATCTGAGGAATTTTCTATTCACATCATCTTTGTCCATCTTCACATCCACAGTTGCTAGCTCTCCAATCAGCTTGTTGAATCTATCAAAGGTCTGAGTCATAAATTCATTCTTCAAGGATGTGAAGTTTTCATATTGCTGCTTCAGAATGGCCTTCTGATTCCTCCTTGTGCTTTTGGTTCCTGAGAACCTCTTTTCAAGTGCAGTCCAGAGAGATTTGGCATCAGTATAAGTACTGAATTGATGTTGGTATTCATTAGGAATAGCCAACAGCAAGGTACTCAATGCCTTCATCTCAGTTTGCCTTCTCTTTCTGTCAGCATCTGATCTGGGTGGGGGTCTTGCACCTCCTTCAGCAACAGCTTCATCAACACCAGGTCCGTTTTCAACAACTTCCCACATACCGTAGTCTGTGAGAAGCATGTATTGACGGATCCTGATTTTCCACATGTCAAACTCATTGGGTTTGAGCATGGGAACTTTTGAGACCAAAATTGTATCCTGAGTATCCATTGTAAATAAGTTTTCTGGATAAACTAGCTCTGATACCACTTGACAGGATCAATATCAAGATCAGAAAACTTTAATCAAAGAAGTTTGCAGAATAACACTTTGATTATAAGAACAAAACAATGGATTTGTAACAAACTGTATATGTATTGATTTCAATAGCTTAATGATCACAAACTCAAGCCCCAATCTGTTTGAACAGGCTCAAACAGACGTGCAACATTTCTCTATTGCAGGGATTACAAGAACAATCTTGAGGCTCTTAATTCTAAAACAAAAGCTATGAAAAACTCGTAACTAATAATGACAAACCTATCAGCTATATATACGAGTTACAAGATTACAATAAGGAAACTAGATTTACAAGATAATCTCTAAAATATCTCCAAGCAGATCGTATCTTGTCCATATCTTCAGTCATCGCAATCCTTTCCTTATCATTATCTTGACAGCAGTGGTAATAACAAAAGCAGTGTTAACCTTCAACCAGCAGTAGTAATCTTCTATAGGCAGTGGTAATCCAATCTTCAGTGTTGACTCACATACTGGCAGTGGTAACCTTCAGATGAACTAGCAGTGGTAACAACTCCAAAGCCAGCAGTGTTAATCCTCAGCAGTGGTAATGCAACAGAATACATCCTAACACAAGACGTTCCTGGTCATCAACTTGAGTGAAATGCTTCTTCCATCGTTCCCAATCCCATTCTTTACCGCCATCTCCATCTCCATCCACCAACACCACCTCACCTTTGATCTTCTTAGCTAATTGATCATCTTTCTTCTGATACTTCCAATATCCAGCCATGAAATCATCAAACCACTTAATCGTATTCCTAATATTCTCTTGAAAAGCAGAGTCCCATCCTCCCTTGCCTCCATCATTGTTGTCACCGATGTCTCTGTGATTACTTTGGCACCGACAGATGGATGGAGAATCGAAAACCCTAGATAGAGGAGGATGAGGAAATATATGCGTCGAATAGTGATTCAATCGGCCCCTGGTGATAAACAGCTTATTGGGGGTTGAGTAGGTGAATTTGTGAGCATGGGTGCCGGCGGAGGAAGGAAACGTTGGCGGTGATATAGACGCCATTAACGTCGAATTGGAATCAGCACAACAGTTGTAGATTGGGTGGAAATTGGTAAAAAGGTTCAATACAATTGGTATTTAGGCCAAGATGATGATGATGATGATGATGATGATGATGATGATGATAGTATTGGTTATTTAGATTAGATGGCATGAGATGTCACGGACACTCCCCCTAACCTTATTCTTATTAAATGTTAAATGTTTAATTTTATTTTTAAATATTAAGAATATATATATAAAAAGTAATATATTTCATATTTTCTTACATTTTCATTTTTTCGTTTTCCCCCTTATTACATTAAAAATACAGAATAAAGGATTAACTAAAAAACGTTTTGTTGTTTTTAAAAGAAAATAATGCCATTATAATTTCAGATTTATGAAACTTTGTGCCGTATTACACCCATGTATAGTTTACTTTGTAAATATATTAAAATAAAGAAGTATATGACCATATCTAATTTGTGTGACTAGATCTTGAAAATGTCATGCTCACTCTATATATATATATATATATATATTATTAAGTATTTAAATAATATAAAAATTATGGAATGGGATGTCCTTAAATCTTCTCTAGATCTTGTATAATATATTGTAATTGCATGCTTTTTAAGTTTTAACTATAAAATTATAAAACATCACATGGAGCTATTGCTGAATATTACATTAAAAATAGAAAAATAGAGTAAATTATTTGTTTTATTACATATTGTGATTCTCAATTTCTCATATCTATATATTTTTGATTATGTATTTCTTCATGATGATTTATAATTTGTTATTACTTTTTGTAGTTTATATATATTTTTAATTTTATGGTTTTATAATGTTTATTGTTTTAGCCTCTCATATTAAAAGGTAGGTGTTAGAAAAAGAGGTGTTTGGGATTGTTAAACTCATTAAGGTGAAGGAATTAATCATCATTCTATTTCTTCATCTTTCTTGTTATATTAGCATTTTATTTTTCGCTTTTCTTTGATCTCTTTATCATTCTATCTCTACGAAAACTCCTACAGTTGTTGCCATTCCATTCCTCCCAACTTTTATTTTTATTTTTCGTTATATAATTCAATTAAAACATATATAATTTAAATTCTTAATTTATTAATTAATAAAAACAATAATACTACATAAAATTAAAAATTACAACTACATAAAAAAATAAAAAATGAGAGAAATATGAGATAATGTGTATGTGTATGTGTATATATGTATATATCTATATTAGATAAAAAAAATAAGAAAAAAAAGGAAAAAAAGAAAAAAAGAAAAATAAGGTTTCCCCACGGAGTGACCGGCCGAATGGGTTGGGTTGCACCATCCTGGCAGGGAGCAGGGTGGTGTTCTCCGTGCATCCCGCCGCCACTACGAACACTTCCCTACTAAGCGGGATGACCATACCCACCACCGTGGTAATATATTTTTCTTGTTTTTGTAGAATTATATGGTATTATGGTTTTAACGGTAATTTACAATTTCATTAAGTTTCTTCTTAGAAAGCAGTTTTTAATTAACATGTAATTGTCGATTATAACCTTTGTTAAATCATAAAAATAAAACATTTCTAGAAGGAAAATAAATTATATAGCTACAGTCATTTTTGCGCAATATTCAAATTCTAACAATAGTTGTTAATGTTTAAAAATCTTAAATGTGAGTGTCAAGTGTCTCATATGAAACACATTTTCTTTTACAGTTTTTTAAAGTTCAATTAAAACTGTCTTCATATTCAAAGCTTGTGTACACAAATACTATAAACAATTAAAAAAACAAAACAAAACAAAAGTATAGTCACCCCTTTAAAGAGTGAAAGAAAGTAGAAAGGAAAAAAGAAAATAACAGAGTTCACAAGAGAAGAAGAGGTTAACAAGATATTTGGGCTGGTTTCTAATGGGAGTCCAATAATCCAGTGGACATTGGCCTAGTAACTTCTAGAACCACCTGGAAGGCTCTAATTTTCTTATATATTTGTCACAATTTTCTTCAAGGATTTAACAAACCTATTGAGGATTTAAGTAAATTAATAAATCAATCAAGGGAATATAATGTTCAATAATAGTTTTCTTAAAATCAAAGTAGAACCAAGTAAATTAAATAGGGTCTAACACAAACAATGAAAGTAACTTTCTCTCTCTCTCTATATATATATACTAGTTACTTTTTAGGGGTCGTGCTGAGCACGGACCACAACGGGTTGCTAGGTTGTACGAGAAATTAATGTAGAATGTTATAGTTTGATGGATTATACAAAGTACTATGCCGTAAGATTTTCAAATACACAAGTATGCATAAGATAACATGAGTAGGGGTGGAAATTATGTCGTGTTCCGGTTGGCGGGTCAAAAAGACTCAATCCAGATACGGCTTGTTTAACTAATCGTGTCGAGTCTTCAACTCTTAGTCGTGACCCGTCAACCTAAACGCAACCTGTAGAACCCGTTTAACTATACGGGTTGGTGAATCATAAACGGGGTGACATGTTATAAACAGGTTGGCGTGTCATAAACGGGTTGTCGGCCAAATACAATCTAGTTCAAAACTTCAAATACAACCAAAATAAAATTCAAAATACTGACTTTAAGGCCCTAATATGAAATTGAAAAATTAATACATAATAAAAATTTGGATATGGATCTCTCATTAACACCATTAACTATGGTCGGTTAGTTGAGACATGGATCTTTCATATGAGGACAATTTTGTCATTTTAAGATACAAACGTAGCTATGTAGTTACCGTTTCTTTTATCTATTCAATATAGTTATACATGGTCCAATATTTTAAGTGATTCTTGTTGTTTATTAATGCCTCTTATTATTAAGTTGCATAGGAGTTAAACAAATAGTTGCCTAGTTGGTTAGCATTAAGACTTCAATTTATATGATCAAACAATAGAACGTCATATCTAAAGTATTCTAAAGTGTGTTACAATCTTATTGTAACACTTTTATTCCATTAGGTCATGTGTACCATTAAAGGGTATGCATGCGGGTTGGGAAAAAAATTCAAGCGGGCTTGCAAGCATGTAATACGCCACATGTGGATGCCCTATACTATTAACTGATAAGTTTTTTTCATATACTTATATCATTATTCTTAATCGTAGATATTTCATCCAACACATCCAACATGTTATGTTTTTTAAATAGTTTTTCAGCCAGCTACGCCTAGCATGTGAAATGGGTGCAGAAGAATGTTATGCTCAGCCTAGAATAGCTTCAGGTACACCTGTTTTAAATGCAGTTTATGACATTTCAATCTGACAATAGCAACATAATAACATCACCCCAATTTTGATGAACCTATTTTTCAAGATATAGACTTTAAAGTCGAACTCAAAAAATTGAATTTTCGAGTTTAATTCTGGTTTATCTACTTCTATCCATGTGGGGAGGAAAGATATGTCAGTATTCATCCACAAAAATTATTTAACCTGATAAAAGTAAGAAAACTTGTGCTATCTCATATTAAAAGAAAAGAAATGAATCTGGATATAATGATTTGAGTGTTTGGATTCTACCTCGTTATTGCCAACTGACGGTGCTAACTCTAAAACTTTTAACATACAACAAGACGAGAGTATGTCACTTTAAATAGATTGCATTTAACTAAAACTTATAATTTTGATAACTTTAAATCTCAAAAAATAAACAGTTAAAAACAAATTATTCAACCTAAAAGAGTGGCTAAATGAATTAATACCATTATCTTACATGTATTCTTAATTTGAAATATTTATTTCCTAACATAATTACAAAAAAACTTAATTATATATATATATAATATTTGATAGAGTTTTTTACTGTTCATGAACAACAAAGTTTAGAGTAAAAGTACGATATTATTCCATGTTTGATATTTATAATGTTTTTCGTCTTTGATCTAAAAATATTGTTTTTTCATCCCTATGGCTTTTTTTGCATATTTCATTTTCACCCTCTATCCAACTTTGTTAAATTAAGTGGTTAACTTATTCAAAAAATGTTTGATTAAATTACATATTTGGTTCTTATAGTAGACCGTCTTTATATTTCTTTTTTACTTACTTTATTATCTTATTAAGACATTTTGTTTTATTGGTTAATTATAAACTATTATAACTTTAATTATCAAATAAAAAATAAACTATTGATAAGTACATGATATTTTTTCAAAACTTTAGGTTAAAATCACTTAAACTTAATATTTTTATTTATTGATTTATTAAATCTTTTTATTTACTTTAAATAACGGTTGACATACAAACCCCCCCCCCCCTCCCTTCCCCAACACACGCACACACACACATTATATACATGTTAACAAGCATACAATAGACATCAACTTCATTATATACCCTTTTTTGATTGTAACATATAGTTAAATACCTAACACAATGTATACTAACCTTTCATATGACAACATAAATACAAGCTGTATGTTTCATCAGTGGCGAATCTAGAACACAAAATCACGTGGTTCCCTCTAATTATTTTTAGCCGAAAAAATAAAAGTGTCAACTATACGTTTGTTGGGTCATTTAAATTAAAAATCAAATATTAAAGTCATGGTATCTTTTGTTTGATATTTGGGCTAGAAATAAAATTGTTGGGGTTTTTTTTTTGGTATTTGGTCCAGAGTTAAAATTGTTGGACCTTAAACAAAAAATATTTATAATGATGGGTCTTAAACAAAAAATATTTAAAAATCATTATGTAGGCAAAGAGAATTGAACCCATGACCTCTTTCATACAGCATGGAGTATTTTCCAACACACAATCAAAGCATTTATTTCTTTTGAACTGCAAAATAAAATTTTAAGGTAGTTCCTGTAAACGTTTTAAGGTAGGTCCCAAAAAAAATTCTATACAACTTCTAATAAAAAAAAATTAGGTAGGTCCTGGAACCTACCTACGCCATACCTAAATTCGCCCTTGTGTTTCATATAAATGATAAAATCTATCACATAACCCGACGCACAATCCGAACTCTCAAGAACTAATTATCAAATATATTTAAATAAAGAAATATTTGGCCATATGTAATTTTATGACTTGATCTTCAAATGTCGCGTTAATATTTTTAAATAATATAAAATCTATGGAGTGATAATAGTGTAAACCATATAAACCAAATATGTAATTTGCCAATAGGGTTATCAAATCTGAGTTCTTATAAAACCATAACTAGAAACGTACCCGCGCGTGTTGCAGCGCAAAGTATGTATCAATTGTCCGATTTTTATATACATCATTGTAAACATCAATTTAATCATATGTGTTCAATCAATTAATCTCCTAATGGTTTATTGAATAGTCAATCTCGAAAATTGAAATAAAATTATTATCTTTATATAATAGAATATATAATATAATTGAATAAAAAATATTCAATATTGGGCTTATTTCGAAGGTATTGACGAGACGATTATGATGCTATAATTTGTTTAAAAAAATGTAATTTTAATATAAATTTCAGTTCATAATATATAATTATTTAGATTATATGATAAGGGTTTAAAATAGAAAATGAAAAAGTAAATGACTAAAATAAGAGTTAATAACTAACTATGGGGGTACAAAGTGTAAATGTGTAAAATGAAATGTTGAACAAAAGAAACTGTCATATTGAGTTATTTGCTTTTATATATAGTATAGATATAAGAGTAGTTGGGTGCTTGTAGTTATATATTAATAATATCACACGGAGCTATAGTTGAATGTTGCAATTAAAATAATAAAAAGACTAATAATGTGTTTTGTTCATGTCGATTGCTAAATCTTTTGATTCTTTTTTTATTACGTAATTCATCATTATAATATATAATTTATTGTTATAATTTATAGTTTATTTCCTTTTTTGTTTTCTGTTTATGAAATGAAATTTATTTAAGTAATTTAACTCTAAAGAAATTGAAATAAAATATTGTCAGGTTTGATATACCTGACCCTATTGGTAATATAGTGTAAACCACAGAACTATCAGTGCAATATACCTATCCCTATTGGTAAAATAGGGACTAATAATGCAATATAGTATAAACCACAGAGACCAACAGTGCAATATAATTATATAATGTAAATCACATGGTCTTTTTTCATAATTATTACAAAATATGGACCAATAAGAAAATAAAGTGTAAACCATATAAACCAAATATGTAATTTACCCTAAAACATATTATTTAGAAAAGACGTTTTTTTAAGAAACGAAGAAAAGGATGTAGAACTACAGCAAAACTGTCTCTCCATTAAATATATGGGGAAGCTAAAATACACCTATTGACTTGCTATATACACCCAAAAAGTGAATTGCGTCATATACACATACGTCAACATCAAAGACCACTTTTTACATTCTCAATGCATTCATTTCAATTCTCAATGCATCTACATGTTTTGTAAATTGATGCATATACCAATCTCCATATATCACGTTAGAAATAAATAAAAGTATTATTTAGAAAAGACGTGATAGCTTTCGTTTTCTATTCAAACTAATGAATTTTGTATATAAAATCAATTTTCATAAAAGTAAAAACTAAAAAGTATGGAATTTTTATTTGGAAGTGTATAAAAACAAATATTTGTAAGAATAAAATAGGTTTGTATGATTTATTAGAATACAATAGATTTGTATGATTTATTAGAATTACTTGGGTTTTTTAATGGAACCTCCCCATATATATATATATATATATATATGTACGTATGTGTGAATTGTGTGAGAAGTTAAGTGAACAGTGGAAAGTGTATCTTAATGCTTAATCTCTTTTAATCTCATGTACACCCATAAATTAGGTTTTAAGGAATTAATCTAGTACATCTTGGTGCATCTCATCCTAATGTGTTCATTTTTCATCCAACAATTGAAAGTCATTTCTCATGTTAACCTTAACTTTTATTAAAACTCAACTCTCTCTCTCTCTCTCTCTCTCTATATATATATATATATATATATATAAATGTGTGTGTGTGTGTGTAGAGACGGGTTGATACGAGAACGCGGTAAACTTTTTTGATGTACAAAATTACATATGATTCACGTACAAAAATCATATATGATTCACATCATAAATAACTATTCATGTGATGAGCTATTTACATGTAATTTTGTACATGGGCAAAGCTCCTCGTGTTCTCGTAAACAATTAGTTTCTCGTTTAAATCTTTATATTATATATATATGTGACTTTGTTTAGTTTGGTTCTAAATAACTGATAATTATAAAAACCAATTGACATATACGTTGGTGGCAGGACGCAGGTAGTTAGAATTTAGGTCGAGTAATTGTCAACATTTGATACGATGTCTAACGATCAAACAATTCATAAAAAAGATCATGGTACATGTATTTCGTAGTCACTCGAAAGTAGCTTTTTCCATCTAAATTGCAAATCACAAAATTAAAACTCAACATTCGGATTATGGAGTGAACTATAAATTTGGTTCTTGTGATTTGTTGAAAACAACATTTTCGTCTCTGCAGTTTGGAAATAACAAAATGTCTTTTATGGTTTGCAAAAACTAGAGGCATTTTCATCCTTTTATGATTTTTTTGTATCCTACCAAAATCAAAAACTACATGGGCCAACATTTTCACTGTAATCATGGTGTCCGTCCAACTTACAAACGCATTGATTAATTTCATAAGATCCTAAACATAACAATCAAGAAAACCTGCAGCGATCCCAAAAATTCTCGAGCTCATAATCTATGACTATAGAGCCCTAAAATCCAAACTTAATTAGTCAATTTAGTTGGTTTCAAAATTATGATATATCGATTAACCACATAGTTCATGTCGTCAATAAATAAAGATGAACATCATTTTGTTCTTTCTTGTGAATTTTTGAAATTACACAACTAAAGAAAAGATGGGTAAAGTTATAAAGTAGATAAATTCCAAGGCTATGTCAGAATTTTATATATTTCAATTATTTAATTTAATTCATATTTTAAAACACATGCATTAAACTTAAGAATTTGAGACATTTTTTATGAGATAAAATATGGTTGGTGGGGGGGATTTGTTGAGGGAGAGAGAGAGAGAGATATGTTGCTATATAAAACAATGCCCCTAGAGATCCCCAACACAAACCAAGGGAAATGGAAATGGAGTTTGTAGTTATTGTTCTTGGTTTGTGCATATCTTGTGCATTTATCCTAACCACTTTCTCTATGTTAGGAGTAGGGAAACCCAAAAACCTACCTCCTGGTCCGACTCCACTACCGATCATCGGAAGCCTCCACTTGCTCGGTGACCAACCACATCGATCCCTAGCCAACCTAGCCAAAACCCATGGTCCTATCATGCTTCTAAAACTTGGTCGCATCACCACACTAATCATTTCCTCAGCAGACGCTGCCAAACAAGTTCTCCAAAAACAAGACCTTGTTTTCTCTAACCGTCACATCCCTGATGCTTTAAACGCTCACAACCACTCCCACTACTCCGTGGTCTGGCTCCCTGTCAGCACTCAATGGCGGACCTTGCGCAAGATATTCAACTCCAACATTTTCTCTAGTAACTCCCTTGATGCCAACCAACATTTGCGGAGGCAAAAGGTACACGAGCTAATAGCGTACTGTCGGAGAGCCAGCGAGTCCAATCACTCTGTGGACATTGGTCGAGCTGCTTTTAGAACCACGTTGAATCTCTTATCTAACACCATTTTCTCCAAGGATTTAACAGACCCGTATAAGGATTCAGGTAAAGAGTTTAAGGAGCTAGTTGGAAACGTGATGGTCGAAGCAGGGAAGCCGAATCTCGTGGACTTTTTCCCGGTGCTGAAGAACATTGATCCACAAGGAATTAGGCGGAGAATGACTTGTTATTTCGGCAATCTTTTTGATGTTTTTGAGGAGTTGGTTAAAGAAAGATTGGTGATGAAAAAGTTGAAGCAAGATGATGTATTGGACATGTGTTTGAAAATCAATCAAGATAAACCCGATGAGATCAATCGAACACACATCAAGTGCATGTTTTTGGTATGTAAAACTTTAACTTTCTTAATTTAACGTTCAACAATAATTCTTCCAGTTTCAAAAATAATTTTTTATATTTTAGTTTGTTTCATGGAAGAGTTGGCTTGAAAAAACAAATGCTCACTTTCTAACTTTATCTTCTTGTACATGAATAATCGATTTTTACTTCATTAAATTATAATTAAATTATCTTACTTTTACGTGATTAATCAATTTTCACTTTATTATTAAATTATCTTACTCTTAAATAATCAATTTTACTTTATTGTTTGTCCACAATTGATTATTTGGAGCACAAGATAGTCATCTCATAATAGATCGGTAAAAACAATTACAACATTGATTTATTATATTATTTTAAAGAGAAAATAAATATTTTGCTCTATTTCATACATCGGTTTCACCTTCTATCCTATTTCTCTTCTAAATTTACCTTATACCCCATCGGCCACTATCCATCGACCCATATTAGCGGCTCACGGTGTTTTTCGGCGACCACCACTACCGGACCCCACCCCAATTAGCGAGTCCCCTAAATGGCAACCCCTATTAACGATCCATTTCTTTGCCCATAAATAGCAACTCCAATTAAAATGGCAACCCCTGTTAGCGATCCATTGCCTTTTCGTACTGCTATTAGCGATCCATTGTTTAAGTAGGAATTAATTGAGTGTTGCATGTATTTTATAGCGACCCATTTCTTTGCCACATAGCTATAAATGAAATAACTTTACCTCATTCTTTCTTTGTCTAGCTAAATAAAAATCTAACAATTCCTTGTGATCCCATATATGAATGAGTACTTTTTGCTCACTAAGGTATATGTCCCTTTGCCAAATATACTACACACTGAGAACCTTATTACTAAAATTATATATAACATTTGTCCTATAATAATCTTAAGCATTGGTCTTCATAAAGCAACATAATATATAAATATCTTAAATCACTCTTTGATTATTTTTTGGAATTTTTTTAAAGACTATTAACTTGACATATGTTGGTATCCTATTTCAAACCTATAGGATTTGTTTGTTGCCGGCACGGATACAACTTCAAACTCGTTAGAATGGGCAATGATGGAAGTACTACGCAATCCACACACCATGGCCAAAGCCAAACAGGAACTTGCACAAGTAATTGGTAAAGGTAAAATTGTAGAGGAGGCCGACATCATGCGACTTCCCTACTTATCGTGCATTGTGAAAGAAACCCTAAGAATTCACCCGCCAGTTCCCTTCTTGATCCCTCGAAAAATCGAGAATGACGTCAAACTCAACGGCTACACTATCCCTGGGGGTACACAGGTGCTTGTCAACGTATGGGCCATAGGGCGAGACACGACCCTGTGGGAACACCCATTGGAGTTCAAGCCTGAAAGGTTCTTGACCTCAGGGGTTGATGTACGAGGTCAAGATTTTGAGCTGATTCCGTTTGGTGCTGGAAGAAGGATATGTCCTGGTTTACCACTCGCAGTTCGTATGCTCCCTGTGATGTTGGGATCATTAATTAATAATTTTGATTGGCATCTTGCTGCTAGTATTAAGCCTAGAGAATTGGATATGACAGAGAAGTTTGGGATCACCTTGCAAAAGGCTGACCCTCTTTGTGTTGTTCCAACACCGTTAAATTAGCGTTTATCTACGTAATTCGATTCCTATTCATATCTAATGTCATAATTATATTAGTATTATATACTTAAATTTATTGGTATGTACTACAATTGAAGTAAAACTATTATTCATGTAGAGAAAAGTTCAAATGTGAACTCAATTTTGGTTGTAAACAAGAGAACCATTAAAATCGCATCACGTGCCATATTCAAACTGAATATGTCACGTGGCGCGCTCTCGAGCCCCGACTATCCTCACTTCTCACGGTTAAAGTGAAAGATAAGTTCACATATAATTGACCCTATTCAAATATGTATAAATAATCCAGGTTTATATGATTTGGATCGACCAATAAAATCAAATCAATAAAATAAATAATAATATAGAATATATATCACACAAAAATCTAAAATACCTAAAAGAAGACATTGTTTACTTACCTAACATTATATTTTAATGAAATCACGGTATATAATATTGTTGTCTCATAGTCAAGTTCAAGGAATTCATAAAAGGATGTATGTGTATTCAAGGAAATATATAATTTTAGAAATTTCATCCATGTGAATATGTGATGAGTATTTTGATACTTAGCATTGATTCAAATTATGGACAAGTTAAATGAACTTTGTATAGTGCTATGATGTTAAATAGCTGATCATAGGTCGATTTTTGGGTCGGTCCATAATCGCCGATCATTAGTCGGGTGCTTATATGGATTCCGAAAAGCTTGTCGACTTTGTATCAAAACGCGTGCAAATAAGTTATCTAACGTTCTCGGGGTTTGTTTGGGAGGGGTGATGGCCGAGCCGAAGCTCCTCCCTTGCTTCCCCTTCTTTTGCTGTTCAAAAAGAAATCTAACGTTCAAAGAAAATGTTTTGTTCTTATTTGAGTAAAATTATACGAGCACGGCAAAGGCAATTAAATAAGCGAATGGGTATAACTAAAAGTGTTAAATAAATATTTTTAATTATTTACTCGAAAAGGTATGACTTAGGCAAACTAAGCCTACGTACTAGTTATGTAGAAAGGACAATAAAATTTTAATTAAGTTATTGGAGCAACCAAAATTTGATTTTTTTTCCTTTCTAAAATTAATTAATGCATTAGATTTATTATTATGTATTTTAATAAAAAGTTAATGATATGAGATAAAAAAAAAATCTACCTGTGTCCATGATTAAAGTATCCCATCATCAAATATCAAGGACAGGACTACGAGAGAGTGGTAGAGTAGTAGACAGTTGTCCTTTTAACATTTTAAAATTTTAATTTATATATATATATATATATATTAGGGTAATCTTTAAAATAGTTGGTAGTTGCCCTCCTAGAACTATCTTTTTAGAATAAAATTGTTGTTCGGAGTTTGTCCTCATATAAATTAGTTTTTGGCTCCGTCCCTGACAAATAGTGAGGCATGTATAAACTTCCACTACAAAATAAGAGTAAATGTAAACCACGATGTTAAATACTATATATTTTTTAAATTAGAGTTTAATGAACTTTGCAAGCATGAAAAAAAGCTTAAAGAGAGATTAGGGGTGTTAATGGGTTGACTTGATCAAGTTAAAACAACCTAACCTGATGTTGATGCTTTAACAATTTTCAACTCAATCCAATCCACTGCGTTTGGTTTGGTCAGATTGTGTTTAAACAAAGTAAAATCAACATTGGGTACGTAAATATAAAAAAACTTTCATTTGAATGCGATCAATCATTTAAGAATATATATGAGTGCATCGATATTTAGGTATTACATATAATTTTTCCAATAATGTCATCTTATGAGTTCCATTACTCGTTGTTGGTGAGTCCTTTTTGTTAATCTATACATATTAAAGTAAATACAAATAATTTCAAGTTCAATATACCTAACCCTATTGGCAAAATAGAGACAAACAGTGCACTATAGTGTAAACCATATGGACCAACAGTGTAATTAATATAATGTAAATTATATGATCTTTTCCATAACTATTTTAAAATAGAGACCAAAAATGAAATAAAATGTAAATCATAGGAATCAAATATGTAATTTACCTAAAATATATTATTTAGAAAAGACATTCTTTTAAGAAGCCAAAAAAGGATGGAGAACTACAGCAAACCCATCACCCATTAATATATCATGTTATAAATAAAACAAAATATTATTTAGAAAAGACGTGATAGTTTTCGTTTTCTATTCAAATTAGTGAATTTTGTTTTGAGTAGTATCCCTTATATCAATTTATAAACCAAATGAAAAGTAAGTGAATAGTAAATGCAATATTAAAAGTTACATTTTAACCCCTTAGACTTATAAAATTTACTTAGTTTATACCTTTTAGTTTTCTATATTTCATTTGACGTTTTAGCCATATATCGTATATTCATCAACATATGTTAAAATAGTACGTTTTAAATTTAACAAATTCGTCATTATAATCGTGTCGTCGATGTCTTCGAAATAAGCCTAACATTGAACATTTTTTGATCTAATTATTTTATTATATATCATATATAATACGATTATATATGTATTCAAAAATTGTTGAGAGGCTAAAACGTCATTTCATCAAAGTGTTCACAAAGGAAATGAATAGTTCTAATGAATTGTTTTTTTCTTTTGAAGTAACCTACCCAAAGAAAAGGAAAAGTGAAAGTGTTCTGTTTTCCTTTCTTAACAAAACAAGGAAAAGGAAGTGGTTTTTGTTTTTTTTTTCTACAAATTGAAGAGCATGGGTGTGTGTGTGTGTGTGTTTTGTTTTTCTCTCTTAGTTGATTGCAAAGCATACATAGAGAGATGAAGGAAGTATCGCTAAATACGTGATTGTTTTAGGGTGTGCAACTGATAGAGAGATTCTTGCTATTGGAATCTTCTTAATCATTAGAAGGTTTTCTAACCCTCATGTTTCCAATCATGTTTATCTTATTTGTTGATTGCATCTAATTGTTTACTATTTTTATGAATCTCACTAAATTCGTAAAAGAGAGCGAGCGAGAGAGAGAGAGAGAGAGAGAGAGAGAGTTATGAGAGATACTTATCACACACATGTTCATGTATCCCATAAATAACAACCGTCCCATGATCTTCAAAACCCACATAAAGGCCACCTACATAGCATACATGAAGCATGGGATTGAAAGGAATTTGGTAAGAGCGTAAATATGTAAATTACATTCATTTTTTTCACAGGTCTTGATCTTTTGGTAAGGAAGCAAATATGTCTCCTACAAGCTGTAACAACTAAAATTAGTTTTCTTAACTACTCTGGAAACTATGGTTGGCTAAATAAAAGGTGTATTTTTGGTAATTCTCAGAGGAATGACAATATAAATCATGTTGTATTATGTATGTAACATAATCTTCAAATCCACTAGATGTTTGTTAAACTAATGTTGTCTACTTTGAAGAGTCACCTAATCTATAATATTATATGTAAATCGGATTACTAAGAATGTGATTGTTTGAATATCACTCGACGCAACGCACGGACTCGATACATCTTGTATAAAATCAATTTTCATAAAATTAAAATCTAAAAAGCATGGAATTTTATTTGGAAGTAGTGTATAAAATAATATATATTATTATACTAGAGGGACGATTGAGATAATTTTGTATGGTTTATTAGAATTATTTGGATTTTTAAATGGAACGTCCCCTTATATATATGTATGTGTGTACGAGAACCATGTGAGAAGTTGAATGAACGAATAGTGAGATCTTAATGTTTCATCTCTTTTAATCTCATGTCTACCCATAAATTAGGCTTTAGGGAATTGACCTAGTACATGTTGGTGTATCTCATCCTAATGCGTATTCATTTTTAATCCAACGATTGATAGTCATTTCTTTTAATCTCAACCTCTTATTATAACCTAACTCTCTCTCTCTCTCTCTCTATATATATATATATATATAGAGAGAGAGAGAGAGAGGGAGGTTCATACAAGAACAACCCAATTTGCAAGAAAAAAGTAACCAAGGAAATCACATGTGATTTTGTGCTGCGATGGAAAAAGCGTGTGTAGGCCACGCTCCGACAAGGCGAGTGGGTGAGCTGCGAGGGGGCGCAAAATCACGTGTGATTTTGTTGGTTCCTTCATTCTTGCAATTTGGTTTTGTTCTTATTTAAACCTAATTATATATATATATATATATTTAATACGATGAAAATGTTTCATAAACATCAAAATTTGATGAAATTGTTTCATATTTTGGTGTTTTTTATTCATATGAAACTTTTTTCTCGTTTTTGTGAAACTTTTTCATTTCTACGTAAATAAACACCTTCATATGAAACAATATCATCAAAAAAATTTAGTATATGAAACATTTTCATCATATTAAACAACTCTACAAAAGATTTTTCATTGATTTACGTGTGCAACCATGAGTTTGCACGGTTTGCATGTTTTTTATGGTTTGCAATTGAAACTCCCTATATATATATGTATATATATAGAGAAAGGTTCAAATGAGAAGTGCTAAAAAAATACGAAGTAGAGAAGTCATCTCAACCGTTGATACGGTTGATATCATAGTTGACTAGTTAAAGATTGCGGCTTTGACCGGTCAAAGTCGTCATCTCTTGACTAGTCAACTATGTTCTCAACCGTTGATGGACGTGATTCACGGAGGGTGATTGGTCAAAGCCACCTTTATTGACCGGATGATAGGTGGAGATCACTTCTCTACTTCGTATTTTTTTAGCACTTCTCATTTGAACCTAATACTATATATATATATATGTATATAGAGGAAAGTTCAAATGTGAACCACTTTTTGGTTGTGAACGTGAGGACAGCCGAGAGCGCGACACGTGGCGGAGACTAGTCAACAAAGGCGGCTTTGAGTTTGGTCCCCCCCTTTAATTCAATGCCCTCCCATGAATTGCGCCTAGTCATCCGCCATGGACCTGACGTGGCGCCTAGTCATCCGCCACGTATCACACTCTTGGTTGTCCTCACGTTCACAACCAAACAGCGGTTCACATTTGAACCCACCCCTATATATATGTATATATATATATTTGTGTGTGTGTGTGTATATGTCACGCCCCGTTTTCCTTATTTTATTCTATTTATTTTATTAATATTGTTATTATTATTAGTGTTATTATTATTGTCATTTATTATTATTATTAGATTATGATTAGAATTAGGGTTAAGGGTTTTACTAGCCTTTCTTGCGGGTTAAGTAATGAGAATAGAAAAGCCCGGTAAGAAACTAGGTTAAAAACCCTAGGAACCTATCTCCTTTTTCCTCATTGTGTCTTCCTTAGCCGTCAAGTCATCGAGAGAGAGAGAAAGAGAGGCCGAGAGAGGGGGGAGGCCGAAAGAGAGAGAGAGATCGGTGGAGAGAGCGGGAGAGTCGGGAGGATCGCCGGAATTCTCGGTTAACGCCGTTGTCGCCACAAGGTAACCAACTTAGCGTTTCTTTCGTTAAAGGCTGTTTTCGGTTCGGTAGCGAGCACGGCGGTCACCGGCTTTGGCCGGCGCAAACCCGCCAATTGTACGACATACACACGCACACACACCACGCCGGCGATGGCCGGTGGTGGTTGCGGCCTGTCCCCACGGCGGTGGCTGTACGGCGGCTGCTGTGCGGCTGCCGCTGCATGGTTGTTCGGCGGTGATGGTGGTAACACTGCTGCCGCCATGCTATGTCTAGGCTGTCGACGGCACGGCGCCGTGGTGGTGGTGGTGGAATCGAGCGGCGGCGGTGGTTGACCGCACCGTCGCTGCTGTGGTGTTAGGACTTCGAGGTGGTGGCGGCTGGATGCGCTACCATCCCTGCCGTCGGCAAGTGATCGGCGGTGGTGGGTGGTCGCACCACCGCTGCCGCCAGTGTTATCTGTCTGGTGGTGGTGGCGGAACGACGCCGCTGCTGCCGCTGCTTTATGGCTCTTATGGTCGGCGGCGGTGGATTGTAGTCGCCGTCGCTACCATGGCGCGCATCCGAGGGCCGGCCGGCGGTGTTGTCCTTCGCCGTCGCGCCGTAGCCCGCTACTCGGTGAGGCATGCTGGTGGCGGCCAGCCGCCGCTGCATTGTATCACGGTTAACCGCTAGGTGATGGTGGCGGTCCTACGCGGTCGCCGCCGTTATTCGAGTATATAGGGTTGCACGGGACGGCCACGCGGGTTTTGTGCGTTGTAGGGTTGCGGGTAACCTTGTTAGGGTTAGATTTTAATATGAGCGGAATCTCATCGAGTGTGTGTTTACGTATGACTTTTTCAGAGTTGCGGGAGAAGTTTGAATTGGTATTTCGGTTGTGATTTTGTCGTGATATATCGAGGTGAGTGGGTTTCATGCGATAGATTGTAATTTTATGTGTGAACATATATATATGTGATTCTGTGGTTATATGATGATGTTGGGTTGCGTGATGACCCGAAGGGCGGGAAACCGCGGTAACCGGATTGCGTGATGGTTCGGTAGACGGGAAACCGTTAAGCTGATGGTGTGATTGTATGTATATGTGCATTAAATTGTAATTTATGGTATGTAACCTTACTCACTAAGCGGTTGAGCTTACCCCTCGTGTTTAATTGTTTTTAGGTACGAGTTCTGGGGTGGACAAGGGCAAGGCTCCGGCTTGAAGGTTCCGGCTCGTGTCGTGGCATTCCGATCTGATCATAAATACTAATACATTAATTATTTAGCGGGTGTTGAATTTTTAACTTGTTGGATTTTTGAATTGCCGTTTTTATCGTTAAACATTTATGGGAGTTCTCTTTTAGTAACGGTTTTCTTTAATAATTAATAAAATGGGACTGGGTGTTACAACTTGGTATCAGAGCCTAGGTTTAAGAGAATCAGCACACGCACTCGTGGGTGTGGGTGTGGTTGGACTTAAACCAGGCGGTTGAAAGTAATTGGATGAGATCGGAACGGCCAGCGGAACCGTCAAGACGGAGGTAAGCTTTAAGTACCTTAGTTGTTAAATCGTTATATGTGTTTGTGTAGTATTAATTACTTGTAATCGCATGCTAAATTATAAAATTGCATGTGGCTTGTTGGGAATGAAGCTGAGCTGTATTCTATGATTTTATGTGACTGTTAGTCAGTGGGATTAGGTCTAATTAGGACGGTATCAAGACCAAACGTAAACACCTTGGTACGTCGGGGATGGGTCGTCGAGCATATTCTTGTCTGATTGTTGCTCGGTGGTCTTGATCCGGCTACCATGCATGGTTGGTTATAGTAATACGGCGCCCATAATAGTGTTACTATAAACGCCTGTGTAGTGTTGGATTTGATTAAGTTCTGGAGACTTAAAACTTATTGATTGCAGTTAGGATTATAGCATGCTATGTGTAATATATATATATATGTGTGGGACGGTCTGTTTTAGCATGCGCGATAACAACTAGCCTTAGGGTTAGCATGATCACTAATAGTAGGGTTATGTGTGAGTACCGTAATAGTGCTTAGTGACACTTCGATAGCTGTGAACTAAGATGTTTCTTGAACCTTCAGAATGGTGCAAACTAGGAGCCATACTGATGATGAGGCCGGACAGTCCGACCACATTGCTGCCCAAATCACTGAGACCCTGCAGCAGATGCTGCCGGGGCTGTTTAACCAGATGAGAGACGAGCTGATCCAAACCATGGACCAGCGCATTGACGTGGCCCTCACGGCCCGTAGCTTAGGTACTGGGAGCTCGAGTCAATCCCAGCCTCGTGGGATCACCTTTAAGGACTTCATGGCGTGCCAACCGCCATTATTTGACGGGAAGAAGGATCCCGTGGCTTGCTACCGCTGGTACTCGGCGGTCGAGGGAGCCTTTCGCACTTGTGGGTGCCCTGATGGTTCGAAGGTTCTTTTTGCTGTGAACCTTCTTCGTGGAGCTGCAAAGGATTGGTGGGAGCTGACGCTCAAGAAATACACGGAGGCACAGATCACTGCGTTGACCTGGGGAGACTTCCGGGCCTTGTCCGACGAGGAGTTTGCACCTCGCATCGAAAAGGAACGGATAGCATCAGAGTTTTTGAAGCTGACTCAGACGACGGAGTCGGTGAATGAGATTACCGCGCAGTTTCTAGAGAAGCTGCTGTTTGTGCCGGGGTACGCGAACGACGAATCGCTGAAGATGGCTCGTTACTTGGGAATGCTGAAGCCAGAACTCAAGAAGGCGGTGGCCACGGGGAGGTGTAAGACCCTCAGTGATATGCAGGAGGTAGCACGGTCTCAGGAGCTAGTTCTGGAAGAATTGCAGCAAGGGAAAAGGAAGGCAGAAGACCAGTCGGGACCAGTAAAGAAGTTCAAGGGAGCTAGGACTGATACCAGGAGCGGGACCCCGAGCTGCCCAAAGTGTGGGCGTTACCACCGGGGTGAGTGCAGACCGCGGGAGCTATCGTGTTACAAGTGTGGCAAGACGGGCCACCTCAGCAAGGACTGCAAGGAGACTGCTAGGCTTTGCTTTCACTGCTATCAGCCGGGGCATATCAAGCCCGATTGCCCTCAGCTGAAGAAGACGCCAGCCCTGGCCCCTGCACCAGCGACGCTTAGGATCACCGACGGCACTACTCAGGGGAAGAGTGGAGCTACCACCCGTGGGCGAGCCTTTCAGATGACTGCTGAGGAAGCGCAGACGGCGCCTGATGTGATTACAGGTTTTTCCTCGTTATATTTTTGTACGATTGCTGATAGTAGCATATTTTATGTGTTAGTGATAAAATAGTGTATCTGCCGTTAAATGTGAACTTTAGGCATATTTCCTGTCAACTCGAAACCGGCTTTAGTACTTTTCGACACGGGGGCCACGTGGTCCTATGTGTCGCGTAGGTTCTGTAAGGACTTCCAGATCGAGCTCGGTAATCTGGATAGTCCTCAGGCAATCGACGTAGCGGCGGAGGAGGTGCAGGTGGTTGAGCATGTATACCGGGGATGCAGCATTGATATCTTTGGAGTTCGTTTCAGCATCAATCTCATCCCCATTCCCATGAACGGAGTGGACGTAGTTGTCGGAATTGACTGGATGTTTCCAAATCGGGCGACCACGGATGTTGCAGGGCAGTGTGTACGCATCCATAACCCAAGTGGGGGAGAATTGGTTGTGTACGGTAAGGGAAGGAGGATATCTACATCCTTCTGTTCTATCGCGAAAGCTCAGAGATACATCCAGCGGGGGTGTACGGGATTCTTGGTATATGCTATGGCGGATCAGGCGAAGGAGAGAAAGCTGTCGGTAGCGGAGGTGCCAGTGGTCAGCGAGTTTCCAGACGTGTTTCCAGAGGATCTGCCTGGCCTTCCACCTGATAGGCAGATCGAGTTCGGCATCGACTTGGTACCAGGAGCAGCTCCGATTGCGCGAGCTCCTTACCGTCTGGCTCCGCCGGAGCTTCAGGAGTTATCAGAGCAGTTGCAGGAGCTCTCGGGGAAGGGGTTCATCCGCCCGAGCAGCTCACCGTGGGGCGCACCGATTTTGTTTGTGAAAAAGAAAGACGGGAGTCACCGTATGTGCATCGATTACCATGGACTCAACAAGGTGACCATCAAGAATAGGTATCCTCTACCTAGAATTGATGATCTGTTCGACCAGCTTCAGGGGGCGTCGTGGTTTTCTAAAATCGATCTTCGGTCAGGGTATCACCAGCTGAAGGTGAAGGAAGCGGATGTCCACAAGACCGCTTTCCGAACCCGTTACGGCCATTTCGAGTTTTTGGTAATGCCGTTCGGGCTTACCAATGCTCCAGCAGCTTTCATGGACCTCATGAACCGGGTGTGCCGCCCGATGCTTGATCGGTCCGTGATCGTTTTCATCGATGATATTCTAATCTACTCGAAGACGAAGGAGGAGCATGTGATGCATCTGCGAGAGGTGCTTGAGGTGTTGAGGAGGGAGCGTCTCTACGCCAAGTTCTCGAAATGCGCTTTCTGGTTGGAGGAGGTTCAGTTCTTGGGCCATATCATTAACCGGGAGGGCATCAAGGTAGATCCAGCAAAGATCGAAGCAGTTATGAATTGGGAAATTCCGAAGGCACCTACCGAAATCCGGAGTTTCCTGGGTTTAGCCGGCTACTACCGACGGTTCATCCAGGATTTCTCTAAGATTGCGGTACCTTTGACGCGTTTGACAAAGAAGAGTGAGCCGTACGTTTGGGGTTCTGAGCAGCAGAAGGCTTTCGACACGTTGAGGCAGAAGCTGTGTGAGGCTCCGGTTCTAACTTTACCGGAAGGGGTGGAAGACATGGCAGTTTATTGCGACGCATCTCGGCTGGGTCTGGGTTGTGTTCTGATGCAGAGGGGGCGGGTGATAGCCTACGCTTCGAGGCAGCTGAAGCCTCACGAGGCTAATTACCCCACGCATGATCTCGAGCTTGCGGCGGTTGTTTTTGCTCTCAAGTTATGGAGGCACTACCTGTATGGGGTGAAGTGCACCATTTTCTCAGATCACCGGAGCTTGAGGTATTTCTTGGAGCAGCCGAATCTGAATATGCGACAGCGGAGGTGGCTTGACGTAGTCAAGGACTACGATTGCGAGATTCTCTATCATCCGGGCAAAGCCAATGTGGTTGCTGACGCTTTGAGTAGGAAGACGGAGCACGCGCCGCTTCGTATCTCACACCTAAAGATGGCGGTGACTACCTCCTTTGTGGACCTAGTGTTACGGGCACAAGAGGAGGCGAGTCGGGAGGAGAATCAGAATGGAGAACGGATTCGGGGACAGATGGCCGCGTTGGTCAGAGATAGTCGTGGGTTGCTGACGCGATTTGGGCGAGTGTGGGTTCCTCGTGCGGGTACGGCACGTCAGACCTTGCTAGAGGAAGCTCACAAGTCTAGATTCTCAATTCATCCGGGAGCTACAAAGATGTATCGGGATCTGCGGACGGGTTACTGGTGGCCAGGAATGAAGAGAGACGTGGCTCGGTACGTGGAGTCGTGTTTGACCTGTCTGAAGGTCAAAGCTGAGCATCAGAAGCCTCACGGCAAGATGCAACCTCTTGAGATCCCTGAGTGGAAGTGGGAAAACCTCACTATGGATCTGATCACCAAGCTTCCGAAAACCCCTCGGAAGTTTGATGCGATTTGGGTCATAGTGGATCGGTTGACCAAGAGTGCTATCTTCCTTCCTATTCGGGAGAGTTCGACTGCAGAGCAACTGGCGAAAATCTACGTGGATGAGGTGGTGTCGAGGCACGGGGTGCCAGTGTCGATTATCTCGGACCGGGACGTGCGTTTCACTTCTCGGTTTTGGGAGAGGTTTCATTCGGAATTGGGTACCAGACTGCATTTTAGCACCGCGTACCACCCTCAGACAGACGGTCAGAGTGAGCGGACGATTCAGACCTTGGAGGACATGCTGCGAGCGTGCGTTTTGGATTTCGGTGGCAGTTGGGATACGTACCTGCCTTTGGCGGAGTTTTCGTATAACAACAGCTACCATTCGAGTATTGGGATGCCGCCGTTTGAGATGCTCTACGGAAGAAGATGCCGTACTCCTATCTGTTGGGGCGAGGTTGGACAGCGTGTCCTGGGTAGCACCGAGGTTGTCCAGAGGACTACGGAGGATATTCAGAGGATCCGGGAGCGGTTACGGACGGCTCAGAGTCGACAGAAGAGTTACGCGGATCGACGGAGATCGAGCTTGGAGTTCCAAGTGGGAGACCGAGTTCTACTCAAGGTTTCTCCTTGGAAGGGAGTGATCCGGTTCCGAAAGAGGGGCAAGCTGGGGCCTCGTTACATCGGACCGTTCACGGTTCTAGCACGTGTGGGGAAAGTAGCTTATCGTTTGGAGCTGCCTGCGGTACTAGGCCAGATCCACAGCACTTTCCACGTTTCGCAGTTGCGTAAGTGCCTCGCCGACGAGACGGCGCACATTCCTTTAGACGATATTCAGGTGGATGAGAGCCTGAATTACGTTGAGAGACCGGTTGCAGTGTTAGACCGGAAGGTGAAGAGGCTACGGAACAGGGAGATCCCGATCGTGAAGGTGCAGTGGCAACATCGGAAGGGTTCCGAGTGGACCTGGGAACCGGAGGCAGAGATGCGTGAGCACTACCCAGAGCTGTTTTCAGAATGATTTCGGGGACGAAATCCTTGTAAGTGGGGGAGAGTTGTCACGCCCCGTTTTCCTTATTTTATTCTATTTATTTTATTAATATTGTTATTATTATTAGTGTTATTATTATTGTCATTTATTATTATTATTAGATTATGATTAGAATTAGGGTTAAGGGTTTTACTAGCCTTTCTTGCGGGTTAAGTAATGAGAATAGAAAAGCCCGGTAAGAAACTAGGTTAAAAACCCTAGGAACCTATCTCCTTTTTCCTCATTGTGTCTTCCTTAGCCGTCAAGTCATCGAGAGAGAGAGAAAGAGAGGCCGAGAGAGGGGGGAGGCCGAAAGAGAGAGAGAGAGAGATCGGTGGAGAGAGCGGGAGAGTCGGGAGGATCGCCGGAATTCTCGGTTAACGCCGTTGTCGCCACAAGGTAACCAACTTAGCGTTTCTTTCGTTAAAGGCTGTTTTCGGTTCGGTAGCCAGCACGGCGGTCACCGGCTTTGGCCGGCGCAAACCCGCCAATTGTACGACATACACACGCACACACACCACGCCGGCGATGGCCGGTGGTGGTTGCGGCCTGTCCCCACGGCGGTGGCTGTACGGCGGCTGCTGTGCGGCTGCCGCTGCATGGTTGTTCGGCGGTGATGGTGGTAACACTGCTGCCGCCATGCTATGTCTAGGCTGTCGACGGCACGGCGCCGTGGTGGTGGTGGTGGAATCGAGCGGCGGCGGTGGTTGACCGCACCGTCGCTGCTGTGGTGTTAGGACTTCGAGGTGGTGGCGGCTGGATGCCCTACCATCCCTGCCGTCGGCAAGTGATCGGCGGTGGTGGGTGGTCGCACCACCGCTGCCGCCAGTGTTATCTGTCTGGTGGTGGTGGCGGAACGACGCCGCTGCTGCCGCTGCTTTATGGCTCTTATGGTCGGCGGCGGTGGATTGTAGTCGCCGTCGCTACCATGGCGCGCATCCGAGGGCCGGCCGGCGGTGTTGTCCTTCGCCGTCGCGCCGTAGCCCGCTACTCGGTGAGGCATGCTGGTGGCGGCCAGCCGCCGCTGCATTGTATCACGGTTAACCGCTAGGTGATGGTGGCGGTCCTACGCGGTCGCCGCCGTTATTCGAGTATATAGGGTTGCACGGGACGGCCACGCGGGTTTTGTGCGTTGTAGGGTTGCGGGTAACCTTGTTAGGGTTAGATTTTAATATGAGCGGAATCTCATCGAGTGTGTGTTTACGTATGACTTTTTCAGAGTTGCGGGAGAAGTTTGAATTGGTATTTCGGTTGTGATTTTGTCGTGATATATCGAGGTGAGTGGGTTTCATGCGATAGATTGTAATTTTATGTGTGAACATATATATATGTGATTCTGTGGTTATATGATGATGTTGGTTGCGTGATGACCCGAAGGGCGGGAAACCGCGGTAACCGGATTGCGTGATGGTTCGGTAGACGGGAAACCGTTAAGCTGATGGTGTGATTGTATGTATATGTGCATTAAATTGTAATTTATGGTATGTAACCTTACTCACTAAGCGGTTGAGCTTACCCTCGTGTTTAATTGTTTTTAGGTACGAGTTCTGGGGTGGACAAGGGCAAGGCTCCGGCTTGAAGGTTCCGGCTCGTGTCGTGGCATTCCGATCTGATCATAAATACTAATACATTAATTATTTAGCGGGTGTTGAATTTTTAACTTGTTGGATTTTTGAATTGCCGTTTTTATCGTTAAACATTTATGGGAGTTCTCTTTTAGTAACGGTTTTCTTTAATAATTAATAAAATGGGACTGGGTGTTACAGTATATAGGGTTGGGTTCAAACGTGAACCACTTTTTGGTTGTGAACGTGAGGACAACCGAGAGCGCGACACGTGACAGATGACTAGGCGCCACGTCAGGTCTATATATAGGGGTGGGTTCAAATGTGAACCACTTTTTGGTTGTGAACGTGAGAACAACCGAGAGCGCGACATGTGACGGATGACTAGGCGCCACGTCAGGTCCACGGCGGATGACTAGGCGCGATTCATGGGAGGGCATTGAATTAAAGGGGGGAGCACACTCAAAGCCGCCTTTATTGACTAGTCTCCGCCACGTGTCACGCTCTCGGCTGTCCTCACGTTCACAACCAAAAAGTGGTTCACATTTGAACTTTCCTCTATGTATATATATATATATATATATATGTGTGTGTATATCTGTGTGTGTAGAGCCAGGTTCATACGAGAACGCTGTGAACTTTTTCAAGGTACAAAATTACATATGATTAGCGTACAAAAATCATATATAATTCACGTACAAAATCACATATGATTCACATCATAAATAACTATTTATGTGATTTTATACATGAGCGAAACTCATCGCGTTCTCGTAAATAGTTAGCGTTCTTCTTTGAACTTTTTTATATATATGTATATGGCTTTGTTTAGTTTGTGCTAAATAATTGATAATTATAAAAACCAATTGACATATACGTTGGTGGCAAAACACGGATAGTTACAATTAGATCGAATAATTGTCAACGTTTGATATGATGTCTAACGATCAAACAAACAATTCAAAATGATCATGGTACATGTACTTTGAAGTCACTCAAAAATAGCTTTTACAATCTAAATTACACATCACAAAATTTAAACTCAACATTCGGATTTTGGAGTGAACTACAAATTTGGTCCTTGTGATTTATTGAAAACAACATTTTTCAACTCTGCATTTTGGAAATGACAAAATGTCTTTTATGGTTTGCAAAAACAAGAGGTATTTTCATCTTTTTATGGATTTTTTTTGTATTCTACCAAAAATCAAAACCATATGGGCCATCATTTCTCTGTAACAATGGGGTCCGTCCAACTTACAGACGCATTGACTAATTTCATTAGATCCAAAACATACCAATCAAGAAAATCTACAGTGATCCCAAAAAATCTTGAGTTCATAATCTGTGACTAAAGAGCCCCAAAATCCAAACTCTATCAGTCAATTTAGTTAGTTTCAAAATTATGATATATCGATTAACCACATAGTTCATATCGTTTATAAATAAAGATGAACATCGTTTTGTTTTTCTTGTGAATTTTTAAAATTACACAACTAAATAAAAAGAACATCGTCAGAGAATGGTTACGAAGAAAAGATGGGTAAACTAGATAAATTTCAAGGCTATGTCAGAATTTTATATATTTCATTTATTTAGTATTTTTTTTCATTTATTTAATCTAATTCATATTTTGAAATACATGCATTAAACTTTAAGAATTTGAGACATTTTCTATTAGATAAAATATGGTTGGTGGGGAAGCTTTATTGAGAGAGAGAGAGAGATATTTGTTACTATATAAAAGAATGCCCCTAGAGATCCCCAACACAAACCACAAACCAAGGGAAATGGAAATGGAAATGGAGTTTGGAGTTATTGTTCTTGGTTTGTGCATATCTTGTGCACTTATCCAAGCCACTTTCTCGATGTTAGGAGTCGGAAAATCCAAAAACCTACCTCCTGGTCCGACTCCACTACCGATCATCGGAAGCCTCCACTTGCTCGGTGACCAACCACATCGATCCCTAGCTAACCTAGCCAAAACCCATGGTCCTATCATGTTTCTAAAACTTGGTCGCATCACCACACTAATCATTTCCTCAGCAGACGCTGCCAAACAAGTTCTCCAAAAACAAGACCTCGTTTTCTCCAACCGTCACATCCCTGACGCCCTAAAAGCCCACAATCACTCCCACTACTCTGTGGTTTGGCTCCCTGTTGGCACCCAGTGGCGGACCTTACGTAAGATATTCAACTCCAACATCTTCTCCAGTAACTCCCTTGATGCCAACCAACATTTGCGGAGCCAAAAGGTGCACGAGCTAATAGCATATTGCCAAAGAGCTAGTGAGTCCAACGATTCGGTGGACATTGGTCGAGCTGCTTTTAGAACTACATTGAATCTTTTGTCGAACACCATATTCTCCAAGGATTTAACAGACCCATATGAGGATTCGGGTAAAGAGTTTAAGGAGATAGTCGGAAACGTGATGGTGGAGGCAGGGAAGCCGAATCTCGTGGACTTTTTCCCGGTGTTAAAGAAGATCGATCCACAAGGGATCAGGAGGAGAATGAGTCATTATTTTAGCAAGCTTTTTGATGTTTTTGAGGAGTTGATTAAAGAGAGATTGGTGATGAAAAAGCTGAAGCAAGATGATGTATTGGATGTATGCTTGAAAATCAATCAAGAAAAACCCGATGAGATCAATCGGACACACATCAAGGGCATGTTCTTGGTACGTAAACTCTTTAACTTCTCAATTTTACTTTAAGTAACATTTTCCTCGGTTTCAAAAAAAGTGTTCATATTTCTATTGTAGTTTGTTAATTCTTTTAAAAAACAAGTGTTGATCCTCTAACTTTTATCTGTAACTATGAGAAGGAGAAGTTGTCAGTCTATTATTATTATGTGTACAAATATTTTTTTTAATTGATTAAATAGTGTAGCAATAAAAAATTTCTATAACTATGTGTTATTTGTCATTACAAGATATTAATTTTTAGAACACCGAGTGATTATTAAATTTAATTTCAAAAACCGTATGCTATTTTTCTTTGTATTGACGTGTGTTTCAAAGTGTTATTATCAGACTCTGAGCATCGCTACCATGTGAATCCAATGAACCATGATGCCATCTCAGCGTCATATCAATTTTCTTTTTCTTTCCTATCCTCCTTACCTTAAAATGGAGTATCACTGGCCTGAACTAACCAATCTTTACTTCATATTTTTCATTATTCTAACATATATGTATATATTAAGAAAGAGAAAGAGGAAGAGAGAGAGAAATGGTTTGCTCGTGTTTAAAAACCTAAAGAGATACCTGTGCGGTTAAACCCGCTACCCTCGTACCGATGTGTAGTTGAACCCACATCACCTGCCCTCTTCACCCGCAGGCACCACATTATCTGACGTGTACGTGAATAATCAATTTTTACCTGATTTTTTCTGAGCAAAATTATATTGATTACTTGGATTTTGGACCCAGATGAGTCCTCCTCGTGCCACAATAAGTTGGTCAATAATTACAAGCTACTATAATTAGAATATTATCTTAAAGGTATATACCCACATGCGGCCATGTACATAACTATTTATGTAATATTAATATATCATAATTTCTTTTTGTAATAAAATATTATAAGAAAAAAAACTCTAAAAACTTATAACAATATCTAAAAGTTTGCTGTAATAAAGGCCGAATTCCATATAAAACTTGCTATATTACGTATATATTCTTCTAAAGTTTGAAACTATGAATATTTATTTAAACCTCTATTTCAATCTCGTTATTACGATAATGGTATAGGATTTGTTTGCTGCCGGCACGGACACAACTTCAAACTCGTTAGAATGGGCAATGACAGAAATACTACGCAACCCACACACCATGGCCAAAGCCAAAGAGGAACTTGAACAAGTAATCGGTAAAGGTAAAATTGTAGAGGAGGCCGACATCATGCAACTGACCTACTTATCGTGCATTGTGAAAGAAACCCTAAGGATTCACCCGCCAGTCCCCTTCTTGATTCCTCGAAAAATCGAGAATGAAGTCAAACTCAACGGCTACACTGTCCCCGGGGGTACACAGGTGCTTGTCAATGTATGGGCCATAGGGCGAGATGCGACCCTATGGGAAGACCCATTAGAGTTCAAGCCAGAAAGGTTCTTGACTTCAGGGATTGATGTACGAGGTCAAGACTTTGAGCTAATTCCATTTGGTGCTGGAAGAAGAATATGTCCCGGTTTACCGCTTGCAGTTCGTATGCTCCCTGTGATGTTGGGATCATTACTTAATAATTTTGATTGGAATCTTGAAGCTGGAATTAAGCCTAAAGAATTGGATATAACAGAGAAGTTTGGGATCACCTTACAAAAGGCTAACCCTCTTTGTGCTATTCCAACACCGTTAAATTAACGTTTATGTATGTACTTCAATTTCTATTATATACTTAAGTTGTTGGTATGTACAAATACAATTTGAGTAAAACCATTATTCAAGTATATATGTTATGTGTATCAAGAATCCTAGTTTATATGATTTGGATTGACCAATGAAATCAAATCAATACGATAAATACCGATATAGAATATGAATAATATCACACACAAAATCCAAAATACCTAAAAGAATGACATTGTTTATGTAATTCACATTATATTGTGTGACCTGAATTATATCAAATTGAATACTGAAATATAGTTCTAATTAAAGCATGGTATATAGTGTTGTTGTGTTATAGTCAAGTTCAAGGAATTCGTAGAAGGATGAATGTATATTTAAGTAAACGTATAATTTTAGAAATTTCATCCGTGTGATGAGTATAATGGACATGTTAAATATACTTTGTAAAGTGTTCTAATACTAGTAAAATGTTTTGTTGTTATTCGAGTATAATTATAGGAGAACGGCAAATTAAGGCATTTAAATAGAAGAATCATGTAGCTTAGACGTGTTTAATAAATATTTATAATTATTTACTATAAAAGGTATAAGTTATGGAGACTAAGGGGTTGTTTACCAAATCCTGTCTGTCTGTCTGTATGGATAAATTTGTCTGTCTGGATAAATTGATGCTGATGTTTACCTTTTTATCTGAATCAACCGTCTGAATGTCAGAAATGACCAATTTACCCCTCACTATGAATTAAAAGCTGTTTTATAGATTGCTGTTTATTTATTAAGTAAAATTATATATCTAAAACACATAATTTAAAATTCAAACATAAAGTCATTAACATAATCAAAACATTAAAAAATGTACTCCTAAAACAAGCAATTCAAATTAACAAAATAAACAAGCAATTCATATATGTAAAAATCTATATAAATAAACAAGCAATTCAAATTAACCAAATAAACAAGCAATTCATATATGTAAAAATCTATATAATTTTTTTTAGGACACAACAATTAAATTAAAACCAAGCCAAAGTTCAAACAAACAAAATAAACCAACCACACCCTCCAACCAGCAGCTACAACAACTCCCAACACCCCACCCAAGACCAAAACAGCAACAACAGTTCTCAACCACAGAAAAAAAAAAAAACAAAAACAAAGGGGACACACCAAGCAATTTCGAAACACCAAGCAGATGGCCAAATAAATAGAAATTTCGAGAAGGACAGGTTGCAGATCTCTTTACAAGCAAACACCAAGCAAATCTCATAAAAAACCTTTAATTTATGAAAAAAAAAAGTTGAGAGAGGTGCAGATGTCTTTACAATAAAAACTCACCTTCGAAGAGCTAGAGAGAGGTGCAGATGGCTGGGCGACGAACGGAGGCTAGAGACGGGGGTGCAGGTGGCCGGCGACGGCGCAGGTGGCCGCTTACCGGTGTAGATCGCCGGCGACAGGAGCTGGGTGGGAGAGGAGCAAAAGGTGATGGCTGCCAGGTTCAACGTGAAAGAGGAGAAGATTTTTTAAAACCCTTGTTGTAACAAAAGGAGGGGTATTTTTGTCCATAAAGTGTCTGAACGGGGACAACACCACTTCCATAGCTGAGCGAAAAAGCCACCTTCTGTCCCATTAAGCTCTTAGTAAACACCCTAACTTGTCTGTGCGAATAAGCTGGCCAACCCATTAATCTCATTAAGCTGTTAGTAAACAGCCCCTAAGTCTATGAACTAGTAATGAAGAAAGGACAATAAAATTTAAAAAAAGTTTGTGGTGTATTGGGGGATCCGTCATTAATCCAATGGCAACCAAAGTTTGATTTTATTTTTTATTTCGTAAAATAAAAATTCAATTCAATCAGGGGTGAGTATTGGAAACGAAAAAATCGACCAAACTGGGACCGTACTGAGATCAGGACTGGAAACGGTATTACCTATGCGGTCCGGTTCTCGATCCTAAAAATCGACTATTTCCGGTTTCGGTTCCAAACAGGGTTTGGTACCAAATATGCGTTAAAATACCAGGATTGACCCGCATATTTAAGAGACGTTTAATATAATTATTGTAATTTAAAAAAAACTAAGTTTAACAATATATAATTCAATAAGTTGGACAAGAAGCACTTAAAAACAACATTGGACATTAAAAATCCATCAAAAACGGCCATAAAAAATCCATCGACCATCGTGATACTAACTATATAAATAATTATTGTTCTCGTATAAATAAGTAAAATAATAATATAATATGTTTTTAACCTATCAAGAAATTATCACACTATAATTTATTTACACATTTCCAATCGGGTTTTTAACCGGAAAACTGGACCAGAACCGGGATCGGGACAGGAACTGATATTACTTATACGGTCCAATTCTCGATCCTAAGAATCGGCCGTTTCCGGTTCCAATTCCAAACCAAGTTTGGGCTGGTTCAGGCCCAATATTCATGAGTCTTTGAATTCGTCAACAATATTCATGTATTAGATAGGAGAGAAAATCCATCGATAAATTCTCTGCAACAATAATGATAGGAGAGAAAAAAAAAACCAGTGTGTATTCATGATTAAAGTATCTCATCGTACATCTAAAAGCGACCACAATCCAGTGACCAAATAGTAAACTTCCACTACAGAATAAAAGTAAATGTAATACCATCATGTTAAATAAATTTTTTTTTTTTTGTTGCAATACTAAATACAACGTTTTAATGATTTGCAAATCAAAATAAAAAATTTCAATATAAACTATCCAGATCGGTACACCAGTTTAACCAGTTAAACCGAATAAGAGTTTATATTTTTCGTTAGGTAAGGGGGATTCGACCTCGGGCTGCATGCTTTTACAGTCGAACTTCGGCTCAAAAATTGTCAAGGATTAGTCTGGGCCAAATATGGTCTGGGATACCTTTTTCAAAAAAAAAAAAAAAAAAATTCATTACCCATTGCTTTAATATAATTGAAACATATATTCGTACTTAAGAATTTGAAATGTATAAAGTAGAAAACGATTCTACCAAATCCAATTTCTATCAAATGACATTATCTTTTTAATGAGATGAATTATAGCATGTAAAATACATAATAGAACAAAAACCACTATCTAACATCAAGCAAAAAAGTATTATATGACATTAAAGTATGTAAAATAGTAATAACATAGTATGTATTTTATTTAGTTTTAATTTTATGAACAAGAAATATGTAAAATATGTATTTAGTTTTATTTTTTAGTTAGCGAAAATCCTTTTTGCCTTCTATCTTCCAATCGGAGGAACGCTTTATCCTTTTCGATTGCTGATAGTCTCCACCATATATTTATTTTTTATTTTAATTCAATGTTTTTTTTAACCCCTAAAAGTTTAGTTTAGTTTAGTTTAGTTTTTTTTTTTTTTTCCTTCATTTTTTAATATTTGTGCATGAAACAATTTGTTGTGAGAAGAGTTATTTGATATGACTTGCAATGAATTTGAGAATGTGGCCTTGGCCTACCTGAAAATGTGGCAAAAACTCCATAAATAAAGCTAAAAATCATAACAATATAGATATATAATGCAAAAGAAAAAAAAAAAAAAAAAAAAACATAACAACATAGAATAGAAACAAAATTCATTTCGCAAAAATGTGGATAATAGATAAGACGGGGACAACACGTAAACTTATTTAATAGAACAAGACAAATACTTTTTTAATAACGTGTGTCAGTTTGTATATTAAATATAGAGAGAGAGAGGGGGTTATTGATGTTATGAGAAAGCTACCATTTTAAGAAAGAGAAAATAATTAATTTACCCAAAACAAAATACCCAATTTACCTCCAAGCTAATCTCTCCCTCCGGTAACCAAAATACCCACCAACCTGTTCCTGGCCGGCCGCTCTCCGGCGCCGGCAGCCGCTCCACGGCGAGTTTCGGCAAAAATTCATTTGAGCCGCTCCAGGCCCGGCCGCACGGAGCTTACCAGTCCAAGTCACCCTCTATATATTAATTGTTGCAAAAAAAAAAAAAAAAAACAAAACCTCTTCCAGCCTAATGGTAAGGCGTGTAACTTTTACAAAAGATGCTTGGGTTCGATTCATAGCCAACACATTATTTTTTTAAATAAACGAGTAAATTACAAATTTGGTCCCTGTGGTTTGAGTCATGGCCATGTAGGGCGCATATCATGGACTGGGACGCTCCGAGCGGCCGGGCCTGGAGCGGTCCAAATAAATTATGCCGGCGCCGGAGAGCGGCCGGCCGGGAGCGGGTCGGTGGGTATTTTGGTTACCGGAGAGAGAGATTGGCTAGGAGATAAATTGGGTTTTTTTTTTTGGCTAAATTAATTATTTTCTCATTAAGAAAAGTTCTTTTTAGGGAAAAAAAGTTAATTTATAAAATCATATATTATTTATATAGGAAATTTATTTACAAAAAACATGTAAAAAATCATATATGATTCACGTACAAAATCATATATGTATTAATAACGTACGTGACCGGCCCACGACTTTAAGTTGCGTGAAAGTCGTCCATGCCTCTTTTTTTACATTTTTTGTAAAAGGAAAATTCATAAAAAATTATCGTTATCGTTTGAATCTCTTTCTGTATATATACATTAAATCCTTAAAATAGCCTAAAATTTCCTAGTAAATCAAAAAAAAAAAAAAAAAAAAAAAAAAAAAAAAAAAAAAAAAAAAAACATTAACATCCATCCCTTGATATAGGATGGTTTTCCATTTCCCTTCGATAAACATGAAACTGTTATCTCAACAGATATCGTCGAGGATGAGCAAAGTTCGGTATTCGTTCAAGTTTTAGAATCGGAATTGATTACATCGGTTCTTTATATTTAAGAAATATTGATTTTAGAATCGAAATCGACTATATTGGTTTTAGTTCCATTTCTGATTGCGACCCTGCCATCAAATTTCTTAAAAAGAATATTTATGATTCATACTATAAAAAAAATATTAATGTATGAGAAGGCCGTAATATAAATAAAATAAATATTACAAACTTGAAAACTAAAAATTAATATATACCACGAACAATGCCTCCTAAACAAATGAAAGTTATAAAGGATACTTCCAAAACACTTCACATAATTAGAATTAATTGCTCCTAACAGACTTTTTTAAGTATATGAAAAAAAAATTATTGAAAAAAGTTGTCGATGCTTGTTGTTTCCGGTTTTGAGTACCTAACAGGACTCGATACCCGCTCTCGGAAACTCATCCACCAATCTTGCCATATCGTCTTTAGTCGCCCAACAACTATGAGAGGATATGTACTCCTTTTGGTTCTCCAAGTCCTAAATTTGTGCCCTTGTCTCCTTTTAAAATGAATAAAAAGTTGTGTTAAGAGCTATTAACTGGACCATCACTTCAATAGACATACTTGAATTCTCAGAATTGGAGTTTCTTATCGATGGTGTTTGTTCAAGGCTAGAGAATGGTTGCTCTTGCCATCCATACTCGTACTCGTTTGGATTTGAATGGTGTTGCCATCCCGGATAGTCAATGCTTGAGTACGAGTCAAAAGGATCTTGGCTGGGGAATGGAAATCTTCCGTAAGTGTGGGTCGGCTCGGTGTAGTAGTAGAAAGTTATATATGTGTCCATTAGATAGGCATGTTGATCATTTGTTCTAAACATTTTCACCGACAATGCCCTTCTACGAGCCATCTGCTTCAGTTATATCTGAAATTTTTGACTCAAGGGAAGAGAGTCATACCTCGATCGGATCGTATCCCATAGTGGTGTATCGTGAGCCGTAAACATATGAATAGTATGCCATGATAAATATAAGAAATACTTTAAAAAATCACTTGGCGTTCGGAACACGATCAACCTAGAATTAAAGACTAACAAGGAAAATAAAACAATATATAAAGTGGAAAAACTAACACAATCAACTTTGCCAATCCCCGGCAAGGGCGCCAAAATTTTGATGGGTGCCGAGCCCGACAAATAATAATTCCTATTTACCATAAATTACAATAGTGACAAGCAGGGTCGAATCCACATGGATTGGACGTGAATGGTGTTAAGCTTATAAGCTTTATTTTAAAAAGGGTTTTTTTTGTTTGGGGGGAGGGGGGGGGGGGGTTGGATTGAGATACTAATCTAAACATATAAACTTAAAGCTGAAAACAAATAACTAAAAAGTAGCAACGAGTGTAAAATCACTGGCCGGACCATGTATCATAGACTTATTCTAAAAAGATTTTTCTCGTTCTATTCTAGAATGGATGTGTATTAATATGCACCAATACACTGTTTGTCAAGCGTCGATTAGCAGGAGCAGCTCGGTGACTAATTTCTAAGCGGTTAATCTAATCTACTCACGAACATAGAATTTGATTACTGGTTGCCTTAAGAATAGACAAACACCATTCCTTGTCGATGATCGACGTCAACTATTTAGACTAGATTAAGCAATCCTACACTAACTATCAATTAAAGCAATTTTTACTACAAAGAAAAAGCTAAGAACAATTATGGATTCAAAGCTAAATCTAGCGATAAATAATTTGGTTAAACAATTAAAGGGTACCGACTTAAATTGATAATCCAACTATGATAAACAAGTAAATCAAGTCTTGCATAAATAGAAATCGAATAATATGAAAAGCTTCAACAAGTCCACAATCAGAATTAAATGATTGCTCGATTGAGAGAAACTAAAACAAAAGTAGACGTAAACCTACAATCTAAAATTACCTAATTGATAGAAAAATACCAGCCAAAGCCTCCCTAAAATCGCCTCCTTTCCTCTCTTCGATTTCTATCTAATTCCTATTGATTTCCCTCCTTTAATCGACGGTTCTTGAAGGCCTTTATACCCCCATTTGAAAAAAAAAAAAAAAAACCCCGCCAAAACCGTCGGAAAATTCGCTTCGGATGCGAAATCAAGCCATGATCTTGGCTACTAATTGTTTTGGTTGTTGTAGACAATTATGAATTTGCCAATATTTCTTCATTAAGGCAAAAATGATGCGCTTCTATTTTTTTTTATACCACTCCTGTCCACCAGTCAAATCTTGACAAATCATCATAATTAAATTAATTTCTTTTAAACCTGGAAAATAGAACTAACGGAACAAAATCTCCGTTTAAACCTCCCTTCCTCTCCTTTTTACTTTTCCTTTTTACTTCATTTATACTTATTTTTATATATTATAGTTGTCTTTAAAATTTCTTTCTTTCCTTTTTAGTTTTTATGACACACATATATATAATATTAATCCCAAAGTTTATTATTTATAATGTTATTTTAGTGACTTTAAACCGGATTAAATTTTCATTTTTGTTTTATATTTAATTGAATGCTTTCATTCTCAATTTTATTTTATTTTTACATTTTTATCGTATTAACATACATAATAGTCTATTAACTCATTCAAATGCAAACTTTGCATTTATTCCACACACCTTATAAACCAATTAGTTGGTATAATTTGTAAAAATAATTAAATTTCATTTATTATAATTTAATTATTTATAGAAAATGATTATAATTCATTAATTATGACAACGACCTTATAATAGTAACCAATCAATATATTTATGAAACCAGATATACATTGGACTAGATAAATGGTTGTCGGTTGAGATTAGTTTGTAAGGTGTCCAACAATTGTAAGATTTGTATTCGATTCACCATCTATTAACTAATATATTAAAATTATTTTTTACTTTTTTACAAGTTAATAATCGTTATATCAATACTTATAAAATGAATTAATATTGCGTGTGTGTGTATGTGTACGTAGTCGTTCATTGGTTCGATGCCGTTATGTCTTTCAAAAAAAGAGTTAATATTGAATATTTTTTTATTTAATTTGTTATGGGTTTGAAAAATTACATAGTCGAGCCAATATTTTTCATTTTTTTGATTAGTTAACCTTAAATTTTATACATTTGATATGCGTCCTATAAACTCATAAAACCATAAAATTGACATCGAACAATAAAGAAGAAAAATGACACAAAACAAGATTATATATTGAAAATGTTCAATAGCTTAATATGTTTTAAAAAAAATAAGTCAAAGGATACTAACTTTTTTAAAATGATATTATAAATAATTAATTTTAGGATTAATATAATAAATATATGAAAATAAAGAAAAAATTAAAAGATAACTATAAACATAACCTATAGAAATAATTTGTATAATTGAATTACAAAGAAAAAAAGAGAAAAAGAATAATATATATTAATTATTTGCAAGTGGGAGAGAAATACTCGCAAAATAGGAGGATTGGAGAGAAAGGGATTTTAAACCGAGATTTTGTTTCGTTAGTTTTATTTTCCAGGTTTAAAAGAAATTAATTTAAGTATGATGATTTGTCAAGATTTGACTGATGGACAGGAGTGGTATCCGAGTCATGGTACAACAGATTTATTTTCGCTTCTGCTTGTTGGACATTCACTTAATTTCCTTGTCCCGTATAGGAAGTTTGAAAAATCTTTATGAATTTACAAGTCTAAGGTGTGAATTCTTTTGATTTATTTTTTAAAAGTTCTAAATTTTAAAGTCTGTTTTTTTAAGATGGATGATACATCTTTTTAGAATTTGAGAGAACGCTATAAGATTTCTAGGCTTTTTGTTTATTGGAAATTTTAGTAAAATAATAGGGTTTACTAAACTTTGGACATATTTAATTATATATGTGTGTTATACATAATTAATCTTTAGTGGGTTTTGTGTTTTACAATATGAGATATTCGAATCAATATATAAAGTGTTCAGAACGAAACATGTGTGAATGAGATATCGATACTCAAAATTGAGTACTTGGGATGAAAATTGAAAAAAACTAAATGAGAGTGAGATTTGTCCCTCATAGGTGGAAAGACAAAAATGAGAGGGGTTTATAACCATGGAATGGAAAGAAGTCTGCGAACTTCTATCCATGGTTTTACTCCAACATCTACTCGTATGCAAGGGGGTGGGGGTTGTCGATTATGGATTTTGTAGGCCAAAATCGTCGAATTTGTACATGGGCGCAACACGAATGTCACTTTGAAACCTTGAGATAGGAAATATATAATTTTATGGTTTCTTATTCTAAGAATACCCTTCATGTTAGAAGTATAATCAATTCATCAAATTCGAATTTTGCAACTTCAATGGGTTGTTGAATCATTTGGTCAGACGTCAAATCGAAGCATAATCAATTCGTCATGTTCGAATTTTTCCAACTTGAATGGATTGTTGAATTATTTGGTCATACGTCAAATCTTATGCTAGGAGGAGCAAATTTCTGTTTAAGGACGCCACAAATTGCAAGCCTCAAAACCACACATCAATCTTCATGGACTTATTGCATTAGTTAAATTAGTGATTCTGTTCTCAGTCTTATTTTTTATTATGTATATATAGGTACAAATTCAAAATATAAGGTAGTCAGTTTTCGAGAAAATAAGAAGAAATATGGCCGCATAGTCATTTATTTTAAATAGTATCATAAATAAAAATTGAAAAACAATTTGATAAATTAGGATAATTACCATTTTGAATCGGACAAATCTTTATAAACCTCATTGTATATTCCTAATCATTTGGTCAGACGTCAAATCGATGCATAATCAATTCATGTTCGAATTTTTCCAACTTGAATGGAATGTTGAATCATTTGGTCAGATGTCAAATCTTATGCTAGGAGGAGCGAATTTCTGTTTAAGGATGCTACAAATTGCAAGCCTCAAACCACACATTAATCTTCATGGACTTTGTTGCATTAGTTAAGCTAGTGATTCTATTCTTTGTCTTATTTTTTTTTTATTATGTATGTATAGGTACAAAATATAAGGTAGTCAGTTTTAGAGAAAATGAGAACAAATATGGCCACATAGTCATCTATAATGTAATTCTTTTTTATTGATTTTAGCTTTTGATTATCTTTTTTAGAGTGTCATTCTTTACCTTGTTATGTGATTTTGATTAGGGTCTCAACAATTTTACGCCCCAACTTTTTGTTGTTTAAGGCCTTTAATCAACAAATTAGAACTAAAACCCACCTTATTATCTTACTAATTTTTATAAGAAAAATAATACATTATACCATCGCTTCTGCAATTTATATATATAGAGAGAGAAAGGTTCAAACAAGAACAAAATCATTTTGTAGGAACAAGGGAATCATTTTGGATCACACATGATATGGACCTATGTGGGACCCACCCATTATTAAATCATATATGATTCTGGTGGGTCCCACCACTAAATCACATATGATTTAATTAATGGGTGGTCCCATATAATGTGTGGCTCACATTTGGTTCCTTTGTTCCTTTAAAATGGGTTGTTCTTGTATAAACCTCCCTCTATATATATATATATATATATTAAACATTAGGTTCAAATGAGAAGTGTTAAAAAATGAGAAGTAGAGAAGTGATCTCCACCACTCACCCGGTCAATAAAGGCGGCTTTGACCGGGTCCCCTTATTTAATAATCTCTACCCTCCCATGAATCGCGTCAATCCCACGTGATCGCATCCACTGTAACCGGTCAAAGCCGCCTTTATTGACCGGATGAGTGGTGGATATCACTTCTCTACTTCGTATTTTTTTAACACTTCTCATTTGAACCTTTCTCTATATATTAATATATCATATACATATATGAAAGAGCCATTAGCTAAGAAGCCAAGAAAAATGCCTTGGTTTGTCCTCGGCTTTTCGACCAATAAGACCATAACAACGTGTATCTGCTGTTTGCTTGCCTGCTTCACCATCAACATATGACTCATCTTTTTTTTTTTTTTTTTTTTTTTAATATTACACGTGTCCGTTTATCTAGCTCTTGAGTTACCATAACATATGACCCTGTTATTTTTTTCTTCCTTCGTTCATGCTCGTACTGCATTAGGGTTCTTCAGTTAACCTACTTCCTCATTCTCCATCTCGGTTCGCCCTACTAATCAAATCTCCAATTTTACAGGTAAGGGTTCCGAATTTACAATTATTAATGTCTTACAACTTGATTTAGTTGATCCTTCTTTAATCATTTTTTGATTACTGATAAGTGATATAGAACCGTTTTTGATGACTGATTAGTGAAGTTAAAGCTCCCTATTGTGAATTCTTGTTTGCTTTAATCATTTATTTGGCATGCTCGTATAAACTTTTTTTCCCCTAAGGAATTCCAATTTCCATGGCAGAAGTACTATAAATTTACGTCATTTTGAGGTTCTTATCCGATTCCTGTTGGGGTTTGTATGTTCTTAATTCAGAGAGTGCACTAAAGGTGTTTGTGAAATTGTCTCTTAGAAAAAACCTACATGTTTCTGCCTTGAAATATACAGTCAAGGTTAGTGATAACTAAAGACCCCACCAACAACTCAATGAGAACAAATCAATCATGGGTTTTGCCATTAAGATTACTTAGATTCACGGTTTTCTTCTAAGTATGGGCATTGCTCTTGGAGCTGATGGTATATACTATTATGGTAGTCGAAAAGCGGATTCCTCTGCTATTTACCATACCTAAGCTCCTATAATATTGCGAGGTCACACTGTTAAATCTATAAATGTTGAATATCATCAATATGAATATATAATATTCGTTTTTCATAATGTTAAATTATAGTTTTATTCTATTTTATATGATGCTCCCCCTCGTATAAATTTCTAGATCCACCCCTGGTTAAACGTTCGAGCTTCCCTTCAATGCATGCTGGAAACCGTTTCTGATCAACAGTCTCTAGCTAATTAACAGTCACGCCATGAGTGCCCCAATTATAGGTATAGTTATTCATTTTTTCTCTTCTAATGTAAGTTTTGTGCTGATTTCATTAATCATTTTTTTAATTTGTGTTTGTTGTTGGTGTGAAGATCCGTTGTAGGGGGATTTTCCAGAGAAGAGTATTTGGAACTTGATATCATGAAATGCGTTTCTTTTAATCGCCATGGCACTCTTCTTGTTGGTAACCATCCATATTCGTTCTATTTTCTTTTACTCCATGAATACTTAAAATGATTTTGAGCTTTACTTCTTGTTTAGTTCATCTAAAGTGTTAAGAATTTAATTTTTAGTTAAATGTTTGAATTACTCTTAATTTACAGAACTTAGTAGACTTTTGTGTGCCAAGACTTATGGTGATAATAACCGGGCTAATACGCTAGCGCTGTGCAAAACCCGACCGCACCCGAAATACCCGAACCAAAATACCCGACATCACCCGACCCTAATGGCCCGAAAATACAGAGCCCCGAACCCCGATAACCCAAGTTGTTTTTACTGTTTGGTTCGGGTCTCCAAAAACCACCCCGCCCCGACCCGATACCTGAACTCATTATTTTCTTAATTTTTTTAACACTAAATAATATTAATCATCGTAATACTTTATATACATCGGTACCTAATCTAATCCTATAGGTTATCGACCGTCCCATCGTGCGTCACCCTCATTCCTCACGTTCCCGTCCTCTAGCATCGTTGTCACTCCTTCGTTATTCAGTTATCCGTATGCTTCCTTCGTTATTCACTTATTCGTATGCTTAGCTGCTTGCTGTGCCTATCTTGTCAGTTTTGCATGTCTAAGCATGATGCTTTTTGACATTAAATATTAGTAGTTGTTGCATTGTTTGTGTGCAGTTGGCACAACATGGTGTTTTCTTGCATATTTTTAAAGTTTTAAATATATTTATTATTTAATCATGAGTTTAGAGTCTTGTGACTAATTAATTAAATATTTGTTTTTTGTGTCTTTGTGAGTTATGAGTTATGACTACCAGCTGAACAACATTTGTAAAAACCAAAAAACGGCTGGAAAAGTGCAAAAAGCAATTTTGCATGGCAAAGTCGCAACTCAGCAGACCCAATTAAATCCGTGCCCCGCCCCGAACGCACCCGAACCCGATTTAACTTGACACACCCGAACATCATATATGGGGGCTGTTTCTCACACCTGAACCCCGATCGGTTTCGTCATTTTCTCCCCCGCCCCGCCCCGCACCGCACCGCCCCATGCACAACCCTACAATACGCCATTTTAGCAGGAAGGTTTGCTCAAATGCTGCAAGATAGAACTTTTTATGGTGTTATTTGGTTAAAGTGTATGTATGATTAGTTGTCTATGTTTTGCAGAAATTCTTTTAAGTGGTCGCACAATTTGACTATAAAAAAATATGTAAAGATTTTTTGTACAAATATCAGTATGGATCTGTTGGTTGGTTCCTTGATGTTCGAGTCCTTTTTATATATCTTGTTAAAAGCACATGCGGTATATAAAAGAACACCAAAATTTAAGCTAAAATTCAACAATTTGACAACAGTGAGACTCGGACTAGGGCCTTTTGTACAAATGTAGGAACATTTACCCTCAAAGTCTTGCCTCATAGTTCACACTCCATACTCCAGAAGCTTGTGTCTTAACAAGTTTTAGTTATATACACATTACTAGAGCAATTTGGGGTCGCAATAGTGGATAGCAGCCACACGTTTTATAGATAAGTCGCCTCCAAAACTAGGTCATATATTTATTTTCATTTGTGGTTCCATTTATATGCTGCAAGAAGAAATTATGATGTGATTATAATTTATAGGTCCCATTTGTTTGTTTTGGTGAGAGATGAAGATGAAACTCACAAACTGTAAAATGGTAACAGGTTGTGTAGGTACGTATATTAAAAATAGACCAATTGTGTTATGATTGATCAACAAGTAGTGTGGATCAAACATAACAGTTATAAGGCCCGGAAAGGGTTTTTCCTTCTCTTATTTCTTTGTCTTTTTTCGTTAGCATTGATGTTTTGTTTGACTTGATTCTGTCGAGCAAATACAATCAAGCGCAATCGGATTGGGGCTGAATCATAGATTGGGTTGCTGCATGGTTGGCTCTTCTCGGTGGACTGTTATCAACAGCTACTAAAGTCCCTTCATGTGATGATCGTAGCTGTTCTTTTTCGTTCGGCGATGGGCTGGTTGGGTAGTTGCCTTGATGGTTGGTCCTGGGCTACGGGTTACTTCTCCTAATCTGATCGTCTTCCCTTTTAATTTGTGTCACTTTAATTTTTTCAGTTCACGGCTGTTGCTCGCTTTCTTCGCTCTGTATGGAATTGGCAGTTCAGGAGTTTGGCCGATCACCCAGCTGTGGCGCAACAATACCAGTTTGAGGTTTGGGTTTTCATCGGTTTGGACAGGTAGTGCTGGTCTACCTACTGCCTTGGATGCTGCTGTAGAGCTAACGTGCCGGCTGTCTGCATTAAGCAAAGCTGGATGTCCGGTGATTTTGTACACAAATACGCTTCGGTCAACAAGGTTCGATAAATACCTACAACCGGTACGAGGAGGAGGGTGCAGATAGTTCGAGAAGAACTGCAGACTGCAACGGCTCAAGGATGTATTGTCCTTGCATAGAGCTCTGTGTGAAGCGGATCCGTATTCGGTGCACGAAGATCAGTTTTTGAAACTTGCGGCTGTTGGGTCTGTGTGGATTTGAGCAGTGTTAGCAAAATAAAATAGTATCTGGTCTTCTTTGTTTTGGTTGGTTTAGCTTCGTGGTTAATTTGTTTAGTTACAACAGACTTTTAATGATATCTATGTCATATATATATCACATAACCATATTTCTGGGCCGTGCTTAGCACGGCCCAAAACCCACCTAGTATATATATATATATAAAAGTGTGTGCACGTGCATGTATGTGTGTTTGTTATCTCATTTTGTATTATAACGAGGGGGTTTACCCGCGCTTCGTTGCGGGGAGTTTTGTTAATATTGTTAAGGTCCATAGTTGTGAACAATATTTTAAAGAAAGTTACCTATTAAGAGTCCGGGCTTCGTGACGGGTTATAAACTGTGATAGATTTGATCGTAAGTAGCAACATAGATTTATATGAAACATAAAGTTTGTACAAATGTTGTCATACAAATGGTTTAATAAAATAAATGAAAAGAATTAAGAAATCAAAAAATCAAAAAATTTAATTTTAGGAGATTTTAACAATACTAACAATTACCAGGAAGTCAAAAGACTGTTCATGAACAGTAGTTACCGATACTTTAACATATTTCAGTCAATATACGATATATGACTAAAACGTAAAATGAAATATAAAAAACTAAAAGATATAAAGTGAATAAATATGTTCATGAACAGTGTTTTGGGGCTAAAATGTAATTTCTCCAAATGTTGGTAGCTGCTGTTCATAAACAGTGTTTTGGCTTCACATAATCGTACTATATAGTATATAATAAAATTATTACATCAAAAAATATTCATTATTTGGCTCATTTTGACCGTATTAAGTGTATGATTATAATGGCGTAATTTTTTAAAATTAAAGCGTATTTTTTAACATGTTCCAACCAATATACGATATATGAGTAAAACGTAAAATGAAATATAGAAAAGTAAAAGGTTTAAAGTGAATAAGTATTATAAGTTTAAAAGGTTAATATGTAAATTTAAAAATAGGTATAGGATTCAGGTCGGTTAGAGCGTATATATAGTATATAATAAAATAACTACATAAAAAAAATTCAATATTAGGCTCATTTCGATCGTATCGACGATACGAATATAATGACGTAATTTGTTGAAATTAAAATGTTTTTTTAACGTCTTTTAGCCAATACACGAGATATGACTAAAATGTAAAATGAAATATTGAGAAGTAAAAGGTATAAAATGTATAAACGTTATAAGTTCTAACTTTTGGGGCTTAATATGTAAGGTTAACTACATCAAAAAAATTCAATATTAGGCTCATTTCGATCGTATCGACGATACGAATATAATGACGTAATTTGTTAAAATTAAAACGTATTTTTTAAACATATTTTATCTAATAAACCATATAAGACTAAAATGTAAAATTAAATATTCAAAAGTTCAGGGGTCAAATGTGTAACACTGGAATTGAAAACAGGAATAAAGCGGTGGAGAAACGCGCGGGTCTAAGAATCGGGTCATGGGTTTGGGTTTGGGTCACATTGGGAGAGAGGAAAGTTGGATTTGGTTCGAGCCGGGTTGGGGTGGAGCGGGTCGGATCAAAGTTGGCGGGTCGGTTTGCCTGATAAATGTATAGTATGTATAATTAAAAGCTTTAATTGTAATAAGTAGCATTGTAAACGAACTGACGTTCAGCGAATTGTTTGTCGATTGTAAAGTTTGTTTATGTTCGTTTATTTAATAAATAAACGAACATGAACACATTTTTTTGCTCCTTTGGTTAAATAATGGTCTCGTTTATTAATTTATGTTCGTAAACGTTTGTTCATTTACATTTGTTAATATTCTTTTATGTTTAGTTATGTTTGTTTACGCTAGTTTAGGTTCATGTTCGTTTGTGTTCCTTTATGATGATTTATGTCCGTTTACATCTGTTTATATATACACAAGAATATTTATAATGATATGGCATTAATACGTAAATCATTAAGGTGCTGTTTGTTTTTTAAGTGATGCTGAAGACTGAATCTGTTTCCACTTCTGATTGTTAAGTGGTGGTGCTGAAGACTGAATCTGAATCTGTCAAGACTGTTTGTTTTTGTAAACTGTCAAACATTTGAATCTGAGTCTGATTATTCATAAGAACTAAAATCAACTTAAATACTTCAACTCAATCAAGTACAATAGTAAACTTTAACAATCCAGCAGCTTAATGAGCTTTATAGAACAATCCAAACAAGCTTAATGAGCTTAATAAACAATGCAAACAAGCTTAATGAGCTTAATGAACAATCCAAACAAGCTTAATGAGCTTAATGAAAAATCCAAACAAGTCCAAGCTTAATGAATAATCCAAACAAGTCCAAACTTAATGAAAAAAAATGAAAAAGTGAACAAAAAGTGGTTTTACCATCACTTTTTGGGTAAGTGGTGAAAAAGTGATAAGTGGCACTTAATAAAATAAAAAAACAAACAGTCTGAATGGGAAAACCACTGACCGAATAAGTGATTTGCCCCTAAAAAGTGCTGAAAAAGTGATTAGTGGAAAAAACAAACACAACCTAAGTAAATTAATCTCTAGAATTCCTTTTCCATACCTTCTAAGTTAACTTGGTTTTTATATGGCTATGGTTATTTTTACAAACGAACCGATGAATAATGGATTATTTGTCATTTGGGTTCGTTTGTTTATGTTTATTTAACTTCGTTCATTTACCTCTTAATAAAAGAACATAGACAAACATATTTTCTTAATGGTCAAACATGAACACAAAAAATATTTATTTGTTCAGTTAAGCTAAACAAACTTAAACTAATAATTAACAAGTCATCGTTCGTGTTCGTTCGGCTCCAACCCCAGTAACAATGCCTCCCAAAAAGTTGGAATATTTCTACTATTTTAGAGAAGTTATAAAAACCAAAATGGTGTTATCCGATTCTATTCATGCATCCTTCTCCATTCTTCCAAACTCCCTATAAATCGCGAAAACTTGATCTTAAAGTTGCCATGGATGCCACCGGAGATGATCACCGGAAACATTTCGGTCTTGTCCATGGTGCATGTCTTGGAGCCTGAAGCTGGTTCAAGCTCATCCCTCTTCTTCACGCCGCCGGCCACCGTGTCTCCGCCTTTGATATGTCGGCCTCTGGCACCGATCCCAAAGTGATTCAACAAGTGGCGTCATGAACATATCTCTCGCCATGGAGAAGTTCCCCGAGAAAATCGCGGTCGCGATTTTTCTCACCGCCTTCATGCCGGATACTTCACATAAGCCTTCTTATGTTTTGGATACGGTGATTAGTGTTAGGTTCATGTGAGACCAAACTGTCAAGACTTTACACATGAAACTTCACAGCAAAACACTGTGAAGGTGAAAAAATTTCGAACATTCATGGTGAAAAACATTGTGAAAGTAAAAAAAATTTGAACCTTCACAGTGGAAATGTTGTGAAGGTAAAAAAATTTGAACTTTCACAGTGAGAAACACCGTGAACATAACATTGGCAGTATTTTTACAATGAGGGTTTGATTTTTTTAGCTTCACAGTGTTTTGCTGTTAAGTTTCATGTATAACGTTCTCACACGATCTCATGAAAACAATTTAATCTCACGTGATCTTAACCCCGATAATTAAGTTTGTTTCAAAAAGTGATATAACCATTTATTTATATTATTAATCATTTAAAATTTGATTATATTACATTCTTGATCGAGTGGTTTATATGTTTTAATAATTTGGATCTTTAAAATAAAATATGTATAAATTTTATTTTTATGTTAGTGACATGAAAATACAATGGGCAAATATTTCTTTATAGAGATTTGGAATGTTAAAAAATAAAAAACCATAAATTTCCACCCTCTCAGACAAGCCTTTAGAGGGTGTTTGGGAGTGGTTTTTAAAATTTAAAAGTGTTTTTATCAAAATTGTTTATGTTATGTTTTGGAGTTTGAAAATTAAGGGAAGGAAAGAAGAAGGGAGGAAAAGAAAAGAAAAGGAATAAGAAATTTATCCTTCCTGATCATCTCACTTTTAGGAGAATGATTTTTAAGAGAGAAAAATAAAAAGTTGTTTCTCTAAATCCTTTCCTTTCCATCCCCTAAAAAACTTGAAAGCACACTTTATAAGTGGAAACCATTAGACATCGTGGATGTAAATCATACTAATCTATACCTTAGTTATGAGATATACTCCTGTATTTATCTAATCTTGTTATAAACTCAACTACTTAAGTTTTATGTGGACATAGTTTATCTTAGAATTATAATTTTCATCTCCTAATTACTTAAAAAATTTACATCTAAATATTTTACTTTTATTTTGAAGTTCCTTAAAAGAACACCGGCAGAAGCTTGGTTGGACACACAGTTCTTCCCATATGATGAAGAAAAGGATTCTGAAACAGCGGCATTGTTTGGTCCCAAATATATAACGTACAAGCTCGCTCAACTTTCCCCGAATGAGGTTATCATTACAACCCTTTGTTACATATATCCTATAAAAACTTACAGAACATTATTAATATGGTTCTATTGTAACACAGGATCGTGAACTATGTAAAATATTGGTGAGGCCAAGCTCCTCATTTCTAAAAGATCTACATAGTGCACCATATTTTACAAAAGAAGGGTTTGGTTCTGTGCAACGAGTTTTTGTAGTCTGCGATGAAGATCTTAGCATCTTAAAAGATTTTCAGCTATGGATGATCAACAACAATCCAGTATTGGAGGTGAAAGAGTTGAAAGCTGTGGACCATATGCCAATGTGATCTGACTCGAAACAACTCGTATTTCCCTCCTTGATGTTGCTCTTCAATATGCATAATCGTATGTTACTCCTATATGTTAATTACAATAACAAAGAAAAATCTTGTTGCCATAATTAAATAATTTGATGGAAAATTTCAATGGTAAGGCATAATTAAATATTTTAATGATTCGCTATGAATAATGTTCCATTTTTGACATTTTTTTTAAGGTTTATGTGGCCAACTGGAAAAATGGCAAAAACTCGATTAATAAAAATAAAATATCATAAAAATATAGCAAATAAAACAAAAATCATAACAATATAGAATAAAAAACAAAAGTCATTTTGATAAAATCTGGAATATAGATAAGACGGTGACAAGACATAGATTTCTAATAGAATAAAACAATTTCTTTTAATAACGTGTGTCAGTTTGTATATGTTGAAAAAATTAGCCTAAATATCCTAGTAAATCAATAAAACAAACATATTTAATAAAAAAATAATTTTTTAGATATTTAAAAATATTTCTTTTCAAAACCTTTAAAATAGTCATTAAGTGTTAAATAAAATTTGTTATTGGGCGTAAGTTCTTGGGATAATTAAAGGAAGCATAATCGGTTACATCAAATTTTTTATATTTGAGAACCGGTTCGAACCGCCCGTTCAGGTTTCGATACCGGTATCCGTTGTCTAAGTTTTCTTTAAAGAATTTACCATTCATACTATAAAAAAGTAAAATTTAACCTATTACAAAGTCGTAACATAAATAAAATAAATACTACAGACGTAAAAACTAATTCGATAAACGCTAAAAGTTAACAAATATTACAAACGGTGCATTCAAAACAAATGAATGCTACAAAAAGTAATTCGGAAACACTTCCCATGATTTATTGACGCTTGCAAGCTTTTATAAATAAATGAAACATTTTATTGAAAAAATAGTTGGTACTCGTCGGTTCCGGTTTCGAGTATCCAACGGGACCAGATACCCGCTTCCAGGAGGTACCCAGTGGTTAGCAGTTCCAAAAATATGAAAAGCAAAACCAATCACATCAGTTCTGGTTCTGGAACAGACAGTTCGGGACCAGATACGCCGTATGTTTCTTCATTGTAAATACCCAACCAAAAAAAACACTAGTATTTCTATAAAGATGATATGATATTTTTGTCGAATGTCCTTGGTAAAATCATTATATATGTGTGTGTATTTATATGTGTGTGTGTTAGAGTTTGTAGAAATTGTAGTCATTGTTCATAGCCAGCACAACATCAATGGAGTTTGTAGAAATTGTAGTCATTGTTATTGCTTTGTGCATATCTTGTGCACTTATCCCAGCCACTTTCTTGGTGTTCCGAGTCGGAAAACCCAAGAACCTACCTCCCGGTCCGACCCCACTACCATTCATCGGAAGCCTCCACTTGCTCGGTGACCAACCACACCAATCCCTAGCTAACCTAGCGAAAACCCATGGCCCAATCATGTTTCTAAAACTCGGTCACATCACCACACTAGTCATTTCCTCTGCCGATGCGGCCAAACAAGTCCTCCAAAAACAAGACCTCGTTTTCTCCACTCGCCACATCCCTGACGCCCTAAACGCCCACAACCATGCTCAAAGCCCCGTCGTGTGGCTCCCAGTTGGCGCCCAGTGGAGGACCCTCCGTAGGATACTCAACTCCAACATCTTCTCTACTGAATCCTTAGATGCTAACCAGCATTTGCGGAGCCAAAAGGTGCATGAGCTAATGGCGTATTGTCAGAGAGCCACTAAGTCCAATGATTCAGTGAACATTGGTCGAGCTGCTTTTAGAACCACATTGAATATTTTATCCAACACCATTTTCTCCAAGGATTTAACTGACCCATATGAGGATTCGGGTAAAGAGTTCAGGGAGTTGGTTGGAGACATGATGGTGGAGGCCGGGAAGCCGAACTTGGTTGACTTTTTCCCATTGTTGAAGAAGTTCGATCCACAAGGGATAAGGAGAAGAATGGGCCGTTATTTTGGTAGGTTTTTGAGGTTTTTGAAGAGTTGATGGAAGAGAGATTGGGTATGGAAAGACTAAAGCAAGAAGAAGATGATGTGTTGGATGTTTGTTTGAAAATTAGTGAGGAAAACCCTGATGCAATCAATGGGGCACACATCAGAGGCATGTTTTTGGTAAGTCAAATTTTAACTGCCTTAAACACATAATGAAGCATGCAATAATAGTGTTAAGTTCTAATAACGTTTAAGCCTAGTGATTTGTTACCATAAAAATAGGATGTTGTTATATGGACTTCCTTAGACATTTCATGCACTTACAAAAAAAAATAGATCCCCCAATAGTGGGTCTCACTTATACACTCACATAACCAGTGGCAGATCCAGGATTTTTTTCTAGTGGGTCACCTTTAAGGAAAATTAAACACTCGTAAAATTGCCGGTGTATTTTTAGACTAAATATAACGTTTTGAGGGATTTTTAGAGTTTTTTGGTTGATTTCAAATCATTTTTAAGGGGTTTTTTTTTTCAATTTTGTTGAATTTTTACATTTTTTTGTTGATTTCAATGATGTTTTTTAGTTTCTTGGTTGATTTTAAGTGTTTTTTTTTATTCATTTAGATGAAAATGTTTACTTGGTGGGGGCCTAGATAAGAAATGAGTGGGGGGATGTAAGGGAGAGAGTTACAAAATTTATACCTTTTACCTTAAAAAATTGTCCTTAGACATTTCATGCACTTACAAAAAAAATAGATCCCCCAATAGTGGGTCTCACTTATACACTACATAACCAGTGGCGGATCCAGGATTTTTTTCTAGTGGGGTCACTTTTAAGGAAAATTAAACACTCGTAAAATTGCCGGTGTATTTTTAGACTAAATATAACGTTTTGAGGGATTTTTAGAGTTTTTTGGTTGATTTCAAATCATTTTTAAGGGGTTTTTTTTTCAATTTTGTTGAATTTTTACATTTTTTTGTTGATTTCAATGATGTTTTTTATTTTCTTGGTTGATTTTAAGTGTTTTTTTATTCATTTTGATGAAAATGTTTACTTGGTGGGGGCCTAGATAAGAAATGAGTGGGGGGATGTAACGGAGAGAGTTACAAAATTTATACCTTTTACCTTAAAAAATTGTCCTTAGACATTTCATGCACTTACAAAAAAATAGATCCCCCAATAGTGGGTCTCACTTATACACTCACATAACCAGTGGCGGATCCAGAATTTTTTTCTAGTGTGGTCACCTTTAAGGAAAATTAAACACTCGTAAAATTGCCGGTGTATTTTTAGACTAAATATAACGTTTTGAGGGATTTTTAGAGTTTTTTGGTTGATTTCAAATCATTTTTAAGGGTTTTTTTTTTTCAATTTTGTTGAATTTTTACATTTTTTTTGTTGATTTCAATGATGTTTTTTAGTTTCTTGGTTGATTTTAAGTGTTTTTTTATTCATTTTGATGAAAATGTTTACTTGGTGGGGGCCTAGATAAGAAATGAGTGGGGGATGTAAGGGAGAGAGTTACAAAATTTATACCTTTTACCTTAAAAAATTGTCGTTTTTTCCTTTTTAGTGGGGTCCTTCCCCCCCCCCCCCCCCCCTCCTTAATTAACCCATAGATTCGTCTCTGCACATAAGTTATCCATTTTTCTATGAGAAATTATAAATGGACCCCCCAATTAAAGAAATATGTAGATTATGTGAGTGTTCCGGTAGGACGAGTGTTGGGGGTCTATATATATACATATATATATACATGATCATAATACTGACACATATACACCTTTCATAAAAATTACTACTATAGACTATTGCACACATCCATATACATTATACATTTAAAACCGAATATTACCATCGGTATTAAAAGGAACTTTCATCAAACGGATTTTACTGATAGATGATCCATTAATAAAGACTTAGGAATCACATCACACACTTAGAAATTAAAAAGAAAAGAAAAAGAATAGAGATCTTAATTAACTATTTGACATTTTTTTTCTTATATCTAGAACATTTTATTAAGTATAGTGATACAGGATTTGTTTGTTGCGGGTACTGACACAACTTCAAACACGTTAGAATGGGCAATGACAGAAGTACTACACAACCCACACATCATGGCCAAAGCCAAAAAGGAGCTCATAGAAAACATTGGTAAAGGCAAAATTGTCGAAGAGCCGGACATCATGAGGCTACCCTACTTATCATGCATAGTGAAAGAAACCCTAAGGATTCACCCACCAGCTGCCTTCTTGATCCCTAGAAAAAACGAGACCAAAGTCACACTTAATGATTACACCATCCCCAAGGGTACACAGGTGCTTGTCAATGTATGGGCCATAGGACGAGATCCTACCTTATGGGAAGACTCATTGGAATTCAAGCCAGAAAGATTCTTAACCTTGGGGCGCGATGTACGAGGTCAACATTTTGAGCTAATCCCTTTTGGCGCTGGACGAAGACTATGTCCTGGTTTGCCACTTGCAGTTCGTATGCTCCCTGTGATATTGGGATCATTACTTAATAACTTTGATTGGAATCTTAATGGTGGAATTAACCCTGAAAAATTGGATATGACAGAGAAGTTTGGAATCACCTTGCAAAAGGCTGGCCCTCTATGTATTATCCCAATACCGTTGAATTAGTATTTATCAAAGTATTTCGAGTACTCCCCATGACATACTTTAGACTTATGATATATTTCTCATTTCCACTACACATCATATAAAATGTCATTTTATAAAATTGTCGTATATGCTTTGAAGCATGAATATTGGTTTTTCAATTACTTGTTGATAGAACCATGAAAAAGTGAATGGTCTAAAACCATGAAAAAGGAGAGTTCTTTGAGATTATGATAACGTTATTTAAAGCATGATAAATGATTAGGAAAAAATCCAAATGAAATGAGATCGTGTTATATTAGATTTACCCTTCCTTTTCTGATGATTTGTGTTATATTTTAAATAGGACATTTTTTTGTTCGGTCCTATAAACTAAGGTCCTATAAAACATTATTTGTATGAGTATATTGGTATGATTTGGGGGAAAATGGATAAAAGAATGATCCATCTGTTATTTTGAGTAAAATAACTTTTAGATGTTGTAAATGTAGAGTTTAGGCAACTCATTTTTATGTTCTTTCAAACCTTGGAATACATCTTCTCTTAGTTATGATCTTTTTTCTTATTTCAATGTTTGATCATCATTTGGCGAACGAATTTGAGGTGGATGATCGAGAACAGTAAACAAGAAGAAATAACAGCAACAATTGATAACATGATCATGGTATTACAACCCAATTAAGCTTTCTATTTATACAAGAGAGATTGCCAATAATATATCCAAGTGCTTTTTAAAAAACGATAAAAAACCAATGAAATCAAGTTTCTAAACTGAAGTTCAAAAAAGAGGACCATTGATTATTTTATTTACAAGGATTGAAATGTGCCAATACAATATGAAGAAATATAATTCGTAATTGAAGTTTTTGTAGCTAACTCACCACCATGTGAAAATTGACAATACTTCTTTTCGAACTAATATAAAATCCCTATTATTAGACAAATTGGTTCTCTTTCGTACTAGCCAGAAGAAAATCTTATGACTTTTGCTTACTCACGCTTCGGAATTATCACACATACATTCAAGCAAATTCAAACTCTTTACGTAAATGGTAAATCAGTGTAATAACCCACTAAAAAATGTAATAAAATCAACAACCTCTATTTTAGGTTCTTTACTACAAGAACTTTTTTATATAGAAACCGGATATTAATTTTTTTAACAGCAAACACACACACTTATTAAACTTACTCCTAAATCTAGACCAATATCCATAATATAACCTAAATATTCATTGAATACAAATACAGGTAAAAGTGATCAATGTTTAACTATTTTTTGTGCAATGTCGATCAAATATTTGAATTAAATAAAACTAAAGTCTTGAAATGACATAGTTGTTGCATGCGATATAGATAAAAAAATCTTTTTGAACCAATCCCCTTATCTTCAACGCCTAAAACTGGTCAAAGAAGGTTCGTCAATTGATGAAAATTTAATGTTAGAATTGATGATATCTTTCGAGTTAATATGAAATCATTATGATCACGAAAAATATAGGATTGTAGAGTAGTTGGAGTTGTGTACGCCTTTGGCTAACTCCTTTAATACAATTTGCATACACCACATGTATTCGTATAAATTCAAAGATAATTATTTAAATTAATATAACCCTACATCAAAAAGCAATTACTTCAATATATAGTCCAATTATAAAGTCAATGTCTTTAATACATTAGGTGTTTTTGAGTTTATCTTTTTTTTTTTTTTTGAAACGGCAAATACATAAACACCTAACTAACCTATTCCTAAAATCTACTCCTAAAATACACCACAGTCCACGACGAGACTCGAACCCACAACCAAACGGAAGAGGACACCTTAACACCACTCCAAATGCTGCTGGGCTACAAGCCCATTGGCATATGAGTTTATCTAACCACATTTTTTAAAACTCAATATCATTTTCTTTTTGAGCTAATATAAAAATGCCACAATCAATACTAGAAAAAGATATTGGCGACGGCCGAAACAATTGGAAATAGGTTTAACTAAAGGTTTTTCGATGAAACGAGGGTAGCTAAAAAGCTGGTTGGCAAAAGCTACCGACGATTTTTTCGACACGGTAGCTTTTACCAAATGTTTCTTTTACCGATGGTTTTCCGACGATTTTCCGACTAATTAAAAAGTATAAACATTCGAAAAACCATTAGAAAACAGTCGGAAGTTTACGACGGCTTTACCTACTACACACGCCTCCAACAAAATCGCATCCATCCACACGTACAGACATCCTAACAAATTCAAACATTTCAATGAACTTTGTCTAACAATTAGAAAAAATGAATAATAGAAAAAGTTAGGTTTGCCTAACAATTAGAAAAAAATGAACAATAGAAAAAGTTCATCCCGAAACCACAAGTCTTTAACATGACATATTCTTAGCTTTCTCATTAAAAAAACTTAATATTAATAAAACTCAAAAACGTATTATATGTGTTTTTAAGTGCAATTAATAAAGTTTACGGTGATACGGTCAATATATATAACTTAAGTCGAAACCATGTACAAGGGTAAATTCGTTAGTGTCAATCTTCTAATAGAATCAATAATCATGTTTATATATTGGTGTTAGTTTAGTATACATATGAGGTATATATAACTTGAGAAGAGTCGTTTATCAAAGGTGAAAACCATAACATGAGGCGGTCATGTTATCGGTTATCATACTCCAAAGAGCTTTACATTTTTGCCATATATTGTTATTATCCCAACGCAACGTTAGAAATAGAAAACGAAAAGACCACTCAACTATCACTTAAGATTGATAGGGACCATACATGATAGGCTAGTCCCTTTGTCAACACCTAAGACAATTCAACGCAAAGATTGTCAATTATATTTAACGTTTAGTATATACATGGCCAATATGTATACATAGTTGAAAGTATTTTTTTAGGATGTTACACATATTCTGATATAACTTAACAGGGACTTTAAGAATTTGTTTAATATAAGGTTTAAATGTGTTAGGATGTACAACTTTGATAAAACAACTTTATTACAACACTTTTGTATCATATTATGTTAACTTAGAGTCTTGCAAAATACTTTATTAGAACAATTTTAATCATTCTACCCTTTCAATTGTAAGTAATTATTGTTGATTATGAACCTTAGAATGATAACATCTTTTGGTTGGAAATGGTATAGGAATTTTATATTGCGCAATATAAGTCCTACTATAAATTAAAAATTATTCGACAAAATATTAGAAACCGTTTATTTGACTATTAGTAAATTTGTATAAGAACTGGTATTATCTAGCGTATTTGTTTAATTTCAGATAAAAACACTTGATGTTGTTTTTCTAAGTTTTGATATTAGGGTAAGTTAAGTTTTTTTTTTTTTTCATTATGGTATGTTAGAAAATTTCTATTTCCGTTCATTCAAAATTAAGATTTTTATTTCCATAGTTTATACTACACATTTATTTTTGTTTTTATGATTTAAATTTAATTGTTTTATCGGTTTCTATGTTTACAATTTATTCTATTTAAGGCTTTCTTAAAAGTAGTAAATTAGGCTCATAAATGAAAATATAAATGAATAAAAAATCATATGAACAAAAATCTCAATTCCAAAACCACAAGAACAAAATCCGTATTCCTTAACAAACCCAGAGACGAAAAGGTAATTTAGTAGTAAAAAATAATTATTGAAAGCCAAAAGAAATAAAGGTCTAATATAACCTCAATATAAATCCATTATTGTTGAATTTAGATATCTAAATTATTTTCCCATATAAAATAAGACTTTAAAAGATGCCTACCAAAGAAGTTATGTATGAATAAATATATTAGAATATATTTTTCTGTTCGAATAAAATATATTTGTGTTTTACTTTCGTGAATCAACAGTACGTCTAAAGAGCAAAAATGCCATTTTATCCTTCAATATGAAATAAACGTTGTCTGAAAACTCCGATTTAAGCAATTCAAGATGTTCTAAAAAACCAATACAAAGAACTACAATCTTTATGTTTGCAATTTTTGAAAATTTAGGGTTCATTTGTGCTGAAGTTGATGTTCAAATCGAACGAACCCTGCTAGACAGAAATAAAAGGTAGTTAAATGGCTAGGCTACCACTTAATTTATCAAATGATATTAGGGGTTGTTTGGTAGTTGTTGAATGGTTTAGTGTTGGAGGATTAAGTGATCAATGATTAAGAAGCTCTTATGATATGGTGCAAAATGAAATATGTTGGTTTGGTAATTGTTGAGTATGAAATCATGACTTTTAATGGTTGAGAAACATCCAAGATACTTAATCATTCAAAGGGTTTTGAAACCATTAAAAGGTAATTCATTTTTTTTACCAAAACAGGATTTATCTCTTAACTATTCAGAGGTTGCCTCTTAATGGAACTGTTAAGAGGTAAACAAACACCACCTAAGGATTAAAAAACTCCGTAAATTTTTTAAAATAAACCGTTTAAATTGTCTTATGTAAATATCAAATAGAGGTTAATTAAATATGTTTTTTTTATAACGCGGCTTCATATTGAAACAGATTTTGTAACTTTCTATTTTTAGAAAAAAAATATTATAAAAAAATAATTGAGGATATCGATATTGATATCCCAATTCTATCCATCATTCTCAATTCTCCCCAAACTTCCTATAAATGGCCATATTGCACCAACCCAACATTATACAAACAAAACTTGATCGGAAAGTCGCCATGAATCCCACCGGAGACGATCACGATCACCGGAAACATTTCGTTCTTGTCCACGGCGCATGTCTCGGAGCCTGGAGCTGGTTCAAGCTCATCCCTCTTCTCGAGGACGCCGGCCACCGTGTCTCCGCCTTTGATCTCTCGGCATCCGGCACCGATACGAGAGCGATCCAACAAGTGACGTCGCTTTCCGACTACACGTTGCCGTTGCTGGAGTTCATGGCCGATGTTCCGGCGGAGGAGAAGGTGGTGCTGGTGGGCCATAGCCTCGGCGGCATGAATATAGCTGTCGCCATGGAGAAATTCCCGGAGAAAATCGCCGTCGCGGTTTTTCTCACCGCTTTTATGCCGGATACTTCACATAAGCCTTCTTATGTTTTAGATACGGTAATTAAATTTGTTTCAAAATATATATATCTATATATCTATATAGTATTAGGTTTAAACGAGAAGTGCTAAAAATATGGAAAGTAGAGAGGTGATCTCCACCACTAATCCAGTCAATAAATGCGGCTTTGACTAGGTCACCCTCCTTTAATCGTCTCCGCCCTACATGAATTGCGTCAATCCTCCGTGATCGCATCAACCGTAACCGGTCAAAGCTGTAACGACCCGAAACCGTTTCCTTATAAATTTTACATCTCGATTGAAATGCCTCGTTTTATTTATCAGTCAGATTTATTACGTATTTATTTATTCACTTTAGTTTTATTTATTTAGGATATTCGTGTTAACTCAAAATAATAGATGGGCCTTATCTAGAGTTGTAGTTGAGTCCAATTAGGAAACCTTGGCCCACTAGGTATTATACTTATCAGATTTTTATCTTTTGTGTGTCTTGAGAGGAAAGAAAGAGAGAGATAGATATAGATATATATACCGATATGTATAAAGCTAAAGAGAGAAAGAGAGATATATAGAAATCGAGATAGAGAGTCGGGAGAGAAGAGATAAATCAAGGGGAAAAGGGAGAAATCATCCGGAGGGTTTGTTTTCCGGCATCGTGGTTGTCAATTCGAAGGTAAATCAGCCTCGTTACCTCTTTCGTTTTCTCGATTAAAGGTTGTGGTGGTCCGGGGTGTCGGCGCCGCCGGCTTTGGCTGGTGGTGGCCGAACACCACCGTTGTTGGTGATCTCCGGCGGTGGTAGCCCTAGCTACTGCCGCTGTGGTTCTTGTTGTGGTCGGCCGGCAGTGGCAATGATGCCGCTGCTGCTGCTGTTGAGCGCGTTAAGGGCTGATCGCGGTGGTCGCCGGCCTTGGCTGGCGATACCTCTTCGTTGCAGCTGTTTTGGTTGTCCGGCGGCGGCGGTGGGCCTACCCATCGCTGCTGCCGTTGGTTAGTTTATCAGCAGCGACTGCTGCTGTTGTTCGGTGGTCCGGCGGCGGTGGTTGGGTTTTTCCAGCCGCTGCTGCCGTAGACATGTTGATTGGCGGCGGCTGCTGCCACTATGTGGCGGTCCCGCGGTGGTGGTGGTGGTAGATACCACAGCTGCCGCTGCTGGTTATGTTGGCGGCGGTGGTAGCAAGTTCTCGCTGCTGCTGCTGTTCGGAGTGACCGACGGCGGTGGTAGCGGGTTCTTGCTGCTGCTGCTGCTGTTCGGAGTGACCAGCGGCGGTAGTGGCGGGTTCCCACTGCTGCTGCAGCTGTTATGTTTGGGTCGGCGGCGGTGGTGGCGGGATTCCGTTGCTGCTGCTGCCCTTAGTGACCAGCGACGGTGGTGGCGGGGTTCCGTCGCTGCTGCTGCCACGAGGTCTATCCGGCGACGAGTCGGGTTGGTAGTTAGCTTAAACCCGAACGTCGTCGCGATATCGTTTATCGTATAAAGAAAAAAAAAGAGAAGGGGTCCAATCGTGTAGTTTAGTTATTGTGGTTCGGTTTAGACTTGTGTACTCCCCGTGACACTCATCTAGCGTGATTGGGTTAGAGTCGTTATAATCGCTTGGTAGATTTCTCATAGGTAGATGTATGTACTTAAATTGTTTCAGGGTAGCTGTAAAGAGTTCGAGTTCTCGTTGTGATTGATTATTTTAGCATTCAAGGTGAGTGGGATTATGTGCTTTTGTGTTGTTATATATATATGTGTGTATGTGCTTGATGTGATAAGATGGCCGGGTTGCGGGATGACCCGAAGAGCGAGTAATCGCTAAGGCCGGGTCGTGGGATGATCCGAAGGGTGGGTAACCACTAAGGCCGGATTGCGGGATGATCCGAAGGACGGGTAACCGTTAAGATGTTATATGCGATGTGGTGTGTATATATGTATATGTTGCGATATGATTGTGCATATTTTTGCTCACTAAGCGGTTGTGCTTACCCCCCCCCCCCCCCCTCAATTGTTTAAACTTTTTAGGTGCGAGTACGGTTGACGGTCGAGGCAAAGCTCCGGTTTGAAGGTTTCGGCTAAACGGCATTCCGATTAGGCGTTTATCGTTTTTTTTTACTTAGTTAACATTAATTTATTAAATTCTTGGGGATTTCGGATGATTCACTTATTAAACCGTGGGAATGATTTATTGAGCATTTTATTTATATAAATTCTTTGTTTTAAAAAAAAAATTTGGTTTAAAAATTACGGGTGTTATAACTTGGTATCAGAGCCTAAGGTTTAAGAGAATCAGCATGCACACTAGTGAGTGTGTGTGTGGTTGGACTTAAACCAGGTGATTTTGGGAATAGTTAAGATCGGAATGGCCAGCGGAACCGTCAAGGCGGAGGTGAGCAATAGTTAAGTTTTTGAAATTGTTATATATACATATATTAAATGCGCGTAAGAGATAGATTTAAATTATATATATATTATGATGATTCGTATGTGGATACATGCTATTATGCACAACTATATGTGGGTCGATGTGAGTATAATATGTTCTGTAGTGATATGTTTGCGAGTACCTGCTTAGTCAATAAGTTAAGGTTTAGGTAGGATGGTATCAAACCCAAACGTAGGCACCTTGGTATGTTGAGGATGGGTTCTCGGGCATGTTCTTGTTTGATTGGTGCCCGGTGATCCTGATTTGGCTACCAGGAAAGGACGGTTATAGTAATACGGCGCCAATAATAGTGTTACTATAAACACCTGTGCAGTGTTGGGATTGATTAAGTCCTGGAGACTTTAACTCATTGATGACAGTTAGGGATGAGCAATTACGTGGTTAGCTAAAATGAATAGTACTATTGTGGAAGGTGTGAATTTATCTATGATTTTGCATGCGCACTAAGACTAGAGGTAGATACTTGTATGAGCACTAGTAGTTTAAAGATACGGTTAGGCGACACGATATAGTTTAAACTGCCTTATCGTAGTTAAAGATCAAAGATTCTCTTGCACCCTCAGAATGGTGCAAACTAGGAACAATCCCAGTGGGAGTGAGGCCGAGCAGGCAGACCAGCTTGCTGCTCAAATTACTACAATTCTGCAACAAACACTGCCAGGGCTATTTGACCAGATGAGGGAGGAGCTAGTTCAGACCCTGGATCAACGTATCGATGCAGCTCTTACGGCACGGAGTTCGGGAAGCGGTAGCACGGCACAGTCGCAGAGTCGGGTAGTCACCTATAAGGACTTCATGACATGCAAACCACCATTCTTCGAGGGGCAGAAGGACCCCATTGCTTGCTATCGCTGGTATTCGGCTGTGGAGGGGGCTTTCCGCACCAGCGGATGCCCGGCGGGCTCGAAGGTTCTTTTTGCGGTAAACCTACTCCGGAACGCGGCTAAAGATTGGTGGGACCTGGTTCTAAGGAGATTTTCGGAAGCACAGATCACTGCACTGACTTGGGAGGAGTTTAAGGTCATGTTCGATGAGGAGTTCGCTCCTAGCATTGAGAGAGAGCGGATAGCAGCTGAGTTCCTGAATCTAACTCAGACGACAGAGACGGTGAATGAGATCACCGCGAAATTTTTAGAGAAGCTGTTGTTCGTGCCAGGCTATGCGAACGATGAGTCCCTGAAGATGGCTCGATATCTGGGAGTTCTGAAGACGGAAATCAAGGGGGCAGTGACGACGAAAAGGTGCAAAACATTCAGTGAAATGGTGGACACAGCAAGGACACAGGAGATACATCTGGAGGAGATTCAGCGCGGGAAGCGTAAGGCGGATGATCAGTCAGGGTCAGTTAAGAAGCATAAGGGAGCGAAGAGCGATTCTAAGAGCGAACCTGCAACTTGCAGCAAGTGTGGGCGGAACCACAGGGGTGAGTGTAGGGCACATGAGTTGTCATGCTACAAGTGTGGCAAGCCGGGCCATTTCAGTCATGATTGCAAGGAGACGGTGAAGACCTGCTTTCACTGCTACCAGCCCGGGCATATCAAGCCCAATTGCCCCCAGCTGAAGGGAGCACCAGTTCAGGCCCCGGCCCCAGCGACGCTCAGGATTACTGATGGTACCACTACAGGGAGGAGCGGACCTGTTACTCGAGGACGGGCTTTTCAGATGACTGCTGAGGAGGCTCAGTCGACACTTGATGCGATTACAGGTATACTCTTGTTAGGTTTAGTTTAAATAAATTCTTGCCTAGTGTAGATAGAAAGTAGCATGCTGTATGTGAGGTATAGATATCTTCCCTGTTAAAGCCTGCGTTAGAACTCTTTGACACGGGGGCCACTTGGTCCTATGTGTCGCATAGGTTTTTGTAAGGACTTCCAAATAGAGCTAGGTAAGCTAGATAGACCCGTGATAATTGACGTAGCCGAGGAGAAAGTGCGTGTAGTCGAGCGCGTGCATCGGGGGTGAACCATCGACATCTTCGGGGTGCAGTTCAGCATCAAATTCATACCCGTCCCCTGAACGGAAACGGCGTGGTAGTTGGGAGTGATTGTATGTTCTGAATCGGTCAACAACATAGGTTGTGGGTCAGTTGGTGCGGATCCAGATGCCGAGTGGGGGAGAGCTGATAGTGTACGGTAAGGAAATCAGAATCGTTAAGGTGCAGTGGCAGCATCGGAAGGGTCCAAGTGGACTTGGGAATCAGAAGCTGAAATGTGAGAGCATTACCCGGGGCTTTTCTCCGATTGATTTCGGGGACGAAATCCCGGTAAGTGGGGGAGAGTTGTAACGACCCGAAACCGTTTCCTTATAAATTTTACATCTCGATTGAAATGCCTCGTTTTATTTATCAGTCAGATTTATTACGTATTTATTTATTCACTTTAGTTTTATTTATTTAGGATATTCGTGTTAACTCAAAATAATAGATGGGCCTTATCTAGAGTTGTAGTTGAGTCCAATTAGGAAACCTTGGCCCACTAGGTATTATACTTATCAGATTTTTATCTTTTGTGTGTCTTGAGAGGAAAGAAAGAGAGAGATAGATATAGATATATATACCGATATGTATAAAGCTAAAGAGAGAAAGAGAGATATATAGAAATCGAGATAGAGAGTCGGGAGAGAAGAGATAAATCAAGGGGAAAAGGGAGAAATCAGCCGGAGGGTTTGTTTTCCGGCATCGTGGTTGTCAATTCGAAGGTAAATCAGCCTCGTTACCTCTTTCGTTTTCTCGATTAAAGGTTGTGGTGGTCCGGGGTGTCGGCGCCGCCGGCTTTGGCTGGTGGTGGCCGAACACCACCGTTGTTGGTGATCTCCGGCGGTGGTAGCCCTAGCTACTGCCGCTGTGGTTCTTGTTGTGGTCGGCCGGCAGTGGCAATGATGCCGCTGCTGCTGCTGTTGAGCGCGTTAAGGGCTGATCGCGGTGGTCGCCGGCCTTGGCTGGCGATACCTCTTCGTTGCAGCTGTTTTGGTTGTCCGGCGGCGGCGGTGGGCCTACCCATCGCTGCTGCCATTGGTTAGTTTATCAGCAGCGACTGCTGCTGTTGTTCGGTGGTCCGGCGGCGGTGGTTGGGTTTTTCCAGCCGCTGCTGCCGTAGACATGTTGATTGGCGGCGGCTGCTGCCACTATGTGGCGGTCCCGCGGTGGTGGTGGTGGTAGATACCACAGCTGCCGCTGCTGGTTATGTTGGCGGCGGTGGTAGCAAGTTCTCGCTGCTGCTGCTGTTCGGAGTGACCGACGGCGGTGGTAGCGGGTTCTTGCTGCTGCTGCTGCTGTTCGGAGTGACCAGCGGCGGTAGTGGCGGGTTCCCACTGCTGCTGCAGCTGTTATGTTTGGGTCGGCGGCGGTGGTGGCGGGATTCCGTTGCTGCTGCTGCCCTTAGTGACCAGCGACGGTGGTGGCGGGGTTCCGTCGCTGCTGCTGCCACGAGGTCTATCCGGCGACGAGTCGGGTTGGTAGTTAGCTTAAACCCGAACGTCGTCGCGATATCGTTTATCGTATAAAGAAAAAAAAAAGAGAAGGGGTCCAATCGTGTAGTTTAGTTATTGTGGTTCGGTTTAGACTTGTGTACTCCCCGTGACACTCATCTAGCGTGATTGGGTTAGAGTCGTTATAATCGCTTGGTAGATTTCTCATAGGTAGATGTATGTACTTAAATTGTTTCAGGGTAGCTGTAAAGAGTTCGAGTTCTCGTTGTGATTGATTATTTTAGCATTCAAGGTGAGTGGGATTATGTGTTTTTGTGTTGTTATATATATGTGTGTATGTGCTTGATGTGATAAGATGGCCGGGTTGCGGGATGACCCGAAGAGCGAGTAATCGCTAAGGCCGGGTCGTGGGATGATCCGAAGGGTGGGTAACCACTAAGGCCGGATTGCGGGATGATCCGAAGGACGGGTAACCGTTAAGATGTTATATGCGATGTGGTGTGTATATATGTATATGTTGCGATATGATTGTGCATATTTTTGCTCACTAAGCGGTTGTGCTTACCCCCCCCCCCCCCCTCAATTGTTTAAACTTTTTAGGTGCGAGTACGGTTGACGGTCGAGGCAAAGCTCCGGTTTGAAGGTTTCGGCTAAACGGCATTCCGATTAGGCGTTTATCGTTTTTTTTACTTAGTTAACATTAATTTATTAAATTCTTGGGGATTTCGGATGATTCACTTATTAAACCGTGGGAATGATTTATTGAGCATTTTATTTATATAAATTCTTTGTTTTAAAAAAAAAATTTGGTTTAAAAATTACGGGTGTTATAAAAGCCGTCTTTATTGACTGGATGAGTGAGAATATCACTTCTCTACTTCTTATATTTTTAGCAATTCTCAGTTTAGAGAGAGAGAGAGAGAGAGAGTTCAAATGTGAATTATCTTCACACTAGGAATAGGAGTTCGATATACCTTTTTGAATATTTGACTTTTGCTACTTTATTTTTGACATAGTTTATTTTAGAATTATGATTTTCATTATTTCTCTTTATTGTATGAAATTTTACATCTAAATTATTTATTTTTATTTTGAAGTACAATGAAAGGACACCAACAGAAGCTTGGTTGGACACACAGTTCTTACCATATAATGACGAAAAGGATTCAGAAACATCAATGTTTTTTGGTCCTGAATATATATCATATAAGCTCTCTCAACTCTGCTCCAATGAGGTTATAGTTACTACCCTTTGTTACATTGTCCTATGAAAACTTATAAATCATCAATAATATGATTCTATTGTAACACAGGATCGTGAACTAGAGAAGATATTGGCGAGGCCTAGCTCGTTATTTCTAAAAGATCTACACATTGCACCATATTTTGCAAAAGAAAGGTTTGGTTCCGTGCATCGAGTTTTTGTAGTCTGCAATGAAGATCATAGCATCCCAAAAGACTTTCAACTATGGATGATCAACAACAATCCAGTATTGGAGGTGAAAGAGTTGAAATCTGTTGACCATATGTCTATGTTGTCTGACCCGAAACAACTCAGTATTTGCCTCATTGACATTGCACTTCGATATGCATAATCATGTGTTACTATATGCTAGTTTCGATAATAAATAGAAATCTCTTTGTAACATAATAATCAATGGTAAGGCATAATTGTGTGGATTTTCTTATGGAGAACATGTTGGGGCTAGTTTTGACTTTGGAGCAATATTGATTCTATAACCTCTAAGTTTTAAATGCTTTGGCATTCTTTTTTTCTTCTTCTTATAGTTTCGTAATATACAAGGAAGGTACTCATGCATCATACTTTATTTCGTTGAACTTTGGATATTGTTTCAATCTGAATGTTATATTATCGTCATTAATAATACATAAATATTCATCTTTGAATAATGTTGTATTATTTTGACTGAATGTAATACATGTCGCGCCCTTGATTGTCCTTACATTTGCAAAGAAAGATGAGTTTTCATTTAAACTTCCCCTACATATGTATTTGGAAGATGATTATAGTTCATAATTATAGTTCATTCTACTTTACTCGAATGAGGTAATTATTATTTATAGCCATATGCAACATCCATCCAAGAAAAGCTTAGCATGAATAGGGAAAAACATTGTCTAGACACAACTCGTTGTTTCTAACAAATCTACATAATGCACCACAATTTAGAAAAAACGTTTGACTATCTACAACAAGTTATTGTCATACCAAATAAAGATATGGTCATTGGGCTTTAAATAATGATGATTGACAACGATCCCATGATGAAAGTGTCGACCATATGTCAATTATGTTTTTTTTTAAGGCATAGCGGCATTGAACCAACGAACAACTATCACAAACACACATATGCAGTCTACTAATCCGCCGTTGTCCCGCAGTCTCGACTCAGCTTACGCTGGACCGAGAGCCCAACCATAGTCTTTGACTGGGCTAGGGGGCGGCCCAGTCTATGACTGGACTAGCCCAAGGACTAGGTACTACTCAATCCTCATGCTCTCAAATTGACTTCTCTTAGATTCGAACCCGGATAGACTGGAATATCCACAGCCCCTCTCAGGATATTACCGTCTTAGAAAAACCAACTAAGCTAAACATGATTTGTTATATGTCGATTACGCATGATAAAAAAAAACAACTTAGTATTTGCCTTCTTGATGTTTCCCTTCTATATGTGTAAAGATATTTTCCATCATTTCTCGTTATTTTCTAAAATGATTAGAAGTGCTCTTGTAAGGCCTATATTAAATGAAATTATGACAATATCGTTTTCTATTGGGATTATATTATTGTTTTGCACGTTTTTATTATATTTTTACATCTTATTTTACTTCGTTTCTAATTCCATTCCCGAGTGTCTCATGCATTTTTATTACTTTTTGTATAGTTTTTCTCTTTTCGATGCTTATTACTTTGTTGTCGGTTTATATATGTTTTTGGCAAGTATTTCCGTGTTTTTGGCGAGTTTTATTTCCAATGTGTAGGTGTGCACGGATTCGAGAAGAAACGGAAGGAAAGAGACGAGCGATGTGCGGATGAGATGAAGAATGAAGATTTGAAGATTGAAGAAAGGAAATTGGGCCTTAATTATCTTTTCTTATTATTGGGCTTTTTGGCCTTTTGGCCTTTTTGGCCCAAGTATATAACCCTTTTTCTCCTCTCTTTTTTAGAAGGAAGCCATTTTTGTTAGTTTTATTTTTTGGGTTTCCTCTCTAGATTAGGTTAGGTTAGGTTAGATTTTATTTTGGGGATTTTGGAGCTACAACTCTCTTGGGCAACAATGGAGAATGATTGGAGTTCAACTTGAGCAAGGATCAAATTCATTGAAGAGTAATTGTATCTTCTTATCCTTTTATCTTTTATTTATTTCTTAATTTGTTTTTTAATTTTAGATTCTTGAGTTTTAGTAGTTAGCTTTCATTTTATGCAAGTAATTAGTTTATAGATCTTGATTCTTCCATTAATTTTGTGTTTCTTACTTTTTAGATTTAGGGTTTTTATGTTTATCTTGTTCTAGTTGCTTTATTTACAAATTGGTTATTGTTTTAGCTTAGAGTTTTGTTTCCCCCAATTAATATTGGGTTGATTTTTAGTAGTTTTATGTTTATTTGCTTTATGTTAATTTAGTTCATAGGTTAAGGTGATTTTTGGTGAAGATTTGATTTGTATCAATTGGTTGGTTTTATGAAAAATAGTTTTCGTTAAAATAGTTGTTTGATTGTCCGACTAACGGAAGTTAGGGGTCGTTAAATGATTACAAATCGATAATTGTTGAATTTATTGTTGAGATCTAAATGGAAATTTGATTTTGACTTGGGTTAACCAATTGATGATTCTCACTATATCATGGAAATAGATATTTTAAGTGATTGGGTATAAATTGTCTTACTAATGCTTCTTGTTGGGTTAATCGATATGGAAATAATCGGTTTTCAATTGAGAAAGAACTTTGTCGCCTTGGAAGAGGGACAAAAGTAACAATTGATTTGGACAATACTCACTTTGAAAGGTCTAAACCGATTTTCACCACCTTAGGTTAATTAGTGTAGATATTAGCATTTTTGGTTCGTTTATGTTATTAGTATTAATTAGATCTTTTGTTTGATTTTCATTTTAGTATTTGGTCGAGTCTTGTTCGTTTCTTAGTTTTAGTTGTCTTTTATAGCTTTGCTTAATTCTAGTCTTTGTTATGTTTAGTGTAGTTAATTAGTTAGGTTTGTTATTTGGTTTTCTTAGTTACTACAATCCTTGAGAAAATGATTTCGCGCAACTAGCTAACGCCATGGATAAATCTATGCTTATTCCATTGCCTCCCTGTGATCGACCCGTATGCTACACACCCGTACGCTTGCGGTATAAATTTTAAAACATCGAAACAATTATATTACTAAAAACACCCATAATAGATGTTTATGTTGAGTTTCTTTTTAAAGATTTTACAGGAATCTTCATTACGAGACAAAGGTTGTTATTCAGTCATAGATTCTTTTTGAAACTTACATGCTTAAACAAAAACTTGGGTGCTTATATATCTCCTTTTCAGTTATTATAATTTTATATTTTTTTCTTATTTTTAACCTTTTTATTTTAATAAATCAATAAAAGGATATATGTATCGTTGCTATTTTCAAAATATATAAGTTCTCATACAAACTTGTTGGTAACATATACATATATGACTATAAGTCACAAGGTTATTTTGTAACCCAGTAAAGATTATAACTCGTGCAACCTCCAACTAAACCATTCATTTAGCCTATTCATTTGGATTCCTACGATTCTCTAAATGCATTTACATTATTTCATCGAATTTCCGCATCAAACATCGATGCACACAACGGTTCATGAAAATGTATTGGATGAAGGTGCTACATTAATGAAACAATATGCATTCAATAAAAATACTACGCATTACAGGTAAAACTATTGTGTGAAACTGGTGAGTATTGATGCAATCCAGTAATTAATCATATTGAACGGATTAAATGAATGATTTAGATGAGAGTTGTTGTATGTGTTATAATCTTATAATGGGTTGTAAATAATCCAGTCCTATTGTATAGTAACGCTAAAACTTATGTCACTATCTTTTAGGACAATAAGATCATGTTAGTGGGACATCGCCACAATGGCATGAACATGGCTATCAACACGTACAAGTCTCTAGAAAAAGAATTCAATTCATCTTTGTTGTTCTCAATGCCAAAATGTACACCACATCTTAATTTGAGTAAATGACGGATTTGGTCCCTATGATTTTTTCATTTTTTTCCTGTTTTCGGTAATCATAGACTTTTTATTTCAACATTTGTTTTTAGAGTCGGCTCTTGCTCGATTTTGGTTCACGTTGTTTGTTATTTTTCTTGGTTTTGATTTGTATAGTCTTTTTATTTCAAAGTTGCTTTTGTAGTTTGCTTTTTTCTCGATTTTGGTCCCTTCCAGTAACTGCGTCTATTTTAATGAGTAATATTGTCATATTAGAAAAATATAAATAAAAATAAACTTAGACCATCCACAGTGATGACGGGTTTTGCCAATAGTACCAGTCGCCACATCAGTTTTCCACTATCTTACCAAAACTTTACCAATCCTTACCAATTCAACCACACATACCAATCTAAATAATTAATGAAAAAAGAAAAAAAAAGAAGAGAGAGAAACAAGAGAGAGATAGAGATAGAGGGTGGGGTGGGTAATCTAACAAGTCGGCATGGGGGTACATTCCGTGCTTTTAACCCAACTTAAGCCGAAGAAACTTATTCAATGGTCACTAGGAGGTGCTTGCCAATCAACCAAGGCGGTGTTGTCGGGCTTGCCGATCGGCAACAAACCCATGCCGATCCCTTGCCACTTCCCGCTGTGGATGGTCTGTGTTCTCTTTCTCCCGTCACTACTTCAGTGACCGGCTAATACTCCAAAACCAAATCAATTTACCACCATGCCCCTTGTTTATATTGCTCCATTCGTTGATCCCATTGATGTTCTTCCAGTGTATTGGCGGTCACTGGTAGAGCTAGATCATCTCCTTGCCACTCATGCTCTCAATTTAAATGTATATCTAAATCGTTAATGCAATTGAACCTTTAAGAGATAATTATATAGTTAAAAGACTAGTTTGTCCATCTTTAAAGTTAGAATTAGAATATATTATATTTGTATTTATAAAATAAAAACTTTCATTCAATAAATTATACATAAACTAAAAAACTTATTCTTTCTAAATTGACACCCATATTGATAAATTTTGAGGGATTTAACTGGGTTTTTCTAATTAACAAAATCATCTTCGACGAATACTTGTTCATTCCTTCTTTCTGGTGTAAAAAAGTTTAGGAGTTTATTTAACTAGGTTTTTTAATTAACAAATCACCCATAAAGGAAAGAGGAGAGAGAGAGAAACAACTTAAACCAAAATCTAACAAGTTCAATTTAGGATGTTTACGGGTTGTGTTGATTGGGTTGAAGGTATTTAAACAATCTAACTTAATGGATGACGGTTTAAACCCAAGCTAGCCTTATAGATTGACCAGGTTAGTCGAGGTAATATTTTGGTAGATCAAATAATTCCAGTAGTCTTTTTTTTTTTTCGGAAATCATTTGATACAACTTATTACATTGAACTAATTTCTCAATTTCTCAATATATATAAGTTTATTGAACATATATATGAATGAGTTATTTATAAATGAATAAGAGATTATATATAAAGAGGGATACATGATGGTGTAATTATCTAAGGTATATATTAGTATAAACATAATAATATTAAATCCAATAAATAAAAGATAATGGGTTCATCGGATTGAGTTAGATCGATTGGATTGGTAGGATTGTTCGGATTTTTGAGCACCCCCTAAATTTCAAGCCAAAAATAATATAGAATTGCTTAAACCAACACACATGAAACAAGATTGTTAATACCATCAAAATTAAACATAAATAAAACAAAAACAATCAAGAAATTGGACAAATGAGATAATTAGCTTTTCTTCCCTCTTGATATACTTAACCGCAACCAACTCTTCCGTATCGAAGCATTAGTAGTCTATTAGTTGGTAATATCATTGAGAGAGACGGTAGATGGCATGTCTGTCTACCCAGGTTTGATTCATAGAATTAGCATGTGGCAATACCCTGACCATGGATCAGCTTTCAGGTTGATCCATGGTCGCCGAGACAAAATGAAGACCATAGCATAAGCGAGACAAAATGTCATGTTGTGAGAACTTGATGAGTTTCAAATTTCTACTAAACAAATTATAATTGTATTTCAATGTTATGTGAAAAAACAAAAGGGTCGATGAAACCATTTTTTTGGAAAGGTGTCCGGGCCAAAGCCCGACTAATTTCCGACAATTTTGGGGGCTAAACATGATCCAACTTAAATGTCCCTAGGCATGCGCCCGGCTCGAACTCGGTTAAGGCGCTATGAACCCCTCGAGTATTAACCAATCTGCTACAATATTGTTGACTGATACCATTTATTTACCAAGAAGAAAGTTATATTTGATCATCGAGTCTTCAGGATTGACATGTGTTCCAATGTACCATGAAGAAAATTTATGGTATTTGAAGATTATTTTACTTACTAAATGTGTCGTTAACTAAAGAGAAGCCGTAAAAGTTTTATATTTGACATAAAAATCATAATTATCAGAACTCAAGTCACATATAGGGGCGGAGCCAGGATTTATGTTAAGGATGGTCCTCAACCTCAACAAAAAATAATGAAAATTTTGTTAAAGTTTTATGTATCAACATATATTTAATGATATAAACGAACTTATAACCCATTACAACAAAATTGCTAAAATAAATAAGCTTCCTTATAAGGTGTTTTATAGGACAAAAGTTTATAGGATCAAACCAAAAAGTGTTCTATTTATAAGCGTTACAAAAGGTTAATAGGATCCATTTGGGCATGTAACAAGGTTATTTTATTTATAAATAAAATATCTATAAATTTTATGTTTATGTCAGTGACATGATAATGCAATGGGCAAATATTTCTTTATAGAGATTTGGAATGTGATAAAATATAAACCATAAGAATAAAAAATGTAATTCTCTATTTAAATCTCGAGTAAAATTTACCTTTTTGTGTCTGATGTTTGTCACTTTTAAGTTTTAACCATCTTCATTTTTCAACTTTGTCTTTGAGAAATTTGTCTCCCATGTCCACTTTATAAGGATTTTTTCCCCTCCCAGGATGTGGCTACTCCAATTAAACGAGAGGTAGTTGAATCATTTTATCATTTTATTTAATTTTTTTATGATATATTAATATCATACATTTTGGAACTTAAAAGTATATAAGAATTAAAAAATAAATAAATTTCCACCCTCTCACACAAGCCTTATGAGGGTGTTTGAGAGTGTTTTTTAAAATTCAAAAGTGTCTTTAACTAAAAGTTTTTCGAGTTTGAAAATTAAGGGAAGGAAAAAAGAGGGGAGGAAATGAAAAGAAAGGGAATCAGAAAGTTATCCTTCCAAATCATCCCACTTTTAGGTAAGGTTGGTAATTCCTGACCCAATCTGAAACACGACTCGAACCCGACACAAAAAAAGTAACACCAACCCGACACGAATCCGAAACGGGTCGAAATAAGGTCGACACGAAAAAAAATCTGGGTCGGGTTCCGATTGACCTGCCAACCTGAGTTTGACCCGTTTGTCTTTTTGTAATTAAAATTTTAAACCTGATTTTGTATTTATGACTATAGTTGTATGATTCTTTGAGTATGATTTTAACGTACATAAATATTTACATAACTTTTTTATAAACTCAACTACTTAAGTTTTATGTGGACACAGTTTATCTTAATTAAAATTATAATTTTCATCTCCTAATTACTTAAAAATTTTACATCTAAATATTTTATTTTTATTTTGAAGTTTCTTAAAAGGACATCGACAGAAGCTTGGTTGGACACACAGTTCTTCCTATATGATGAAGAAAAGGATTCTGAAACAGCGGCATTGTTTGGTCCCAAATATATAACGTACAAGCTCGCTCAACTTTCCCAGAATGAGGTTATAATTACACAACCCTTTGTTACATATATCCTATAAAAACTTACGAAACATTATTAATATGATTCTATTGTAACACAGGATCGTGAACTATGGAAAATATTGGTGAGGCCAAGCTCCTCATTTCTAAAAGATCTACATAGTGCGCCATATTTTACAAAAGAAGGGTTTGGTTCTGTGCAACGAGTTTTTGTAGTCTGCGATGAAGATCTTAGCATCTTAAAAGATTTTCAGCTATGGATGATCAACAATAATTCAGCATTAGAGGTGAAAGAGTTGAAAGCTGTAGACCATATGCCAATGTGGTCTGACCCGAAACAACTTAGTATTTTCCTCCTTGACGTTGCTCTTCAATATGCATAATTGTATGTTACTCCTATATGTTAATTACAATAACAAAGAAAAATCTATGTTGCCATAATTAAATAACTTGATGGAAAATTTCAATGGTAAGGCATAATTAAAATGGTTATGATTCGCTATGAATAATGTTCCATTTTGACATTTTTTTTTAAGGTTTTTGTGGCCTACTTGAAAAAATGGGGAGCTTTACCGTTATACCCATAGCCCCACCCCCACTTTGCAACCCATACCCCCAAATGTGCGTTATAAGGGCCGTTATACCAAAACGCCGTTATAACGCACCAAAACGCCGTTATAACGGCGATATAACGCACCAAAACGCCGTTATAACGGCGTTTTGGTGCGTTATAACGGCGTTTTGGTGCGTTATATCGCCGTTATGTCGCCGTTATGTTGCCGTTATATCGCCGTTATGATATGGGTATATTGTGCAAAGTGGATGTGCGTTATGGGTATACAAATCAATTACCCGAAAAAATGGCAAAAACTCGATTAATAAAAATAAAATATCATAAAAATATAGCAAATAAAACAAAAATCATAACAATATAGAATAAAAAACAAAAGTCATTTTGATAAAATCTGGAATATAGATAAGACGGTGACAAGACATAGATTTCTAATAGAATAAAACAATTTCTTTTAATAACGTGTGTCAGTTTGTATATGTCGAAAAAATTAGCCTAAATATCCTAGTAAATCAATAAAACAAACATATTTAATAAAAAAAAATAATTTTTTTAGATATTTAAAAATATTTCTTTTCAAACCTTTAAAATAGTCATTAAGTGTTAAATAAAATTTGTTATTGGGCGTAAGTTCTTGGAATAATTAAAGGAAGCATAATCGGTTACATCAATTTTTTATATTTGAGAACTGGTTTGAACCGCCCGTTCAGGTTTCGATACTGGTATCCGTTGTCTAAGTTTTCTTTAAAGAATTTACCATTCATACTATAAAAAAGTAAAAATTAACCCATTACAAAGTCGTAACATAAATAAAATAAATACTACAGACGTAAAAACTAATTCGATAAACGCTAAAAGTTAACAAATATTACAAATGGTGCATTCAAAACAAATGAATGCTACAAAAAGTAATTCGGAGACACTTCCCATGATTTATTGACGCTTGCAAGCTTTTATAAATAAATGAAACATTTTATTGAAAAAATAGTTGGTACTCGTCGGTTCCGGTTTTGAGTATCCAACGGGACCAGATACCCGCTTCCAAGAGGTACCTAGTGGTTAGCAGTTCCAAAAATATGAGAAGCGAAACCAATCACATCAGTTCTGGTTCTGGAACAGACAGTTTGGGACCAGATACGCCGTATGTTTCTTCATTGTAAATACCCAACCAAAAAAAACACTAGTATTTCTATAAAGATGATATGATATTTTTGTCGAATGTCCTTGGTAAAATCATTATATATGTGTGTGTATATTTATATGTGTGTATGTGTTAGCATTTGTAAAAATTGTAGTCATTGTTCTTAGCCAGCACAACATCAATGGAGTTTGTAGAAATTGTAGTCATTGTTATTGCTTTGTGCATATCTTGTGCACTTATCCAAGTCACTTTCTTGGTGTTTCGAGTCGGAAAACCCAAGAACCTACCTCCCGGTCCGACCCCACTACCATTCATCGGAAGCCTCCACTTGCTCGGCGACCAACCACACCAATCCCTAGCTAACCTAGCGAAAACCCATGGCCCAATCATGTTTCTAAAACTTTGTCGCATCACCACACTAGTCATTTCCTCTGCCGACGCGGCCAAACAAGTCCTCCAAAAATAAGACCTTGTTTTCTCCACCCGTCACATCCCTGACGCCCTAAACGCCTACAACCATGCTCAAAACTCCGTCGTGTGGCTCCCAGTTGGTGCCCAGTGGAGGACCCTCCGTAGGATACTCAACTCCAACATCTTCTCTACTGAATCCTTAGATGATAACCAGTATTTGCGAAGCCAAAAGGTGCATGAGCTAATGGCGTACTGTCAGAGAGCCACCGAGTCCAATGATTCAGTGAACATTGGTCGAGCTGCTTTCAGAACCACATTGAATATTTTATCCAACACCATTTTCTCCAAGGATTTAACTGACCCATATGAGGATTCGGGTAAAGAGTTCAGGGAGTTGGTTGGAGACATGATGGTGGAGGCCGGGAAGCCGAACTTGGTCGACTTTTTCCCATTGTTGAAGAAGTTCGATCCACAAGGGATAAGGAGAAGAATGGGCCGTTATTTTGGTAGGGTTTTTGAGGTTTTTGAAGAGTTGATGGAAGAGAGATTGGGTATGGAAAGACTAAAGCAAGAAGAAGATGATGTATTGGATGTTTGTTTGAAAATTAGTGAGGAAAACCCTAATGCAATCAATGGGGCACACATCAAAGGCATGTTTTTGGTAAGTCAAATTTTAACTGCGTTAAACACATAATGAAGCATGCAAAAATAGTGTTAAGTCCTAATAACGTTTAAGCCTAGTGATTTGTTACCATAAAAATAGGATGTTATATGGACTTCCTTAGACATTTCATGCAATCACAAAAAAAAAAAAAAAAAAAAAAAAAAAAAAAAAAAAAAAGATCCCCTAATAGTGGGTCTCACCTATACACTCACATAACTTACCCATTTTCTATGGGAAATTATAAATGGACCCCCCCCCCCCCCATTTAAAGAAATAGGTAGATTATGTGAATGTACCGGTAGGATGAATGTTGGGGGTCTATATATATATATATATACATGATCATAATACTGACACATATACACCTTTCATATAAATGACTACTATAGACTATTACACACATCCATATACATTATACATTTAAAACCGAATATTACCATCGGTATTAAAAGGAGCTTTCATCAAACGGATTTTACTAATAGATGATCCATTAATAAAGACTTAGGAATCACATCACACACTTAGAAATAAAAAGGAAAAGAAAAAGAATAGAGATGTTAATTAACTATTTGACATTTTTTTTCTTATATCTAGAACATTTTATTAAGTATAATGATACAGGATTTGTTTGTTGCGGGTACTGACACAACTTCAAACACGTTAGAATGGGCAATGACAGAAGTACTACGCAACCCACACATCATGGCCAAAGCCAAAAAGGAGCTCGTAGAAAACATTGGTAAAGGCAAAATTGTCGAAGAGGCGGACATCATCAGGCTACCCTACTTATCATGCATAGTGAAAGAAACCCTAAAGATTCACCCACCAGCTGCCTTCTTGATCCCTAGAAAAAACGAGACCAAAGTCACACTTAATGATTACACCATCCCCAAGGGTACACAGGTGCTTGTCAATGTATGGGCCATAGGACGAGACCCTACCTTATGGGAAGACTCATTGGAGTTCAAGCCAGAAAGATTCTTAACCTTGGGGCGCGATGTACGAGGTCAACATTTTGAGCTAATCCCTTTTGGCGCTGGACGAAGACTATGTCCTGGTTTGCCACTTGCAGTTCGTATGCTCCCTGTGATATTGGGATCATTACTTAATAACTTTGATTGGAATCTTAATGGTGGAATTAACCCTGAAAAATTGGATATGACAGAGAAGTTTGGAATAACCTTACAAAAGGCTGACCCTCTATGTATTATCCCAATACCGTTGAATTAGTATTTATCAAAGTATTTCGAGTACTCCCCATGACATACTTTAGACTTATGATATATTTCTCATTTCCACTACATATCATATAAAATGTCATTTTAAAAAATTGTCGGATATGCTTTGAAGCATGAATATTGGTTTTTCAATTACTTGTTGATAGAATCATGAAAAGTGAATGGTCTAAAACCATGTAAAAGATTATGGTATATCTTCAAAGGAGAGTTCTTTGAGATTATGATAACGTTATTTAAAGCATGATAAATGATTAGGCAAAAACCCAAATGAAATGAGATCGTGTTATATTAGATTTGCCCTTCCTTCTCCGATGATTTGTGTTATATTTTAAATAGGACATTTTTTTTGTTCGGTCCTATAAACTAGGGTCTTTTAAAACATTATTTGTATGAGTATATTGGTATGATTTGGGGGAAAATGGATAAAAGAATGATCCATCTGTTATTTTGAGTAAAATAACTTTTAAATGTTGTAAAAGTAGAGTTTAGGCAACTCATTTTTATGTTCTTTCAAACCTTGGAATACATCTTCTCTTAGTTATGATCTTTTTTCTTATTTCAATGTTCGATCATCATTTGGCGAACGAGTTTGAGGTGGATGATCGAGAATAGTAAACGAGAAGAAATAACAGCAACAATTGATAACATGATCATGGTATTACAACCCAATTAAGCTTTCTATTTATATAAGAGAGATTGCCAATAATATATCCAAGTGCTTTTTAAAAAAACGATAAGTGACCAATGAAATCAAGTTTCTAAACTGAAGTTCAAAAAAGAGGACCATTGATTATTTTATTTACAAGGATTGAGATGTGCCAATGAAATATAATTCGTAATTGAAGTTTTTGTAGCTAACTCACCACCATGTGAAAATTGACAATACTTCTTTTCGAACTAATATAAAATCCCTATTATTAGACAAATTGGTTCTCTTTCGTACTAGCCAGAAGAAAATCTTATGACTTTTGCTTACTCACGCTTCGGAATTATCACACATACATTCAAGCAAATTCAAACTCTTTACGTAAATGGTAAATCAGTGTAATAACCCACTAAAAAATGTAATAAAATCAACAACCTCTATTTTAGGTTCTTTACTACAAGAACTTTTTTATATAGAAACCGGATATTAATTTTTTTAACAGCAAACACACACACTTATTAAACTTACTCCTAAATCTAGACCAATATCCATAATATAACCTAAATATTCATTGAATACAAATACAGGTAAAAGTGATCAATGTTTAACTATTTTTTGTGCAATGTCGATCAAATATTTGAATTAAATAAAACTAAAGTCTTGAAATGACATAGTTGTTGCATGCGATATAGATAAAAAAATCTTTTTGAACCAATCCCCTTATCTTCAACGCCTAAAACTGGTCAAAGAAGGTTCGTCAATTGATGAAAATTTAATGTTAGAATTGATGATATCTTTCGAGTTAATATGAAATCATTATGATCACGAAAAATATAGGATTGTAGAGTAGTTGGAGTTGTGTACGCCTTTGGCTAACTCCTTTAATACAATTTGCATACACCACATGTATTCGTATAAATTCAAAGATAATTATTTAAAGAGTTAATTACATATTTGGTCCCTGTGGTTTGGTGGTTTTAACACTCTGGGTCCCTTCAATATATAGTCCAATTATAAAGTCAATGTCTTTAATACATTAGGTGTTTATGAGTTTATCTTTTTTTTTTTTTGAAACGGCAAATACATAAACACCTAACTAACCTATTCCTAAAATCTACTCCTAAAATACACCACAGTCCACGACGAGACTCGAACCCACAACCAAAGGGAAGGGGACACCTTAACACCACTCCAAATGCTGCTGGGCTACAAGCCCATTGGCATATGAGTTTATCTAACCACATTTTTAAAACTCAATATCAATTTCTTTTTGAGCTAATATAAAAATGCCATAATCACTACTAGAAAAAGATATTGGCGATGGCCGAAACAATTGGAAATAGGTTTAACTAAAGGTTTTTCGATGAAACGAGGGTAGCTAAAAAGCTGGTTGGCAAAAGCTACCGACGATTTTTTCGACACGGTAGCTTTTACCAAATGTTTCTTTTACCGATGGTTTTCCGACGACTAATTAAAAAATATAAACATTCGAAAAACCATCAGAAAACAGTCGGAAGTTTACGACGGCTTTACCTACTACACACGCCTCCAACAAAATCGGATCCATCCACACGTACAGACATCCTAACAAATTCAAACATTTCAATGAACTTTGTCTAACAATTAGAAAAAATGAATGATAGAAAAAGTTAAGTTTGCCTAACAATTAGAAAAAAATGAACAATAGAAAAAGTTCATCCCGAAACCACAAGTCTTTAACATGATGACTTTGTAAACTATTCTTAGCTTTCTCCTTAAAAAAACTTAATATTAATTAAACTCAACAACGTATTATATGTGTTTTTAAGTTCAATTAATAAAGTTTACGGTCAATATATATGTGTTTAAGTCGAAACCATGTACAAGGGTAAATTCGTTAGTGTCAATCTTCTCATAGAATCAATAATCTTGTTTATATATTGGTGTTAGTTTAATATACATATGAGGTATATATAACTTGAGAAGAGTCTGTTTATCAAAGGTGAAAACCATAACATGAGGCGGTCATGTTATCGGTTATCATACTCCAAAGAGCTTTACATTTTTGCCAGAAATTGTTATTATCCCAACGCCACGTTAGAAATAGAAAACGAAAAGACCACTCAACTATCACTTAAGATTGATAGGGACCATACATGATAGGCTAGTCCCTTTGTCAACACCTAAGACAATTCAACGCAAAGATTGTCAATTGTATTTAACGTTTAGTATATACATGGCCAATATGTATACATAGTTGAAAGTATTTTTTTAAGATGTTACACATATTCTGATATAACTTAAGAGGGACTTTAAGAATTTGTTTAATATAAGGTTTAAATGTGTTAGGATGTACAACTTTGTTAAAACAACTTTATTACAACACTTTTGTATTATATTATGTTAACTTAGAGTCTTGCAAAATACTTTATTAGAACAATTTTAATCATTCTACCCTTTCAATTGTAAGTAATTATTGTTGATTATGAACCTTAGAATGATAACATCTTTTGGTTGGAAATGGTATAGGAATTTTATATTCCGCAATATAAGTCCTACTATAAATTAAAAATTATTCGACAAAATATTAGAAACCGTTTATTTGACTATCAGTAAATTTGTATAAAAACTGGTATTATCTAGTTTATACTACACATTTATTTTTGTTTTTATGATTTAAATTTAATTGTTTTATCCGTTTCTATGTTTACAATTTATTCTATTTAAGGCTTTCTTAAAAGTAGTAAATTAGGCTCACAAATGAAAATATAAATGAATAAAAAATCATATGAACAAAAATCTCAATTCCAAAACCACAAGAACAAAATCTGTATTCCTTAACAAACCCAGAGACGAAAAGGTAATTTACTCTAAGACATTGTTTGGTAAAAAAAAAAAAACTAACTTATAAGCTGACTTATAAGCTAGCTTATTTTCTGTGTACATGTTTGATAAGACCAAAAGTAGCTTATAAGCTAGCTTTTTGATAAACTACTTTGAGTAGCTTATGAGATGCTTTTTGTGACTTTTTCCAATTATACCCCCTATTAATAATTAACTATTACCAATTAAAATTATATATTAATTATAATATTAATTTTTAATAATTAAAATTAATTATTAATTAAATTAAATTTATATCTATATATTATTTTTTATTTATTTTTAATTGTTATTAATTATATTATATATTATTTAATATGTTTAATTATTAAAAGATAAATGTATTAATTTTAAAATGTTATATAACTAAAACACGTTGAATATTTTGATAAAAAAATATTTATATTTAATTCTTAGTTATATTCATTTAGAATTATTAATTATTCAAGATAAGTTAATATAGATTTTTTCGAAAGTTTGTTTTAACATATTCTAAATTTATTTTCTTCAAAAAAAAATTCTAAATTTATAGTATGTATATATAATAATAATAATAATAATAATAATAATCAACTCTGTATTATTTCAATATGTTATATTAAATATTTTTTTATTATTTGTATTATTTAATATATTATATTATTAAAATTTTACTTTAATTATATTATTAAAATTTTGTCTTAATTATATTATAAACACTTGTAATTGTTTATTTATTAAGGATGTCCTTTTTGCTCATTTTACATATTCATAAGCTAGTTTTTACCAAACATGATTTGTTCAAAAGTTAGCTTATCAACTACCAGCTAGCTTATCAGTGACCAGCTAGTTTATCAGCTATCAGCTAGCTTATCAGTAATTAGCTAGTTTACCAAACATAGCCTAAATATTATTGAAAGCCAAAAGAAATAAAGGTCTAATATAACCTCCATATAAATCCATTATTGTTGAATTTAAATATCTAAATTATTTTCCCATATGAAATAAGACTTTAAAGATGTCTACCAAAGAAGTTATATATGAATAAATATATTAGAATATATTTTTCTGTTCGAATAAAAATATATTTATGTTTTACTTTTTTTCGTGAATCAACAATCTAAAGAGCAAAAATGCCATTTTATCCTTCAACATGAAATAAACATTGTCTGAAAACCTTGATTTAAGCGATTCAAGATGTTCTAACAAAACCAATACAAAGAACTCAATCTTCACACCAAAGGAGTACTAGCCTAGTGGTAAGGCTTGGGCATTACATAGTGGTGAACCTGAGTTCGAGCCCTGGGGACGCATTCTAGAGGTACGGGGGCTTCGACTCCGGGCTGCATGCTTTAGCAGTCGGGCTTCGAGCCAAAAATTGCCGAGGATTAGTCTGGGCCCAATGTGGTCTAGGATACCTCTTAAAAAAAACTCAATCTTCATGTTTGCAATTTTTGAAAAATTAGGGTGCATTTGTGCTGAAGTTTATGTTCAAATCGAAGGAACTGTGCTAGACAGAAATAAAAGGTAGTTAAATGGCTAGGCTACCACTTAATTTATCAAATGACATTAGGGGCTGTTTGGTAGTTGCTGAATGGTTTAGTGCTGGATGATTAAGTGATCAGATCGATTAAGAGGGTCTTATGATATGTTACAAAATGAAATATGTTAGTTTGGTAATTGTTGAGTATGAAATCAAGACTCTTAATGGTTGAGAGACATCCAGGATACTTAATCATTCAGAGAGTTTTGGAAATCATTAAAAGGTAATTCATTTTTTTACCAAACAGGATTCACCTCTTAATTATTCAGAGGTTACCTCTTGGTAGAACTATTAAAAGATAAACAAACACCACCTAAGTATTAAAAGACTCTGTAAATTTTTAAAAAATAAACCGTTTAAATTGTCTTATGTAAAACATCAAATATAGGTTATTAAATATGTTTTTTCTTTGAGTAAATTACATGATTGGTCCTTGTGGTTTACATAAAATTACACTATTGGTCCCTCAAATGAAATAATTATGGAAAAGGTCCCTATGGTTTACATTTTCAAACGTATTTAGTCCCTCTATTCTAACAATTGTTAAATGATTATGTTAAGTAAGTTTATTAAAAGGGTAGTTTAGTCATTTTGTAAAAATTTTATTTTAAATTAAAATTAACAATGACCAAAAATGTAATTAGAAATAAAACTTACCCCAGGAACCCCCACCCCCACCATTTGACCCCACCTTTCACCACCCATAACCCACCCTTCATTCTTCATTCTTTTTTTTCCCCGAAAACATTTTACACCTGCAACTTTTCTTTTCTACCCATTCTTTTTTCAATAAAAGTTTCTAACTTTTTTTTCTTATCAAGAATATATTTATATGTACATATATACATATAATTGTCACCCATCTTGTTAGCTCTCTTATCTACATATAGACACACACTACGACAATAACAAACTAATAGAGGATTGTATAATAGGAGATGAAAAATGTAATTTAATAAAAATCAGTAAGTTAGTTTAAAATGATAATAAAAAATTACATAGAACTTGTTGCTTTGTTGGTTTGTGGAAGCTAAGAAGTAAGCAGTAATTCACAAGGCTCTTTAACATCTAACTGTATCGTTCATTGCATAAAAATTATAGGAAGATTAGATATCTTGATGCTTGAATTTAAATCTGCTACACATTTAAAGAATATATTTATAAAGAATATAAGTTAGAAAGTAAAAAATATAAGCTAGAAAATTTTATTGAAAAAAAAGGTTGCAAATGTCTTGGGGGAAGAAGGAGGAGGAGGGGTGTAGGGTGTGTCATGGGTGGTGGAAGGTGGTGTCCATAGGGAGGAGGTTGGTGGGTTAAGTTTTATTTTTAATTATATTTTTGGTCCTTGTTAAGTTTAATATAAAATAAAATATTTACAAAATGACTAAACTACCTTTTTAATAAACTTACTTAACATAATCATTTATCAATCTTAAGATATATTAGGGACTAAATACGTTTGAAAATGTAAACCACAGGAAACATTTTTCATAATTATTTTATTTGAGAGACTAACAGTGCAATTTTATGTAAATCATACGGACCAATCATGTAATTTACTCTTTTTTTTTATACCGGCTTCCAAAATATTGGAACGATTTTGTAACTTTCTATTTTTAGAAAAAAAATGTTATAAAAAAATAATTGAGGATGTCGATATTGATATCCAGTTCTATCCATCATTCTCCTTTCTCCCTAAACTTCCTATAAATGGCCATATTGCACCAACCCAACATTATACAAACAAAACTTGGTCGGAAAGTCGCCATGAATCCCACCGGAGACGATCACGATCACCGGAAACATTTCGTTCTTGTCCACGGTGCATGTCTCGGAGCCTGGAGCTGGTTCAAGCTCATCCCTCTTCTCCAGGCCGCCGGCCACCGTGTCTCCGCCTTTGATCTCTCGGCCTCCGGCACCGATACTAGAGTGATTCAACAAGTGACGTCGCTTTCCGACTACACGTTGCCGTTGCTGGAGTTCATGGCCGCTGTTCCGGCGGAGGAGAAGGTGGTGCTGGTGGGCCATAGCCTCGGCGGCATGAATATAGCCGTCGCCATGGAGAAGTTCCCGGAGAAAATCGCCGTCGCGGTTTTTCTCACCGCTTTCATGCCGGATACTTCACATAAGCCTTCTTATGTTTTAGATACGGTAATTAAATTTGTTTCAAAAAGTGATATATATCTATATTATATATATATATATATATAGACTTAGGATCAGGTGAGAACAAACTGTTTTCGTGAGACCGCGTGAGACCAATACCTAACGTATGAAACTTCACAAAAAAACATTGTGAAGGTAAATAAAACTCCAATATGCAGACCTAAAAATCACTTTCGATGCAAAAGAAATATCCAAAACAAGGTGAAAAACGAAACTTTCACAGCTCAAATGATGTGAAGGTTACAAATAAATAATGCGAACCTTCACAGCGGAAATGCTGTGAAGGTTTCCTTTTTTTACCTTTTTTGGATTTTTTTTTCGATTGTGTTTTTTAGTATGTTTTTACGATAAGTGTTCAATTTTTTTTTTACCTTCACAAATGTTTTGATGTGAAGTTTATATAAAAAATGTTGGTCTCACCGGTCTCACGGAAACAGCTTGGCCTCACCAGAATATATATATATATATATATATATATATATATATATAGAGGAAAGTTCAAATGTGAACCACTTTTTGGTTGTGAACGTGAGGACTAGGGATGCAAACGGGGCGGGGAATCCCCGCTACCCGCAGAGATCCGACCCGAATGGAGAGAGGAATCCCCGCTTTAGTGGGTAATGGGTCGGGGATGGAGTTTGATTTTATTACCCGAAGCGGGGACGGGTCGAGGACGGGTATAATGGTATCCGCCCCGTTTAAGACCCGATATATATATATATATAGGGGTGGGTTCAAATGTGAACCACTTTTTGGTTGTGAACGTGAGGACAACCGAGAGCGCGACACGTGGCGGTTGACTAGGCGCCACGTCAAGTCCACGGCGGATGACTAGGCGCGATTCATGGGAGGGCATTGAATTAAAGGAGGGGACTATACTTAAAGGCGTCACGTGTCGCGCTCTCAGTTGTCCTCATGTTCACAACCAAAAAGTGGTTTGTATTTGAACTTTCCTCTCTCTCTCTCTCTATATATATATATATATATATAATACTTATGATTTTATAATAGAAAGTCACATGCAAATATCTTTTTATATAGGTGTTTAACTTTATTTGTATGTTTTTATAAATTGTATAATTGATAGTTTTTGCTTTAGTTTTTATCAAACTTAATGTCTTAACCATCTTTTTTGTATCTTGAGGTGTTTGCGAAATGAATTGTGAAACTTTATTTATTGTGATTCCATGTTTTCAAATTTATAAAAAAAATTGAATTTTATTTACTAAATGGGTATCCATTGGGTTCCCCGACCCGATGGGGATTTTCTTACCCGACTCCGATGGGGATTTGACGGGGCGGGGATGGGACGGGTGTGGATATAGGAAGTCGGGGACGGGGACGGGTATTATAGTCCCCGCTACTACCCGCCCCCGTTTGCATCCCTAGTGAGGACAGCCGAGAGTGCGACATGTGGCGGCTTTGAGTGTGGTCCCCCTCTTTAATTCAATACCCTCCCTTTAATCGCGCCTAGTCATTCGCCGTGGACCTGACGTGGCGCCTAGTCATCCGCCACATGTCGTGCTCTCGGTTGTCCTGTTCACAACCAAAAAGTGGTTCACATTTGAACCCACCCCTATATATATATATATTGAAAGAGAGAGAGAGAGAGAGAGAGAGAGAGAGAGAGAGAGAGAGAGGGCAAAGTTCAAATGTGAATTCATCTTTCGTTGTGAACGTGAGGACCAACAAAATCGGTCTTCCAATGTTGTGGCGAATTGGTTGACACTTGGGGGTTTCATAACGCCCTTCCAAAAAAAATTTTGAGCCACGTCGCAATCAAAATCGGCATCTAAGCTTTATTCAGACTGGATAAAGCTTTAATCATTTAGTTTGAATATTCATGCTTTATTCTGACCGAATAAAGCTTTATTCACGTTAGACAAAATTGTTTCGTGAGACCAAGACTTTATGCATGAAACTTCACAACAAAACATTGTGAAGGTAATAAAATTTGAATATTCATACTAAAAAACACTATCAAGGTGGAAAAATCCAGAACAAGGTAAAAAACGAAACCTTTACAGCGAAAATGCTATGAAGATAAAAATATATATAATTCGAACCTTCATAGCTAAAATGATGTGAATGTAAAAAAAAATGAAATTCACATCAAAAGCACTGCGAACGTAACATTTACAGTGTTTTAAATATGAATATTTGAATTTTTTTTTTATCTTCAAACTGAGAATATGTACTTCGATATACCTTTTTTGAATATTTGACTTTTGCTACTTTATTTTTTGAAAAATTATAGCTTAGATTTTTTGGCAGTTTATTTTAGAATTATGATTTTCATTATTTCTCTTTATTGTATGAAATTTTACATCTAAGTTATTTATTTTTATTTTGAAGTATAATAAAAGGACACCGACAGAAGATTGGTTGGATACACAGTTCTTGCCATATAATGATGAAAAGGATTCAGAAACATCAATGTTTTTTGGTCCTGGGTATATGTCATATAAGCTCTCTCAACTCTGCTCGAATGAGGTTATAGTTACAACCCTTTGTTACATTTGTCCTATGAAACTTAAAGATCAACAATAATATGATTCTATTGTAACACAGGATCGTGAACTAGAGAAGATATCGGCGAGGCCTAGCTCGTTATTTCTAAAAGATCTACACAGTGCATCATATTTTACAAAAGAACGATTTGGTTCTGTGCAGCGAGTTTTTGTAGTTTGCAATGAAGATCATAGCATCCCAAAAGACTTTCAACTATGGATGATTGACAACAATCCAGTATTGGAGGTGAAAGAGTTGAAATCTGTTGATCATATGTCAATGTTGTGTGACCCGAAACAACTCAGTGTTTGCCTCATCGACGTTGCACTTCGATATGCATAATCATGTGTTACTATATATGCTAGTTTCAATAATAAATAGAAATCTCTTGTAACATAATAATCAATGGTAAGGCATAATTGTGTGGATTTTCTTATGGAGAACATGTTGGGCTAGTTTTGACTTTGGAGCAATATTGATTCTATAACCTCTAACTTTTAATGCTTTGGCATTCTTTTTTTCTTCCTATAGTTTCGTAATGTACAAGGCAAGTACTCATGCATCATACTTTATTTCATTGAAGTTTGGATATTGTTTCGATCTAAATGTTATATTATTCGTCTATAATAATACATAAATATTCATCTTCGCACTCTTGATTGTCCTCACATTCACAAAGAAAAATTAGGAGTGAGCAAAACCCGATTAACCCAAAACTCGACTGAAAATTGACCATAAAAACCCAAACCCGAATAATCCAAAACCCGACTACCCAAATCCGAAATTTTAATGGCCTAATTCGGTTCGGTTTGGGCATCTATCAAGACACCCGATCTTTTGCAAGTCCTTGCAACTACCCCTTCTCTTTCTTATATACTTCATCTTTTTTTCCTTCAGAATCGATGTGGGACAAAGAGAAAGTCATTTTATACACAAAAAAATCATGCATTGAGAAAAAGGAAGGGAGAAGGGAGTGGGATTGATCCCACATCGCCCTCCTATACAAGAGTTTTTCTTCTTTCTCTGCTATATATATGTATAGAGGGACCCTTCCATTTCATTGAATTCCATTGAATTTTATCCCTCCCAAGCTAAGCCTATTAGGCCATCCACTGTGGGAGTGGATTGGCCATCGGGTAGTGAAATTTTTCCTCCAAACCGACGGCTTCAATATTGAACACCACCGTGCCCTTCAGCGGGTATGTGTGGAACGGTTTCTCCAAACCGAAGAATCCCACCCCCACCCCACCCCACCCCCTCTCTCTTTCTTCTTTCTCTCTATCTCTCTCTTCTTTCTCTCTCTTATTTATTTATTTATTTATTTTACTTTTAATTAAATAATAGTGGGTTGATAGTGGATGGATTGGGTAGTTTTGGGTAAAATAGTGGACAGCTGATGTGGCAGTTGAAACCATTGAATAGTAGTGGGTCGATAGTGGATGGCCTTAGCCCTTTGCTTAATTGTTTGGCGTAGTTGAGTGGCTTAGTTTTGATTTACCTAATGATATGGGTTCCTATTTTTTCCTTAGTTTATAAATAGTTAAATAAATTTTGGGGTTTAAATATCCGATCTGAAATACCCTAATCCGGAACACCCAAATCCAAAATCCGATCGGGTTTGGGCTTTTGGGCCCTGAATTGCCTGAACCTGCCCGATGCTCAGCCCTAAGAAAGATGGGTTTTTATTTGAACTCCCCCTACATATTTGGATCATCTCCTAAATAAATTCACATCATAATAAATAAACGTTAATCATTTCCATAAATATTGGCTTACATTCTTTATTGGGGTTACAAAAGAATGTGCTCGCACGCAAACACGCGTGCACACACACACATACACATAGGGTCAAGTTCATGTGAGACCAAGTTGTTTCCGTAAAACAGGTCAAACCAAGATTTTACACTTGAAATTTCACAACAAAATGCTGGGAAATAACATTCACAATGTTTTTGCTTTGAAGGTCCAGATTTTTTTTACCTTCAACCGTGTTTTGAAGTGAAGTTTCAATTTTTGTTTGACTTCCTTTTATTTGTCGGACAGTTATAATTTATGTTCTTTCTCTTGCACATAAATTTTCTATTGATAATTACCTTTATTTTAATTTTGAATTATAATGAAAGGACTTCATCAGAAGCTCTCGCTGGACGTTCCGTTCTTGCCATACTATCACTACCAACAACATCAGCATTATAAAATTCACAAATATCTAAGCGTCTTAATAGACTCTTTTTATAGAATTTTATTTTTAATCCTATAAATTAAGTATTACAATGCAAGATATTAGAGCACGTATAAGCTTTTAGCATCCTATAAACCTAATTTTATTGTAGGAGATGTATCATATAAACCGTCTACTTTACTCAAATGAGGTAATTATTATTTATAGCCATAGGCAACATCCATCCAAGAAAAGCTTATCATGAATAGGGAAAAACATTGTCTAGACACAACTCGTTGTTTCTAACAAATCTACATAATGAAACGTTTGACTATCTACAACAAGTTATTGTCATGCCAAATAAAGATATGGTCATCGGGCTTTATATAATGGATGATTAACAACGATCCCATGATGAAAGTGGAAGAATTGAAAAGTATATGACCATATGTGGATTATGTTTTTTTTTTTTGGAATGCATAGCAGCATCAAACCAACGAACGACTACTAAAAACACACACATACACATGCACGCACGCAAGCCTCCCGGCGGTATGGGTATCCAAGGACAGCCCACTAATCCACCGTTGTCCTGGCCCAGCTTACACTGGACCTAGAGCCCAACCACAGTCTTTGACTGGGCTGGGGCCCAGTCTATGATTGGCCCAGCTTATCTAAATTCAATGAAAATACTACGCATTACAGGTAAAATTATTGTGTGAAACTGGTGAGTATCGATGCAATCCAGTAATTAATCATATTGAGCGGATTAAATAAATGGTTTAGATGAGAGTTGTATATGTTATAATCTTATACTGGGTTGTAAAATAAACCACTCCTATTGTATAGTAATGCTAAAACTTATGTCACCATCTTTTAGGATAATAAGATCGTGTTAGTGGGACATCGCCTCATGGCATGAACATAGCTATCAATACGCGTACAAGTATCTAGAAAAAGAATTCAATTGTTCTCATTGCCAAAATGTATACCACATCTTAATTTAGGTAAATGATGCATTTGGTCCCTACGATTTGTTTCATTTTATTTTCTGTTTTCGGTAATCATAGACTTTTTATTTCAACATTTGTTTTCAAAGTCGGCTCTTGCTCGATTTTGGTTCACGTGGTTTGTTATTTTTTTTTGGTTTTGATTTGTATAGTCTTTTTATTTCAAAGTTGCCTTTGTAGTTTGCTTTTTTCTCGATTTTGGTCCCTTTCAGTAACTGCGTATATTTTAATGAGTAAAATTGTCATATTTTTTTTAACGGCAATTTAACACACACACACACGTTCCGGGGGTATCCGGATCCATACGGGCACCGACTAATCCCCCGCGCCCATGAGCTGACCCGAAGGCCAACCCATGTACTCGCCCATGAACCGACCCGAAGACCGGTCAAGAGCTGGATACCGCAGAAGAGGTCTATAAGGCCTTTGGCCTTTTTTTGTACCGAGCGGGGCTTGAACCCGCGCCAACATATCTTTCAAGGCAAGCGCAAGGATATTACCTACCAGCGCAAGGATATTACCTACCACCGCTGGTCTAGATATTCGTTATTAGAAAAATATAAATAAAAATAAACTTAGATCATCCACAGTGGTGACGCTTTTGCTAATGGTATCAGTCGCCACATCAGCTTTCCACTATCTTATCAAAACCTTACCAATACTTAGGCCATCATTAATGGCGTCGGTATGGGGTACCGGTACCGCCTCTACCGACGGTGAACACCGTCGTGGATGGCCGGTACCGGACCGGTAGTGGTCGACGTCGGTAGCCGGATACCGATTGAATTCGCGTGTTTAACCCACCCCCCTCCCAACGGCTCTCTAACGGCTATTTTTTTTATTTTTTATTTTTTACTTTTTTTTTCTTTTTACTAACTATATATACAAACTTTTATAACCCATTTTTTTTACCTCTACACCTTCTTCTACATTCTCTTCTACACTTCTACACTCTATACACACCTCTCATCTTTTTACTCTTCCATGGATAAACACGGGTCCGGTTCCGGGTCAAGGCGTGGTAAGTCCAAATGTTTCGGTACCAAATGTTTCGGTACCGACTACCCAAACGTCTCCAACACCTCCACCGGTTGGCTACCGACCCCAAATGATGAGGCCGATGGGTTTCGAGGGATGGGGATACCCGCAAGATTGGGCTTATGCTCATTTGCTTGCGCAACATACATGGCCTACGGTACCCCAATCTTCCGGTGAGCAACACGTCAACCCATCGCCGCCGGGAGTGTGGGATATACGAGACGATAACATCAATCTCGACGACGACGATATAGACGACAATGTACCCGAAACCCAACCGATGCCGTCACCGCCGCCGCCGCAAGAACCATCACAAACCAAACGTAAATACAAACGCAAGGGTAAGGCTCCGGCTACGGACACGAGTGAGAATCCAAGCACGGGTAAAGCGCCGTGTAAACCGTGGTCGTTGGACGAGGAGATAGCTTTGGCAAAAGCGTGGGTCACAATTTCGGAGGACTCAACAATAGGTAACTATCGAAATAAAGGTATATAAAAAACCTAATAATTTTGTTTTAATTTTTTTTCTAATGTGGTTTTAATTTTTTCGTTTTGGATAGTAGATAACTTTTGGGGGGCGATTAAAGCGGACTTCGACAAGCGCATGCATTACGACTTCAACGTCCGCTCCGGAGACGCCATTCCGACCAAGGCGAAAATGCTCTTATCTACCATCGCCAAGTTCGCATGTATTTACAATAATCCATCGAACTATAGACGAAGTGGCGAAACCGACATTGACATTCTTAATCGAGCTAAGGACCGATTCCACTCCGAGTACCACAAGGCTTTCACGCACGAACACGCTTAGAGACAAGTCAAAGACTGTCCGAAGTTCGATGAGGTTAAGATGCAAGACCCAAAAAACATCGGTGCACCCACATACAAACGGTCAAAGACGTCCGAAACCCCAACCGACTCCCCTGGCGAATCCGACGCTCGTACTCACCATGTGAACGTCGGCAATGACGACATCCCCTCCCCAACCGAGCGGCCACGACCGATGGGTCGAAACGCCGCGAGACGTGCGGGGTCTTCCAATACGGCCACGTCAAGCGAAAGCGTGTCGAACATCGCGAACTCTTTAGAGGCCATCGCGACCAACGTGGGTTCGATTATGGGATCGATTAACAACCGACAACGAACGGTAGACTTAAAAACGTTCATGGAACCGCACGAGCATCTCACGGGTATACAATTGCAAATCATGTTGCAAGAGAAGGAAATCATTGCCGAAAGATATGGGTGGCAAAAATATTGGTGACCGAAATTTTATTTTTAGTGTAATTTTAATTTTAGTTATTTTAATTTTAGTTATTTTAATTTTAACGTATTTTAAATTTTAATTTTAATTTTAGTTATTTTAATTTTAATGTATTTTAAATTTGAATTTTAATTTTAGTTATTTTAATTTTAATGCATTTTAAATTTGAATTTTAATTTGTATTTTAGATATATTTTAGAAATTAAAAAAAAAATGAGGGGTATGAGTGGTATGGTTAAGGATGAAAGGTATGGAATTGGTAGGGTAGTGGTAAAGCTGATGTGGCAGCAGAAATGGGTGGTATGGGTGGTATGGCTAAGGATGGCCTTACAAATTCAACCACACACATACCAATCTAAATAATTAATAAAAAAAAAGAACAGAGAGATAGAGAGAAAGGAGAGAGAAGGTGGGGTGAGATGGGGTAGTCTAACAAGTCGGCATAGGGGTATATTCTGTGCTTTTAACACAACTTAAGCTGAAGAAACTTATTCAATGGTCACTGGGTGCTTGCCAATCAACCACGGCGGTGTTGCCGGGCTTGTCGATCGGCAACAGCCCCATGCCGATCCCTTGCCACTTCCCGCTGCGGATGGTCTGTGTTCTCTTTCTCCCGTCACTACTTCAGTGACCGGCTAATACTGCATAACCAAATCAATTTACCACCATCCCCCCTGTTTTTGCTGGAAAGCTCCATTCATTTGGTCCCATTGATGTTCTTCCAGTATTGGTGGTCACTGGTAGAGCTAGATCTCCTTGCCACTCATGCTCTCAATTTAAATGTATATCTAAATCGTTAATGCAATTGAACCTTTAAGAGATAATTATATAGTTAGAAGACTAGTTTGTCCATCTTTAAAGTTGGAATATATTATATTCGTATTTCTAAAATAAAAACTTTAATTCAATAAATTATTCCTAAACTAAAAAACTTATTCTTTCTAATTTGACACCCATATTGATAAATTTTGAGGGATTTAACTGGGTTTTTTTAATTAACAAAATCATCCTCGACGAATACTTGTTCATTCCTTCTTTGTGGTGTAAAAAAGTTTAGGAATTTATTTAACTGGGTTTTTTTAATTAACAAATCACCCGTAAAGGAAAGAGGAGAGAGAGAGACAACTTAAACCAAAATCTAACAAGTTCAATTTAGGATGTTTATGGGTTGTGTTGATTGGGTTGAAGGTATTTAAACAATCTAACTTAATGGATGACGGTTTAAACCCAAGCTAGCCTTACAGATTGATCAGGTTAGTCGAGGTAATATTTTGGTAGATCAAATAATTCCAGTAGTCTTTTTTTTCAGAAATCATTTGATACAACTTATTACATTGAACTAATTTCTCAATTTCTCAATATATATATATATATATAAGTTTATTGAACATATATATGAATGAGTTATTTATAAATGAATAAGAGATTATATATAAAGAGGGATACATGATGGTGTAATTATCTAAGGTATATATTAGTATAAACATATTAATATTAAATCCAATAAATAAAAGATAGTGGGTTCATGGGATTGAGTTAGATCGATTGGGTTGGTCGGATTGTTCGGATTTTTGAGCACCCCTAAATTTCAACCCAAAAATAATATAGAATTGCTTAAACCAACACACATGAAACAAGATTGTTAATACCATCAAAATTAAACATAAATAAAACAAAAACAATCAAGAAATTGGACAAATGAGATAATTAGCTTTTCGCCCCTCTTGATATACTTAACCGCAACCAACTCTTCCTTATCGAAGCATTAGTAGTCAATTAGTCAGTAATATCATTGAGAGAGACGGTAGATGGCATGTCTGTCTACCCGGGTTTGATTCATGGGATTAGCATGTGACAATACCCTGACCATGGATCAGCTTTCGGGTTGATCCATGGTCACCGAGACAAAATGAAGACCATAGCATAAGCGAGACAAAATGTCATGTTGTGAGAACTTGATGAGCTTCAGATTTCTACTAAACAAATTATAATTGTATTTCAATGTTATGTGAAAAAACAGAAGGGTCGATGAAACCATTTTTTTGGAAGGGTGTCCAGGCCAAAGCCCGACTAATCCCCGACAATTTTGGGGGCTAAACATGACCCAACTTAAATGTCCCTAAGCATGCTCACAGCTCTAACTCGGTTAAGGCGCTATGAATTAACCCCTCGAGTCTTAACCAATCCGCCACAATACCGTTGACTGATACCATTTATTTACCAAAAAGAAAGTTATATTTGATCATAGAGTCTTCAGGATTGACATGTCCCAATGTACCATGGAGAAAATTTATGGTATTTGAAGATTATTTTACTTACTAAATGTGTCGTTAACTAAAGAGAAACCGTAAAAGTTTTATAGTTGACACAAAAATCATAATTATCAAGAACTCAAGTCACAAAACAACAAAATCGGTTCGTAGGGTACAGATAAGACAAGATCTCGAAAAAAAAAAGATCATTAACAATCGGTTAAAATTTATCTAGACCAATCCGCGCAAACTAAACTATTTCTAGAACACCTAAAACCAATCAAGGTAAGGTTTGCTCTATCGTATTTAATATTATACATCTATCCATGAAAACAGAAATACATCAAATAGAAAATGAATTGATTAGGGTGTGTTTGGTAATGGAAAATTTTTCAGTTTCTATGAAAACAGTCAAGTGTTCGTTACTCAGTTTAAGGGTAAGTTTACTAAGTTTTTGTTTTGTGTTTTATTTTTCTTTCTGAATCATGTTTTTCAAATTAGTCTGTTATGTGTTAGTAGTTTTTGTACATTCTTGATAGATTATCAATGAATAGATTATCAACGAATAAAACCATCGTAAAGTATCGAATAACTATAACAAAATAAAATATTTATGATATTAGATATACCTTAAATGAGATAGACATTTGAGATTTTTAATATGATTTAATACCTTAAATGAGATAGACATTTGAGATTTTTAATATGATTTAATACTTGACCAACTTTTGTTCTTGGCTTGTAGTGGCTGGATGTGGTCTAAACTTCTTGTATTTGCCGCTCCTTTTGGCCCCATTTGAGGGGGAGTTTGGTTGGTAATAAATGTTTAATTGCTGTGAAAAAAAAAAATAATGGTATGACAAGGCTATGCGAAACCCAACCTTCCCAATCCTCATAATTTTATTTTCATATCAGCTTCTATATCAGTTTTTTTTCAACTTCACAATTAATCCTCTAAAATCCCCCTGATTAGTATCCAACCATTTCACATACCACACACACACAAACCTTTCTGATTATCATCGGCTTCACCAAACCATCCAGCCTTCAACCCGCCAAACCCTCTGGCCATGTAGTAGTACCCGCTGAGCCTGGTGAGCGGGGGCGGATACATGCTTTACATACGGGGTCAAGTGACCCCATAAATCCTCTAAAAGAATCACTTTTATATATTAACTATTATGGTGTGTATACACATTTTATAGTTTTGACCCCCAATATTTTTTACTTAGACACCCAATTTTAATGCAATTCCAATCGGAATCCATGCTCCACACAAAAATAGAAACTCAATAATTAAATTCTTCATCCTACAACCTAGATACTTACGAAAAGAAGTTTTTTTAATTGTTACCAGTTAATACCCGTATATTATACGGGCATTTAAAACATGTTATTTTAATTTTTAATAAAAATAGACATTTACATGACAATTGTCATTACCATTTAAATACTTATGTAAATTATATGTTATACGACAATTGTCATTATAATTGTTTATTACAATTTGAAAATTTATTATTCTTTTGTCAAAAGATTTGAATTTCGTGAATGATTTTAAAGATGGAGGGATTCAGAAATAAAATATGTGTTGTGTTTTGATTTGTAGAATTTTAAATAAAATAAAATATACTTATTTATAAGTAATCTACAAAAATAGTTAGATTAAAAAGATGGAATCTTTAAATTTCAAGAATATTATCAATTGAGTTTTAAATAAAATAATATTTCATTACTTATAAATAATATATAAAATAATTAGGTTAAAAAGATGAAATCTTTAAGTTTCAAGAATATGAAGAATAGAATTGTAATAAAATCTAAACAAATTAATTTATATCTATTTTTATAACTGGAGGGATTCAAAAATAAAATATGTAGTGTTTTTTATTTGTAGAATTTTAAATAAAAAATTAATTACTTATAAATAATCTATAAAAATAGTTAGATTAAAAAGATATAATCTTTAAATTTCAAGAATATCAACAATGGAGTTTTAAATAAAATAAATTTTAATTACTTATAAATAATCTATAAAAATACTTAGGTTAAAAAGATAAAATCTTTAAATTTCAAGAATATCAAGAATAGAATTGTACTAACATCTAAACAAATTAATTTATATCTAATTTTAGTAATGTAGTTAAATTAAAAAAAATATTCAATATTAAACTCATTTTGAAAGTATTGTCGAGACGATTATAATGATATAATTTATTAAAAAGAAAAAAGAAAATTTTTAATACATTTTAATTAATATATATTATTATCTTAAAATGATAAGGATATAAAGTGAAAGATGAGAAACTAATGGATACAAAGTAATTTAATCAAATAATTCTAAGGATAAAAAATGTAAATTATAAAGATAATTATGGTATTAAAATAATAAGAATAATTGATGACATATTCTTTTTTAATCGGTCAATCAAATGGCTCAATTTCATAATCATGACATAAGCAAAAACCTTTCTTTAATATATATATATATATATATATAGATTAGCATATATAAATTTTATTATTTTATTATTTGATTTGATTTTAATGCTACTTTATATATAATTATAGATCTCTATATATTTATTTACAATGTATTATAAATTAAATTATGGTTTTGTTGAGAAATTGAGTTAAAAGTGATCAACAGTTTAAATCCACCTTTTACGTTTCTCATATTAACTCAACTTCTTACAAAAATTGACGATCCTTTGCATATAAACTGTTAGATAAAATATAACTTAATTAGCTTGCTGTTGATACCATTTATTACGTATACTTCCTTAAATTTTAAAGTTATTAGTAATTATTACACATATACAATTTCTTGAAACTCTTTAAACTTTATAAAATAGCTAGCTAATAAATACATTTCACATTAAGAATAATAATTAAGCCATACTAATAAAGTAATAGTACATCACAATCTTTATAAAAAAATACTTGCATTTAATATGTAAAATATATTACATTTTTTTAAATATGTCTAATTGTTTTGGTCTAAATATTAATTGTTCTATTATATCATTAGGAAGATGTTTCAAAAGAAGTTGTTATACTAATTCGCTAGAAAAAAATGAAAAGAATTGTGAAAGAAAAGCGTACATTTGCAACCGACAATGGTGGTAATTAATGATTCACGTAATATTATCTTACTTTAATTCCGACCCCCATCTTAAAAGTTTCTGGATCCGCCTATGCTGGTGAGTTCGAAGCCGCTGAACCCAACGTCCCGTTATGCATAACCTAATATATATAAAAAATGACCCGTATATATTTATACTTTTATTAGTTTATATTTTTTTTAAATAAAAGTAACAGTTGACTAACTTATGTAACGAAATTTTATATATTTAAGAGTTCTCATTAAGCTATTACATGTTTTTTTAAAGAGTATCCGAGATTTTGTCCCGATTAATCTCAACAAGGTTTATCGACAGCTAAGCATGCTGCCCTGAGTTAATCCCAGTACGTGGTTACAATCTGGAAGTGTCTAGATTCGAACATGCGGTAGAATGATAAACAATCACTTCCCCCACAAGCCTTAACCAGTACGCCACAGTCTGGTTTAAGTTATTACATGTTCAAGGAGGTTTCAATTATAAACCATGTATATCTAACAAACTATATAAATTTATCATAGACGTTCATCTAATCTAATAAATATTTAATTCATTTTGTTTTCTAATTTAAAATCATGATCATGAATATTATCATCTTCCATATATCTCAATCTATGTAATGAATCATGATAACTCTCTGTAAATACCACTATCATTTATTAATATAACGGTTTATATAGTTTGTTACATATAGTTTGTTACAATTACATAGTTTATAATTTAATAGTTAATATGATTAATAATGCTTATAAATGACTAACAATTAATTTTAATATATAACATATAATAAAATTGATTGTAACTTTCAACTAATATTAGTATTAATGAAATTTCATTACTAACTAGTGTGTCTATAACTTGCATTTGGAGAATTGGCGGTAATAAATAACAATTAATGTTAATTTTAGTTAGACTTTAAGTACGGCCCAAAATTGAACCTGCTGAATCCTAGTGCTACATCAGTTTTTTTTCTTTCATACCCAATTTACCCTTAAAGTGAGGTACTATTACCCTAACTAACACAAAATTTGCCTCGCTTTTTATTATTATTTTAACATATATGTATCAAGAGAAAGAAATGGGGAGATCCCAATTGGGTGTAGAAACCCGAACCATAACCGCTCCTCCATGCCTGATGGGGCGTACGGGTGTTTCAGTTGAACCCACTGATCCCACTCCTCCCATCCGATGGCTTATCGGCTGGCCGCTGCCGTAGGTATGGCCTTATAATTTAATAAAGTATAAAGGAACTTTAAAAATGTTACTCTAACTAACGTTTTAATAAGCTAAGTATTCCTATTCAAATGAAAACTTTAAAATAAAGTCAAAAAATCAAGCTAACTTTGTAGAAACTTTGTAGGCAATTACCTAAACCAAGTCAATATTAAAAATGCATCAAGTCATAAAGACCTTCATATAAATAAAATTCTTATTAAGTCCTAAAATAATAATTTTAAAAGTAGATTTTTTCAAATATAAAGCAACCCAAGGTCTTCATTTTAACTTAATTTTCTATTAAAGTGAAATCAATAATTGTTATATTTAGAAGCTTTCTACTCTCATAGAAAAGTGGTATAGTGATAACTTTTAAAATATAAACAGATTTAATAAATTAAAATGACAGAAATATAAAAACAGATTTAAGAAAAGAATGGGAAAAATACGTCAATACCCCCATGTTCCGTATGGAGCCCATATTTGTTTGGTTGGTATTCTTATCTTTTTATGGTATACATGGTGTAGAAGGAAGAGTTTTCAACAACCTTATCTAATACCATCGACATTAGTCTTGTCGTTTGACAATGGTATCAGCTGGTACATCAGTGTCACATCAGCTTTTCACTATCTTACCAACACCTTATCAATTCTTACCAATTCGACCACACTCATATCAATCTAAATAATTAATTAAAAAAATAAAAGAAAAATAAAAGAAGATAGAGATAGAGAGAAAGGAGAGAGAGGGTGGGGTGGGGTGGGGTAACGCATCGGCACGGGGGTGCCGTTTTTATCCCTTGATCAACCTCGGCGGTGTTACCACCCTTGCCGATTGGTATCAATTGCTTGCCGCTCCTTTGACGCTTCCCATTCTGGATGGTCTAAATCTAATGGTGGATCGAGGATTTTTTTTCTGTTGAGGGCACCTTTAAGGTAAATTAAAAACCTGTAAAATCGTTCGATGTGTTTTTAACCTAATTCCACCATTTTGAGCGATTTTTAAAATTATTTTGGTTTATTTTAAGAGATTTTAAGGGATTTTTAGTTTTCTTATCGATTTCAAGGGACCTTTAGGGTTTTTTGATTGGTTTTAAGCGTCTTTTTTTCTCAATTTTAGTTGATTTCAAGATACGTTTTTATTTTTTGGGTTGGTGGGGGTCCGAGGAAAAATTAGTGGGGTGATTCAAGATAGAAATTTAAAAAGTATATATATATATATATATATATAGAGGGAGGTTCATACAAAAAATATAACTTTTTAAGAAAACGTGAGGAGCAATCTCATCCACTCATCTCGGTCAACAAAGGCGGTTTTGACCGGTCCCCCTCTTTAATAATCTCTACCCTCCCATGAATCGCGTCAATCCTCCGTGATCACGTCCACCGTAACCACGAGATAAGTGGCTGAGATTGCTCCTCACTTTTTCTTAAATTGACATGCTTCTCGTTTAAACCTTTCCATATATATATATATATATATATATATATATAGAGAGAGAGAGAGAGAGGAAAGTTCACATGTGAACCACTTTTTGGTTGTGAACGTAAGGACAACCGAGAGCGCGACTCGTGGCGAAGACTAGTCAATAAATGAGGCTTTGAGTGTGGTCCCCTCTTTAATTCAATGTCCTCCCATGAATCGCGTCTAGTCATCCGCTGTGGACCTGACGTGGCGCATAGCCATCCGCCACATGTCGCGCTCTCGGCTGTCTTCACGTTCACAACCAAAAAGTGGTTCACATTTGAACCCACCCCTATATATATTGTTGGGTTAATTGGTTGATTTTTGGTAAAGCAGAAGTATCGGGCTGAATGGAAAATGCTAAGTGTGGTTATTGTTGCTGACAACAAAGGTATTACTGTTGCGTGATGGTTAATGCTGCTGTAGTAGTAATGAAGATGATAGAAGACTGAAGTATGATTACTGCTGCTGTTGTTTGTTAGTGTTGTTGTGTTGAAGACTTAGAAGTAGTAATGGTTACTGCTGCTAAGAAGTTATTACTGCTACTTGTTATTGTTGCTAGTTATTACTGCTAGTCAGTTTTGACAGTTTCAGTTAATACTTCTTATTATTACTGCTGCTTCTAAGGATGCGATAAGGAAGAGAATCTGTTGGAGTGATAAGGAATTGATTCCGAATATCTTGGAATTAGTTTAGGAGATTTGTTTTCCTTATGTCTATCTTGTAATTTGTATATATAGTTAGTTAGTTTCTTTTGGAGAATATTACGAGATATCTTTTGTTTTGTTGGGAGAAAAACAGAGCCTCAAGAGAGTTCCTAGCAATAGAGAAGTATTGCTCGTCTATGAGAGATTTGTTCTTGTAGATTGAGGCTTTGTGTGTAAACTTGTGATTGAAAGTATTGAATGAAATTGATATTTCAAGTTCATTGTTTGATTTCCAATTAGCGTGTTTATTCCGCAACTTCTTTAATTCGTTTTCTGATCGAGGTGTTAATTTCTTGTTACGAAATCGATCCTGACATATATATAATTAGGTTCAAACAAGAACAAAACCAAATTGCAGGAATGAAGGAACCAACAAAATCAAACGTGATTTTGTGCATGGACGCCCACTCACGGCTCACCCACTCGCCTTGTCGGAGCGTGACCTACACACACTTTTTCCATCGCAGCACAAAATCACATGTAGGGTTGCACGGTTTGTATTCTAAGAGTGGTTTGTAATTGAACACTCCTCTCTCTCTCTCTCTATATATATATATATATAGGGAGGTTCATTTGTAAACCTCAAATATCTTGTAAACCGTGTAAACCAATCCACACCATTGATTTTCAAAAACGTTTCCATATTTCCATAATAATTGGCTTACCATATATTTCACATTTCCATATTTTCTATGAATCCATATGCTCATTTGAATTTTTTGATCAAGGGTCACGATGGGTTCACAAAGTTTACAAGATATTTGAGGTTTACAAATGAATATCCCCCCACCCCCCCCCCCCTCTCTCTCTCTCTCTCTATATATATATATATATATATATAAACTAAAAACCATTTTTCTTATTTGAGTGGGGCCATATGCCCCCATATTCCCATTATAATACCGTACATTTGTGAGGAAAAATTTATAATTGACCTTCAAAATTGATAAAATTACATGCTTTGCCATTTTGTCTTCATACATCTACACCATTTTTAAAAGGCGGCTGTCTTTTTGTTATTTTACCCATTTACACCTCAAATTTTCCCCCATACATGTATTACTCTTGAAAATTGCTTTAGACGATTTTCGTTCCTCATCTTTTGATTTTTTTTATTCATTTTTTAATTATTTATTGATAAATTACAAGATTGTCAGTGTGATTAAATTACAAAACTACGATTTTAGTTTATATATTGTATGATATTTATAATTGTTTTCGTCCCTAATCTTTAACAATTGTTTTCTCGTCCCTATGTTTTTATTTTCATTTAATTTTCATTCATCATCCAACTTTGTTAAATTAAGTGGTTAACTCATGAAAAATATGTTTGATTAAATTACATATTTGATCATTATAATAGACCATTTTTTATATTTGTATTCTCAAATTACATAATTAACATATTTTACTTCTAACTTTATTTATTTTATCAATACATTTTGTTTCACTGATTAATTATAAACAATAATAACTTTAACAAATAAAATAATCATGTGTTGGTGTGCACCTTCATTCATATACATCAATTTTACGATTTTTATTAAATAAAGTTAATAAGTAGTCAAATATCGATGACCAAACAGACAACTAATAATGTCACCAACCAAATAGATAACTTAAATAATAAATTTATAAGTTAATTTTGTTTTCAAAGCTTTAGATTAAAATCTCTTAAAACTAATATTTTTATTTAGTGTATCTTACTACTTATGATAAAAATATATTAAACTTTATAATTTAGTGTATCTTACTACTTATGATAAAAATATATTACATTTTATAGTTTAGTGTATCTTACTACTTATGATAAAATACTATTATAGTGTATAACCCGGTATGAAGTCCGGGCTCTTAATACCTAGTTGTCATCCAATCTCAATCTTTTTTAGATTTCTTATGGATGTATATAACAGCAATATTTCATAATAAATATCTATAATAGAAAAAACATATATAGTTTTAAAAACGAATAAGTATTATACATTATAAGAAAAGGACATTTCCATCTTTAATTATAGTTACAGAAATTTTCTACTAATAGGAAATTATACATTTACTTAAATGTAAGGTTTAGTCTAATATTTAGTTTTGACTATTATTTAGTTTTGATTTTTGAAAATCTTTATTTGTTGACTTTGATCTTAAATATTTTTACTTTTGTTATATAATACTTGATGAGTTGATGAAAATTATATCAATGACAATACATTAAAAACACACCCCATTTATATATTTTGCATCAAGTATTATATAACAAAAACAAAAATATTTAAGGTCAAAATCGATAAAGATAAACTTTTAAAAATTAAAATTGGACAATAATTTTAATACAAATAAAGTATAAGATTTAGTATATCCATTAAATCTAAGGGTAAATGAATAGTGTTATATATACTTTATTCGTTTCAAAATAACTGTCTTTATTATTAATTTAATTTGTATAAAATAATTAAACAAATGTCCTTTTCCATAAATAATGTCTACGTTTACCTATGAAAAATAATTAATAAAAATCTTACTCTAAACTCTAAAGTTAAGGGCAAAACTGTCATTTTTGTTAATTAAAAATTTATAATAATTATATAGGGGAAAGTTCAAACGAGAAGCATGTCAATTTAAGAAAAAGAGAGGAGCAATCTCAGTCACTCATCTCGAGGTTATGGTGGACGTGATCAGGGAGGATTGACACGATTCATGGAAGGGTAGAGATTATTAAGGGGGGACAGGTCAATGATGCATTTGTTGACCGAGATGAATGGTTGAAATTGCTCATCGCATTTTCTTAAAAAGTTATAGGTTTCGTATAAACCTCTCTCTAATTACATATTCCTAAAATCTCTTTTTCTTCTTAAGCATGGATATTTGGAACCAATTATGGGGGAAATTTTTTAATGAAAAACGTGTTCTCCCACCTAAATAATTTGGTGTCAAATATTAAGGATCTTTGGTTAATTTTTTTATTAGTTCCTTATAGATTAACTTTTATGTGTGAATTAATCTGTATGTCTAGATCATGAATGTTTTTAATTTGTTTAGGACGTTTTATTTTTCTAGTCTTGAATGAGCGCGTTTTTTAATTGAAAACAACAATCATTTTTATATCATTTAGTCTTTTTTAAAAGTTTACTAATAAATCACTTTTTACATCTTTAGGTTGTGTTTGGCAAAAATAAGCTAGCTTATGAACTAGTATTTATTTGGATATATCATAAGGTAGCTTATTGAAACGCTAGTTTGAGTAATGTTTTAAAAGTTTTTGGTAGCTTTTTCCAATTATAATCTTATCAATATTAATTATCATATCCCAAAATACATTTTTGATCATACATGTAATTAATAAGCTAGTTTTTATCAAACATAATTTATTCATAAGCTAGCTTATCAACTACTAACTAGATTATTAGCCGACAGTTAGCTTCTTAGTATCAACTACCTGCTAGCTTATCAGCTAGTTTGTCAAACACAACCTAAGTCAACACATTTAGGCTGTATGTAACGCCTCTAGAGGGTCAGGGGGCTAAGTGGGCAGGTTGGATCGGCAAGCGGTACGAAGGCGGCGGGCTAGGGGAGGCCTTCTTCCGTTGCGGCTTCCCCACATTGATGAAGCCCTCTCTCTCTCTCTCTTCTGTTTTTATTTAAAATATATATGTATTGGATATTTGGTTTGGTGGATTGTGATATTAAATAGAGAGGGTTTCAGATGGCATATAGTGGATTGATGCCTTGATGGTAAGGCTGATGTGGCAGAGTGGGTTACAATGCTCAAAAGGTAGTGGCGTTGCGCTACTGATAACCTTATAACTGAGCAAATAAACCATGTGTTCAATTAAATTCATCAAGTTGAGGGTCCCCATTGTAAATTGGTCAAATGAGATACATATAATTTTTTTTACTTTTCTCAATTTCCCTATAAATAACCACCAATAACAATCCTAAGAATTCCACATAGAATTGAATACATCTTGAATTCAATTCAAATTCAAAAATGGCTGCCAATGGAGATCAAGTTGTAAAAAAGCATTTTGTTCTTGTGCATGGTGCATGCCATGGGGCCTGGTGTTGGTTCAAGCTCAAGCCTCTTCTCGAAGCCGCCGGCCACCGCGTCTCCGCCTTCGATCTCTCGGCCTCCGGCACCGACACCAGAGTGATACAGCAAGTGACGTCACTTTCCGACTACACTTTGCCGTTGCTGGAGTTCATGGCGGCCGTTCCGGCGGAGGAGAAGGTGGTGTTGGTGGGCCATAGCCTCGGCGGCATGAACATCGCTCTCGCGATGGAGAAGTTCCCGGAAAAGGTCGCCGCCGGCGTCTTTCTGACGGCGTTCATGCCGGATTTCGTGCATAAGGCTTCGTATGTTTTAGATAAGGTAATTATTGACTCTCTTTTAAATCGTAATGATAATGTCAATAATGGGTTTTATTTATTAATTTCTTTTACACATAAATAATTAAGATATATACAAATACCAGTAACATTGAATACAAATTTTTGGCGACTAAGGCTTGGTTTGGCAAGCATAAGCTAGCTGATAAGCTAGCTGATAAGCTAGCTGATAAGCTAGCTTATAAGCTAGTCCATCCAAACATGTATCAGGAAGCTAGCTTATCAGCTAGCTTATAAGCTAGCTTTTTGAAACGCTACTTTGAGTAGCTTATGAGAAGCTTATTGTAGCTTTTTCCAATTATACCCTTATTAATATTAATTATTAAATTCAAAGGTACCCTTTTTGGTCATTTTACATACTCATAAGCTTGTTTTTGCCAAACATAATTTGTTCAACAGCTAGCTTATCAGCTACTAGCAAGCTTATCAATCAACAGCTAGCTTATCAGCTATCCGCTAGCTTATCAGCTACCAGCTAGCTTATAAGCTACGCTTGCCAAACATAACCTAAGAGGTTGAGGATTGTGATATGACATCATATATGATATATCATTAAATACTTCACCTCTTGTTACAAAATATGTTTAATTAGGTTCAAATGAGAACTGCTAAAAAATGAGAAGTAGAGAAGTAATAAAGACAACTTTGATCGACTCCCCTCTTTTAATAATATCTGCCCTCCCATGAATCGCGTCAATCTCACGTGATCGCGTCCACCATAACCGGTCAAAGCCACATTTATTGACCGGATGAGTGGTGGAGATCACTTCTCTACTTCGTATTTTTTAGCACTTCTCTACTGCGTTAAAACAAGAACACTTTCATTTTGAACGTGAGAACACCATAACAGTACATGTAAGGGGCATGTTGGTGGTACATATGACGTATATGACTTAGGTGGCACCAAAGGTCATTTGCTTCTATAATTTGGTATCACATGTAATAGACTATAATATCACATCGAGGATATTTATCACATGTGATGATACATACGGATTATAGAGGGTGGTTCAAGGAAGCCCCTCAAAAAACGGAAAACTGATGAAAACGCACTCATAGTCTAGGAGGGCTACAAGGGTGTTATCAATGCTCCGTTTTTTAAAGTTTTCCTTTAAACCTGACCTGATGATTATAATATCATGACATCTTTGTTTGTTAATTCTTATTCATTAAAAGTATATTTAGTTTGTTAATTCTTTTTCATCAAAAGATATATATATATATATATACATTTCATAAGAGTTTTAAGAATTTATTCAATTTAAAATAATAACTATCTTTATTTGTAAAATTATTTTTTCATTTTTTATTTATGGTATATTTTCCATTAACCTTTCCCGTGCATATATTTATAACAATTTATATGTTTTCTTTATCCTCTAAATTCTTACTTGTAATTTTATTTTGATTTTGAAGTACAACGAAAGGACTCCTGCGGAAGCTTGGTTGGACACACAATTCTTGCCTTACGACAACAAGTTAGGAACAACAATGTTTTTCGGTCCAGAATTTTTATCAAAAAAACTCTATCAACTTTGCTCGGTTGAGGTAATTATAATTAACGCCCTCTATAAATTTTCAAATAAAAATGTTGAAGATTAATGTATAATTTCATTTTGATGTAGGATCGTGAATTGGGTAATATATTGATCAGGCCTGGATCATTATTTCTAAAAGATCTAAATAATGGACTACAATTTACGAAAGAAGGGTATGGATCTGTACGACGAGTTTTCATTGTATGTGATGACGACAAAGCTATAGATAAAGAATTTCAACAATGGATGATTGACAACAACCCAGTAGTCGAGAAGAAAGAGTTGAAAAATGTGGATCATATGGCGATGTTGTGCGATCCAAAGCAACTCAGTTTTTGTCTTCTCGATATTGCACGTTGATACGCATAATCGTGTTTTACTTTTATTTGTATTTCAAGTATGATAAAAATTTGTAAAATAATTTCAACTTCAGATGGAAAATATCACTTATTGTAAAACAATTTAATCGAATAAAAGGTTTTGGTATGGTGGTGTTTGCTTTTTTGTTTTTTTTTTCTTTTTTTTTTGATGTTATTGATTTAATATAGAAGATAATTTAAATTGTTTAACGTTATTGAGTTATTGTGTAATAGTAAAAAATCTATGGGTTTATATTAATACTATATACAATTTTATCGTTATAACATATAAGTCACATTTTTTATAATATTATGTTTCTTAAGGTTTGACCTGCTACCATTATACAGATGCATTTTAAACCTTGATTTTAAATAAATTTTATAATCTTAATGTTTTGATGATATTTTATTTTTGTTATTAATACAATGGCCTTGAAATTGTAACCTCTTAGACTAGAAAAATATTTAAGAATATTTTAATTTAATATTATTTTTAGGCCTATACAAAATAGCAACTTTTTTTCATAAATGTACTTTAACATTAGAAAGACATATAGCATAATTGTTAAAATGAGACGATGGTGGTGGTGGCCCATAGCCTCTTTAGAAAGGTATATATGCACCCTTGGTCAGTAGCCTTTTTAGAAAGGTATGTACCCCAACCATATATTTATTTCATATATGAATGCACGATCTCTTAATCAAACAATTGTAACAACCATGATCAAGAAAGGACATAGAATAACCATTATCAAAAGGGTAACTAAAAATACTGAATAAAGGTCCAGAATTCTAAATTTTTCTCATGAATAGCAACAGAAGATAAAGTAATATCGTTGAGATTTATTATAAAAAATATATTCAATTACTAAGGCGACTATCCGACTAGGAGATAGCGCCCACACTGGAGTTCCAGCCTCAAAGCTCACACTTGTCCCTTGCCCTTGCTAGAACTCTCAACATGGTACTTCTTTGAAAGTGTTTTTGAGTTTTATAAAAAAAACGAGGGTTGAACCACAGGTGTAATGAATTTTCCTTAAACATAATAATTCATATTGAAAACAAAAGGTTCCTTAGACCATCTACATCAATATAATGCCAACTTATCTTTCTAATATGTCACGTCAGTTTCGCAATAAACATCTACATTAATTGCAATGTCATCATCTTCCAATTTAGTTTTTATACTAATAAAAGATTAGTTTTTTGTTTAATTAAATAAAAGAAAATACATAAAACTATAAAAAGGGCCTACCTTTAAGTGTTGCAAGATGAAACAACCAATTTCACATGGATAGAGAGTAGTATTTGTGAGCTCCGTATAAGTCTCAAGTCATGTGCTACCAATAACTTCCACCATGGTTTTAAGTTAGACTCAAAGTTATTGGGCCAACCTCTTGCTTTGGGCTTTAGGGTGTTATAAATGGCATCAGAGACGATCCTTGTACCATTGGATGTAGAGATGGCCAAATACCGGTCCCGGGCCGGTCCTAACCGGTCCTTAATCGGTCCGGTCCTAAACAGTAACATACCGGGACCGATTTTTTTTTTTTTTTTTTTTTTTTACAACTATATAAACTTGCAAAAGAAAGGTCACGTTCGTTACTTTAAAAATACGTTTTATTATTCTTCGAAAATATAAGCTAAGTACATTAATTATATATAAAATAAAATACATCGTTTAACGAGAGAGAGTTGAGAGAGTAGAACTTGCAAAAAGGAATACGAATTATAACGAGAACTTTGCATTTTTTGCGTTTTTCGTAAGTTTGTAAGTTGGTATTCATCCCAAACCCCACACCACTTATTTATATGGCAAATGGGGTCAAAAGGAGCTAAAAAAAAGGTTATCGATGCTGAAAGTCGAAGCCAACGTCTATATTAACGTCTATATTAACGGTAATATTTTTTGAATGCATCGGTTCGGTCCTTAACCGGTCCCGGTTCGGTCCTTAACCGGTCCCGGTCCGGTCCTAACCGGTCCTGTGAAAAACGCCAAAAATCGTAACCGATGGTGTGGACCGGTTGACGGACCGGTCCTTAATCGGTCCGGTCCTAACCGGTTACGGCTCGGTCAAGTCTCCGGTTAACCGGCCGGTCCGGTCCGGTCCGGTCCTTTTTGGCCATCTCTAATTGGATGGTAGGGCAAACCTCATCGGAGTATGCTGAGTCCTCAAAGGGGGGATGTTTGTAACATCTTATGCGAATCCCACATTGCTGATGACAAGGAGAAAAGATTCTGGATGGACCTGACGAGGACGTCAGAAGTATAAGTGGGGAACTTTGCAACAATCCGTTCCACATGGATGTGTCCTTTGGGCTTTGGGATGTTATACAAGAGCTTTCAACTTTTGCAAGAGTTAGCAAATCATTGTAAGAAATCTTTTTTAGGTGGCAATATCACCTTATCTACGAAATGTATTTGGAAGCTTGGTGTGGACAAGGTTAGGATATCTAAAAACATCAAGTTACCGTAAAACGTATTCATGAGATCTACATCGAGTTGACTTATAAAGTTGACTAAAACTCCACCACCCACTTATAAAACTCACTATTTATTTAAAATAATCAATTCTTGAAAATAAAGTCAATGACATTGCAGTCATTGAACATGATTAGCAAGTGATCGATTGCCAAAAATAACAGCAACATAATAAATAAATAAATAAACTCACCTAATCGTTTGCCAAAACAGCAAAACTTGCAACATTATTAAAACCTAAAATAAATTTCATGATATTAAACCTTATTAAATTGTAATAAAAATTTTTGAATTGAATATTTTATATCAATATACTTGTTTAAACTTTTTGCAGGATCTTCAAATTTATATTTTGTTTGAATATAAAAAGATATTGTTTCCTCAAACTCATATAAAATTATATTATAAAATCGATAAAAAGCATTGAACTTGAGATGTGAAACTAGGGGATGTTTGGAATTGCTTATTAAAATAACTTATGTTTATTTGTTTAGAGCATCTCCAACAGGTATTTTATAATAGAATATGACAAGTCAAAATCTCTAAAAAAATTGCATTTATCTCCAACAGCTATTTTAGTTTAGCAACCAATACTTTTAATTTCATCGATTTTATTGGTGGAAAAAAATTAATATTGTTTCTCTCTCTCTTACACGTGTACTTTAATGTTCTCTATTGGTGGAAAAAAAATAATGTTTCTCTCTTTTCTCAAAGCTTATATATATATATATATATCTTTGTATGTATCTTTTTTATTTGATTAATACATTTTATTTATTAATATATATATATATATATATCTTTTTGTATATTTTTTGGGTTTGCATAATTGATTGTTATGAAAGAAATATGGTTGGTACAATTCTCTGTTGAAATCTCTGTGCAACCAAATAAGAGAAATGATTATCTGTTACAATTCTCTACTGAATTCTCTGTGCTACCAAACAGGGGAATGATTTCCAATTCTCCAGACCAATTCTCTTTCTCTGCAATTCCATTCTCTGTACCAAACACACCCTTATATCATATCGATGACATATTTATCACATGTGATGATACATACGGATTATAGAGGGTGCTTCAAGAAATTCCCTCAAAAACGGAAAAATGAGGAAAACACACTTGTAGTCTAGAAGGAGGGCTACAAAAGTATTCTCAATGTTCCTTTTTTAAAGTTTTTCTTTAGATGATTATAACATCGTGACATCTTTGTTTGTTAATTCTTTTTCATTAAAAATGTATTCAGTTTGCTAATTCTTTTTCATCAAACTGTATTTAAACATGAAGATATATATATATATATATATATAATTATAAATTAGTTAAAATTATAAAATAAATAAATCCATTTCATAAGAGTTATAAGAATTTATTCAGTTTAAAATAATATCTATCTTTATTTCTAAAATTATTTTTCAATTTTTATTTATGGTATATTTTCCATTAACCTTTTCCGTGCATATATTTATAACACTTTTTTTTTAAAAGCGGAAGGATATTATATACCCATACATTTACGAGGAAAAAAAGAAAATTGACCACAACCATTGCAGAAATTACCATTGTGCCATTGTACAAAGAAAAAGTGAATCACCATAAAAAAATGCATAAATTACAATATCACATTGTAATGTTAAATAATAAAGAAAACTACAATTTTAGTCCTCATGGTTTGATATATTTAACGATTTTCTTCGTTAATCGTTTATAATTGTTTTTCATCCATGTGGTTTTTATTTTCATTTCATTTTCAATCCTCCATCCAACTTTGTTAAAGTAAGTGGTTAACTCATTCAAAAAAATGTTTTATTAAGTTACATATTTGTTTCTTATAGTAGACCATTCTTTGTATTTTTTATTCTTAAACTTTTTACAACCTTTATTTATTTTATCAACACATTTTGTTGATTAATTATAAACTATTATAACTTTAATAAAAAAAACAATCAAATAATTATATAACTCTACAATTACCAGGAAATCATATTATTATACCATAGAATATGCATGGAAAAAAAATATCTACCATTCTTTATATTTTGTATTCTCAAATTACATAATTCACATTTTTTTACTGCTTACTTTATTTATTTTATCAATGCATTTTGTTTTATTGATTAATTATAAAGTATTGTAACTTTAACCAAAAAAATAATCACCTTCGTTCATTGACCACATGTCATACTTATTTATTATGATTTTTATTAATAAAAGATAAATAATCAAATATTAATCACCAAATAAATAACTAATAATGCCACCTGAACAAATAACTGAAATAATAAATTTATAAGTTATTTTTTTTAAAGCTTTAGTTTAATGTCTTAAAATTAATATTTTTATTTATTCTATCTTACTACTTATCATAAAATTCATTATATTTTATAACCTGATGGAAAGTCCGGGCTCATTATATTAACGCTATTAATTCTCAACGTATGAAGCCCATGATCTTGGGTTTTGACCATGGGCTTCAGGCTTCATGTATGAAGCCCATGGTCAAAACCCAAGATCAGATTAAATAACCCATACTATCTTTTGTATATAGTTACCTAGATAGTATGGGTTATTTAATCTGATATTGGGTTTTGACCATGGGCTTCATACGTTGAGAATTAATAAACACCCTCTGTGAATTTCCAAATAAAAATGTTGAAGATTAATGTATAATTTCATTTTGATGTAGGATCGTGAATTGGGTAATATATTGATCAGGTCTGGATCATTATTTCTAAAAGATCTAAATTATGGACTACAGTTTACAAAAGAAGGGTATGGATCTGTACAATAAGTTTTCATTGTATGTGATGATGACATAGCTATAGATAAAGAATTTCAACAATGAATAATTGACAAGCTGGTAGTTGAGATGAAAGAGTTGAAAAATGTGGATCATATGATGATGTTGTGTGATCTAAAGCAACTCAGTGTTTGTCTTCTTGATATTGCAGTTGATACGCATAATCGTGTTTTACTTTTATTTGTATTTCAAAAATGATTAAAAATTCTTAAATAATTTCAACTTCAAATGAAAAATATCACTTATTGTATAATAATGAAATCCAATAAAAGGTTTTTGCATGGTGGGTTTAATTTTTTCAATGTTTTACATTTTATTTGTTTAATATAGAAGATAATTTAAATTGTTTAACTTTATTGATTTATTGTATAATAGTAAAAAATATGTGTGTTTATATTAATGTTATATACAGTTTTATCGTTATAATCAATAAGTCATGTTTTTTACTTTTTTATAACATTATGTTTTTTAAGGCTTGACCCCCTCATGATACATCTTACATGCATTTTAAACCTTGATTTCAACTAAATTTTATAATCTTGATGTTTTGATGATAATTTATTTTTGTTATTAATACAATGGCCGTGAAGTTGAGGTAAAAGAATACTTAAGAATGTTTTAATTTAATATTCGATATTATTTTTATACCTATTAAAAATAGCAACGTTTTCTTTTCATAAATGTACTTTAACATTAGAAAGATATACAGCATAATTGTTAAAATCAGACGATGGTGTTTGTGGCCCATAGCCTCTTTAGAAAGGTACGTACCCCTTGGTCAGTAGCCTCTTTAGAAAGGTGCATACCCCCAACCACATATGTATTTCATATTTGAATGCACTTGATCTCTTAATTAAACAATTGTAACAATCATGATCAAGAAAGGACATAGAATAACCATTATCAAATGGGTTAGTAAAAATACTGAATAAAGGTCCAGATTTCTAAAATTTTCTCATGAGTGACAACAGAAAATAAAGTAATACCATTGAGATTTATTATAGAAAATAGATTCAATTACTAAAGCGACTACCAGACTAGAAGACAGCACCCGCACTTCGAGCCTCAAAGGTCAACTTGTCCCTTGCCCTTGCTAGCGCTCTCAACATACATATTTGAAGGTGTTTAAGTTTTTTTTTTTTAAATGAGAGTTAAATCAGAAGTTCGATAATAGAACACGCCAACAAAAGTTGCAACGATTGGAGACATTTATTGTCACCCACACTTGTAGCCAACCATTAGGCTACGCATTTGCTTTGATATCATCTTCATAAATGGTATTCATGAGCTCTATATGGAGTTTACTAAAACTCCACCACCCACTCATAAAAGTCACTCTTTAAAGTTATCTTGAAAATATTCGACATATTAAATAATTTCAACATGATTAGCAAGCGGTCGCTTGCCAAAAATAGCAAAATAATAATAAAACAATTAATAATGATAATAATAATAATAAACTCACCTAATCGTTTGCCAAACCTTGCAACACTATTAAAACCTAAAATAAATTAAGAAAATAATTATTTTATCCTATCTCATAAATCACTTCCTACCTCATTTTTCTCCCAAATTCACCGTATACCCCACCGGCCACTATTCGACGACCATATTAGCGGCTCACGGAATTTTCCGGCAACCACCGCTACCGAAGCCCATCCCAATTAGCGATCAATTTCTTTTCCCCTAAATAGCAACCCCAATTAAAATGGCAACCCCTATTAGCAATCCATTGACAAAAAGGGGTTAATTGAGTGTTGCATGTTTTTTTATAGTGATCCATTTCTTTGCCACATAGCGACCCCTTTTATTTGCCGGTGGTTCTGGTCATGAACTGCTAATATGGATCGTCGGATAGTGACCGGTGGGGTATATGGTGAATTTAGGAATGAAATGGGGTAAGAAGTAAAACCGAATTATACGATTGGACAAAATAATTATTTTCTCAAATAAATTTCATGCTATTAAACCTTATTAAGTTATAATAAAATTTTGAATTGAATATATTATATCAATTAAATTTAATATTAACATCAATATACTTAGACATAAAAACATATTGTTTTCTCAAAGCGGATGGCCAAGCTAGCTAGTAGCTAATAACTAATAAGCTTAAGAGTATGTAAAATGACCAATAAGTTATATTCGGATATAATAATTAATATTATTAGGAGTATAATTAGAAAAACTTCAAAAAGCTACCTCAAAATAGTTTATCGAAAAGCTAGCTTATAAGCTACTTTTTATCCATCCAAATATTTCCAAAAAAGTAAAGATTTAGTATCTGAAAATGTATCCAACTTGTCAAGTTTTGCTATTGTATGTATCTAACTCTGAAAACTACCATTCAATATATTGAAGTTTCAAAATTTTGCTATTGTATGTATTGTCACCTTCAATAGCAAGTCAACACCTTTTTTTGCAGGTTTGGTCCCTGAGTTTTGTTAAATCTTACGATTTTGGTCCCCAAGTTGCACCACCACCTTCCTCCACCGCCTGCCGCCGCACCACCATCGCCGACCACCACCGCCCACCATCACCGAAACCACCAACGCCCACCATCACCTACTATCACCGGAACCACCACCGCCCGCCATCATCGGAACCACCACCGTAACCACCACCGCCCACCATCGCCGGAACCACCATCGTCGGACACCATCATCACCGAAACCATCATCGCCCACCGGAACCACCACCATCACCGTAACCACCATCGTCCACCATCACCGTACCACTATCATAGGCCACCACCATCACCGGAACAACCATCGCCTACCATCACCTTAACCACCACCGCCCACCATCATCGGAACCACCATCGCCAAACACCATCATCACCGGAACCACCATCGCTCACCGGAACCACCACGATCACCGTAACCACCATCACCCACCATCATCGCACCACCATCGTAGGCCGCCACCACCATCACCGGAACCACCACCACCCACCATCACTGGAACCACCATCGTCGGACACCATCATCACCGAAACCACCACCATCACCGTAACCACCATCGCACACCATCGTTGCAACCACCATCGCACACCCATCGCCAGATAAGATGATCGAACTTCGTCGGAGAAGATGGTCAGAGTTCGTCGGAGAAGATGACAGGTGGTGGTGTGACTTTGGGACCAAATTTGTAACATTTGATAGATCTCAGAGGGAAAATCAGTAAATTAATCTAATATTTTAGAATTCAAAAAAATAACCTGCAACCTGTTTTGTAGGTTACCTAATACATACAATAGCAAAATTTTGAAACTTCAGTATATTGAATGGTAGTTTTCAGAGTTGGATACATACAATAGCAAAACGTGACAACTTGAATACATTTTCAGATAGTAAACCCAAAAAATAATAATAAGCTAGCTTAATTATAAGCTAGTTTGTGTTTACCAAACAATGTCTAAGTGATGATGGTAACTATTGTCAATAAACATTTTCTAGATAAGTATTTAGGTGGTGTTTGTTTACCACTTAACAGTTCCATTAAGAGGCAATCTCTCAATCGTTAAGAGATGAATCTTGTTTGACAAAAAAACAAACTGTCTCTTAATGGTTCCAAAACCCTCTGAATGATTTAGTATCCTGGATGTCTCTTAACCATTTAGAGTTCTGATTTCATGCTCAACAATAACCAAACCACCATATTTTATTTTGCACCATATCATAAGAGCCTCTTAATCATTCTGACCACATGATCATCCAGCACTAAACCATTCAACAACTACCAAACATTTGATCACACGATTATTAAAATAATTACAAAATCAACAACAAAAAATGTCACGTTTCTTAATAGATAAAAGGGTTTATTACTTGTGAGGGTAACTAACTATCCGATTTGTACAAATGTTACAATGAAACTATTTTTTGTACTTAATAGACCATTGAACTCTATTTTTTGTACATATAATACCATTATGACCGATAACATCTTGTTTTTTTCTTACATGGCAATTAAAATTATCAAATAATGTTTATGTGGATATGACGTGGCAATGACGTGGCAATGACTAGGCATTATCAATGCTTATGAGAATGCCTAGTCATTGCTAGTCATTGCCACGTCATATCCACATAAGCATTATTTGATAATTTTAATTGTCACGTAAGAAAAAACAGGATGTTACTGGTCATAATGGTATTATATGTACAAAAAAGGAGAGTTCAATGGTTTATTGAGTACAAAAAATAGTTTCATGGTAACATTTGTACAAATCAAATAGTTAGTTATCCTCGCAAGTCATAAACTCTAGATAAAAATATAATATCACTTTTTTGCCAATAAAAAAGCATTGCTAAATTTCGACCAATAAAAATACAATGTCACGTTTTTTTTCTTCATAACAGTTACATTGTTAATTTTTCACCGACAAAAAAAGCATTGCTAAATTTTGATCCCACGGGCCACGGCTACTAAATAAATAATTGCAAAATCAACAACTAAAAATGTCACGTTTTTTTCATCATAACAATTTTTTTAATTAAAGATATGGTGTATATTTTCTTTTTGATGGGAAAGATACAGTGTATATATATAAAGACACGATAATAGTTATGAAATCTTATTATAAAGTAACGTCTGAAAAAGGTTTTAGGCAGATAATTAAAGAATCTAAGCATATCTAGGTGACGATGTTTTGATGGGAGGACTTAAAAAAAGCATTGCCAATAATCTTATAAAAATACAATATCATAAGATAATCAAAATTAAATACAATAATATCCTTTTTGAAAACTTATAAATTATGATAATTTTAAAAACTAGTACATTATATGTTTTTTCTTAATATGTTTATTTTCATCTAAACTTGGAATTGAGATATTAATTTAATATATATATTTGAGTCATAATATTTTTGTTTTACATATACTTAGAGCATAGTGGTGGAACCTTCAAGAACTTCACTTACCATATTTTTTTCTACCATGTTATTGCCATCTCAACATACCAAGAACCTCATTAAAACTATACAATGGAGGTTCTTACAAAAACCTCACTTCCCTCTTCTTATTTATAAATTATAATATAATTTTTATTTATGTAAACTATTAAATAACAGAACAGGAAACTATTACAAGAACCCGGGTTCTTGTTCAAGCACCTAAGTTCCAATAAGAATCTGTGACTGGGCAAGAACATTTGTCTCACAGTAGAGGTTATTGTAAAAACCCCATGAAGAACCTCACAAAAAACCTCCATTACGGATGCTCTTAGTTGACAACGTTCATACCTTTGGCAGTTTATCGTGTTTGTGAATCAAAGTTTACATACAAAAATGTTTCGCATTGTGAAACAATAAATATCAACCAATCACACTATAAAATAAACATATGTTAATTAATCACATTATAAAATACATTAAACACTACCTTTGAATGAAACCATGAACTAGAAATTCTACCTTTGAATATTTTATGTGAAATAAAACCATGAACTAGAAATATTTTAATCACATTATATGTACACTACCTTTGAATATTTTATGTGAAATAAAACCATTAACTAGAAATTCTTACAGATGTCATAAAGCTCTCAAATAAACTATCATCAAATATAAAATCTATGACAGAATTACATTTAATTTCAATAATCTTTACATTTTTAAGATATAACATAGTTAAATTTAAGCTGACAATTCAGATCAGGTTCAGGTTAAATGGGTCAGCTAAGCTTTATTCACTCTGAATAATATATAATATTCAGAGTGAATATACCGCATGACACGATATTAGTGATTATCACATTCACAATCAAATTTAAGTTTTCATTTGAAATTTCGTCTAATAAAATATTAGTTAACTTTTTTTAATTAAGCATATTAAATATGAATCAAAATATCATGTTATTAATTAAGATATATATATATATATATAGAGAGAGAGAGAGGGATTTTTTTTTGTGAACTTTTTTTTGGTGTGAACTTGTGAACTCAAGCCAAAACAACGATTTCATAGGTTAAATCAATGAAATTGGTTCATGAAATTGTTTAATATGATGAAATTATATTATATGATTCATTTTTTGATGAAAGTGTTTCATATTTAGATATTTTTTACGTAACTTTTTCATTCTTATGAAATTGTTTCATATATTTTTATGAAATATTTTGATTTCACGTAAAACCACCGAAATATGAAACAATTTCAACAAAAAATGTATCATATGATATAATTTCATCATATTAAACAATTTCAAGAACCAATTTCATCATATAATTGTCTTTTTGGAGAAAGTTCACAAGTTTACACCAAAAAACAGTTCACAAAAGAAAATCCCTCTATATATATATATATATATATAAGAGAGAGAGAGAGAGAGAGAGAGAGGGGTAACATCTAGAGATGACCATTTTATTCGTGAAAACTTGAGAATTAATCTAAACATTTGATATGAAAACGGCATGATCGTCATTTGGTAATAAAAAAAATTGTAGTTCATTCACTACATGAATATTCATTTTTCATATTCACTATATGAATATTCATATTCACCTTATGAATTTTCAGATTCACTAGATGAATATTCATATTCATCATAATATGAAAATTCACCAAATGAAACATATAAAAAATTCATTCACCATATGAATATTCAGATTGACTCTAAATTCAGCTTATGAATACAAAATAAAATGTCCATTTACATTTTAATTCATCTAATGAATACAAAACAAAATGTCCGTTTACATAAATTCATCTAATGAACACAACAAAATATACATTACATTTAAATTCACCTAATGAATTCAAATAAAGAGGGAGGTTCATACAAGAACAATCCAATTTGCAAGAACAAAGGAACCATGTAAATCACATGTGATTTTGTACTAAACAAGAAAAAGCGAGTGTAGTACACTTGCCGACAAGGCGCGTGGGTCGGTGCGAGTGGGCGAGCGTAGTACAAAATCACCTGTGATTTACATGGTTTCTTCATTCTTGCAAATTGGTTTTGTTCTTGTTTGAACCTAATTCTTCAAATAAATATCTAACTTCATCTAATAAATCTTCACATCATCCACTTTAGCCTTCAAAAACACATGATGAACACACACACACACACACACACACACAGAGGTTCATACGAGAATGCTGGCTATTTACGAGTACAGGAGAAACTTTGTCGATATACAAAATCACATAGATTTACGAAGAAAATCATGTCACCCCGAACCTAACCCCGAAGGACCAGATCCAAAGTCTAGATATCTCATAAATGTCACCCGTGTGAATCGAACCCTGGTGTGGGGTGACTTTCACCCCACACCCTCAGGGATATTACCTATCCAATTGAGCTAACACCATTTGATATCTGAAGTCCAAAGTCTTATTTTATATCTAAAAATAAAAGGTAGATGGTGCACCTTTTAAAATTTCAGACGATAGGAGGTTTTCATACATTTTCTTTAAAATAAAACAGTCTTAAATCTACAAACCTTTTAATTTTCAGACTTAAGAGGTTTTAAGAGGTATTTTTTTAAAAACCAACACCCCCTTACCGTACCAAATTGGATGCTATAATTACTGAAATAATTACATTATCAACGTTAATGTCTTATGTTTCCCTTTATTTGTTATTATATAAAAAAAGAGACAGAATAATTGTCATCATATTTTATTATTAAGCACACGTTTAGACATGTTTTAACAAATAATTAACTCTTAAGACATAACAGGTGACTATCTTTTAATGAAAAGGACTTAAAAATATGTCTAATTGTTGATTTTTGAACAATTAGATTGTAGTCTTCTTACAATGTGAAAAACAAGTTCTACAAAACTATTATTTCTTAATTTTGTTTTTTAATTATATTTTGATAACTAGGCAAGGTTAGTTAATAAATTAGTTGACAAAACCACCTACTAATAAATTATTCAATGATGAGTTGATGACATTTTGTAATATAATTAAATAAATCATTAATATATTTTATTATATTATATTAATAGAATCTTTGAAATCTATTAGATTCTAACTTATTAATTTATTTAATATAATTTATGAACTTTTTTATTATTTTACATGTATAACCAATCTCAAACACCTTCTATGAACAAACTTATCAAATTATTACCTTTTGTTTTGATATCGTTATAAACTAATTCAATTACTTTTATAAACTCTTACACCATATAAATTAAAAATTATTTTCCAAAAAAAAGACAGAATTGTTTTTAACTCCTTATTGTTTTTTTTAAAACCTATAAAGATATAAACTCATATATAGCTTTCCTGGGTAGTT